>NC_069399.1:110493473-110518473 GCF_026875155.1 Cherax quadricarinatus
TAAACCAGCACATAACTGTGGACGTCTCGTGGTCCCAGGAACAAACAGGCACATTTTTCGTTGCTGATAGGGATATACAGACCATCCCTTATTTGTCTACAAGATACACATCTAGCCAACACAATAGTAAACTGTTCTGCTCCTGAACATTACAACTCGTATAGAAGAGATGACGGGCTAGGAGTCGCCATCTATATTCCCATCACATTGCCCACAACTGAAGTGTTATTGAATTCAACTCTCAACACAATCGCATGCAGAGTTTAATTCAGTAATACGTATATGCTGTTTGTTCACTTTACTCTCCTCCAGAAGTACTAAATGTTGATGGTCTTAGCTTGCTTGTCGATCAAATGTCCACCACAAATAATAGCAAGGCAATTCAACGCCCATCATTATCAGGGCGGATACTTTAGGACATATGTTAGAGGTAGTGGAGCTCGTGTAGGTGGTCAGACTGGGATCATTTGTCTTCTCCGGATATAGCACTTTACCTTACGTGGCGCTTCTACGACTGCTCTATTTCTTCCACAGTTCACACATATAACTTTAATAAAGGAGATTGATGATTATTATCAAAGATCACAGACCCTGATATTTCCGGAAATGACGTTGATTCAAAAGCCCTTAATCTAATAAGACAACGATAGTTCCTCGCAGCAGACAGCTTCTGTTAGGACTTCCACGTCCTTCTCTTTCTCATTTACTCCTTATGTACTCCCATGTGCAAAGTGTCACATTATCAATTGCAAGGGCTATGACCTTGATAGTTCCATTCTGGTGAACATCAGAATGATGCAAGGCACTCTTAGTAATAAATTTTATAGTATTTTTGACACAAAAACACGACATCTCCACCTCTTAAAAAATAAAAATTCACGGGCTCAAGCAAGACGGACAGTCAGAGAAACTGACCGTGACTCCTGGCGAGATTATTTCTAGTCATATAAATGACACACCAGTCAGTCAAAGTGTGTTCCAGAATACACCGAGAAACCAAGAAACACACCCAACACCCCAACTCCTCCCACTTAGTTAACTTCACCACAGTAGAATATAGATAAATGATTCAGAGGACCGACAAGTTGATAAATTAGACACATGTGCAACTCTTAGGTATCTTTATTGTGGGAACGTTTCGCTACATAGTAGCTTCATCAGCCCAATACAAAGAAAAATGGTGAAGAGCAAAAGCAATCGTAGGAGGTGTTACTTTTGACAAACCCACAAGTGGAAGTAGGTCATGCCTATAGATCTGTCAAGTATAGAATTCCCTTGGAATCTTGATACAGGGAATTAATTCTACGCTTGCCTACTTCCACCTGTGGTTTTGTTCAAGCTTACACCGCCTACGACTGCTTTACGTCACCTGTCTGCAGTATATAAGCCCCTTTTTCGGGCATACGCTGTATTCTTATCAGAACTGATGAACTGATTACATCGACTCAATGCTGAGGGACTGATTAAATCGAACTCTTTCTGATCTTCACCATTTTTTTACATTGGACAGTTGAAGCCACTGGTTGGCGAAACGTTTCCACAGTATAGATACCCAAATGTTGCACATGTATCAAATTTATCAACAGCAGTTCAGGCAAAAACTACCGAGCCTTGTAATAACCGAAAGTTGAAAATGAACTCATGGAACAGAAGACAACATCATCACATACGACTGTTTTTACTTTACATGAAAGGCATACCATAAAATTCCGTAAAGTAAAACGTCGGTCTTTTTCGGGTTACTTGTGACTTGCTACAAGGCCTCGGGGGCGTTGACCCCCAAAACCCTATACAGGTATACTCCAGGTATGCGCATGTTAAGTCACTTCCCAAAAGTCATGTAGGCTATTCTTTTGTAGAGTCATAGAACTTGTTAAATAATCGACAGTATACTTTCCGCACCCACAGAAGCTAAATACATCACTAATAAGACTGGAATGCAATATCCTTCAGGCTTTCAGCCGTACACACTTGGCCATTTACAACACTTTTAGTCAGACATTTTTTTTGTCTTGATCAATAATATTCTGTTTCCGACTTCCGTCTCGGGAAACCTTAAATACTTCTAGGCATTGCTCTAAAGCCTGTTCAGTGTTGAGAATTGCAGTGAAGATGTAAGGTTTTGTGCTGCTAAAAGTGTCGTTGTTAACTTTACTCACTCCACCTCCTTTGTCAACATTACTCTTGACCCTTGGTGGCACTGTGCTACCGGGGCATCTTTTAGCTAATTTTGGTCCTCTACTTCAACCGCAGGCTTAATATGAAAATAAAAAAGCATTGAAATCCTAGTCATACCTAGAATCGCTTCCAGAGGTCACCGCCGGACCTGGAGCAGGAGGGTCAGTTTTGGAATAGCCTACGGTATCTTACCTCCACCTATTGGGGAGCCGATAAAATGCCTTTATTGTTGGTGAATAAGTCGCAGATTGAAAATAAATTAAACTATGGCTCATCAAAGGAGCGTCGACGAGCTACGCTTCCTTGACGAGGTTGTATGTCTGTGTATGTGTGTGCAGCAGTGCTGCGGTGCATCCGTATTGAGAGACTGGAGGTTGAAGCAAACGTACTTTGTCTCCGATTCCACCGAGATGATCTAACTCTCTGCTAAGGCATCATGACGTCCAGGGAGTCATCAGTCGTCCACTCTGCCTATAGCTCACTTCAACGTCATAAACAGTTCCTTCACAGTCGCTACAGATCACTGGCCATCACTCCGGTCATTGTGTCAAGATTCCGGCATCTTCCTGACTGAGATAGATAACCTGGCGAGAGGAAATATAGAGCCTTGGATACAACTCAAAATAAAAATTCCCACATATTGGCTCCCAGTTAAAAATCAATTTGCGTGGGAGGAAGAGGTCTGCCATCTCCATCAAATTTTTGCCCAGTGGCTCAGTCAAGACGAGTAAATGTGTGGGTTCAAGTGTTTGGACGAGTTAATATTCCCTCAGGTTTCGTTTGCCAAACCAAATATCGGTCGTCACTGCCAAATTCTTTGTCATAGACTGAACCATAGATATTGGCACTACTTACAAAAAGAGGGCAATTTTGTTATTTTTTCTAATTCCATGTCTGCAATGACACCTGTGAAGACTGAAATCACACTCACGCGAAATACTAAGTCTTTTGCTTTGATCTGGGTACCTGATCATTTTAATATTTTTGGAAATGACTAGGCCGATTTCCTTTTTTAAGTCAGCCTCGGAACTCTTAGCGTTTTCTTGGGTCTTCCGAGAGTCGCGACCACTGCTTTCTTGTGGGAAGAAATTACTACACCACCTGTGGTAATGGCAGTGGACCAACCTGGCTATTCCCAGTAGTTGCAACATGCCATCGTAGACTGGCCATCTTCCTATCATGCTAACTGTCGGGAGGAGGTTATGCTTGCCTGCCTCCGTTACATCTCAACCGACATAACCCACCTCCAGCTTTACATTAACCGGCAGTTTCCTCCAGGACGTCCCTGCAGCAGAATCTTGCCCATACTTTACATCTTTACCTCCTGTTTCCTCTATGACCTCCCTCGCCACCATCTCCTTTGTCTCTGTGTGAACGGAACCACCTTACGTTCAGAGCAGACATACTCTTCCTTGACGATCACCCAAACATTGTTAACCCTCTGAGTCACTTCCTCAAAAAAGACATTTTTTTATATTGAGGTGATGCAGTTATGTCCTCGTGGCCATAACTATTCGTAAGAATGTAGGCAACGTCTTTCTCCGTCCTATTTAATGACTCGTGGTCCCTCAAGCTATCACACGGCATACATGTAAACTTATTTTTCATCCTCCTCCTCTGCTCGAGGCACCTGTCCATGTGTTCTTCTATACTGTACCCTGCCTATAATGAAGAAAATTTTGCTTCTAACAAAGAAAACCAAATATTAGCTTACACCACACTGTAAACATCGCCACATGTTCACACTGGCGAGCCACACTGCCTCAATATGCTAACACACTTATATTTCTTGATAAAAAAGAAAACGTGGGTTTATTTCCTATTTGTTCCTTCCTTGTTGACTGGTGACTGTGTCAAGATAACAGATTTGGCGATCTTGACCTAAGATCGATGTCCATTAACAACAAATAATGGAAGTTTATTTTCTATATATTTTCAATACATTTCTTAGCGTTTTCAAATTTATTTGTCAACTCTTGTTAGTTGAACTGTCTGAAGCTTCAGAAATCTCATTTGTCTATTTTTTGAAATTCTGCTTAATGTACGCCGTTTTTCAATTTGCAAGTTTGCTCATTTTCATTGATGGTTTTGAAGATAATGCAGAGTGGGTAGCTAAGTTTCTCTATACAATCATTAAGATTCAAGGTTGTTAAACCATCTGCTCCAACTGATTACGATTTTTATCTTCGCTCCTCAATAATTTCTTGAGTTTCATTTCCCATATTTCATTAATATATTGAAACTAAAACTTAATTTATAAAATTCTTTGTATTTACAAATGCGCTTTAAATTTTTTATTAATTATTTCTTCCATTTTCTGACTTCACTATTTAATCATCACCTGGAATTCCTTTGGAGTTTATGTTAACACAGCACATTTTTATAAATTAAAAAGTTTTTTTTTTTTTATGAAACACTTTCCAAAGTTTCTTCTTCCATTATTACTGCGGCTCACTCCTACCTAACACCCTGGGATTCACTCTTATGTAATGGGATGGGCTGATTTCTAAGCAGACTCCCGGCTATCTCTTTCGTTGAGCCCAAATTTGCTCTCCTTACTCAACAGTGACTTTGACAACTTTACTCTAAGTAAATACTTTAGCTCGTAAGTGAACCCGCAGTAGCTCTTCTGAGGGTAATGTAAAGACACTTAGAGAGACACGAGCATTTTATTGATAACGTCTCGATAAGAAGCGAGTTTTTTCATGACTAGAATACGTTGGTTCCTGAGCGAATGATTGTGTTTCAATCAAGGCTTCAATTGATGTGTTTCCTGTGTTGCCATACTTGTCGCCAATTTGTCCTTCCAGCTATCTGTGGCCCCAATAGCTCTTCTAACTCTAATGTTAGCTAACAAAAGTTTATCTTGTCTAATAAAGAACCACTCTACTGTAATTATTCTCACTCTAAATTGAACTCACAGTAAATATTTTGACTCCATGGTACAATTTCTATCTATCTCTAGAGTGAACCTCTGAAAACTATTCTGATCCAACAGTAAATCTTCTGTCTACAGTGAACCCACCGTAACTGCTTTAAATTCACAGTAAGATACCTAGATCTACAGTGAACCCACAGTAACTATTTTAAAGCCATGGTTGAGCTGTGGTTCTGCAGTGAATCTAAACTATGTTAACCCAGCAGCAGAAGTTATGATGTAAGAGTGAACCCAAAGTAGCTTCTTCGACCAAAGATTAGTTCTTATGAATCTACTTCGAGTCTATAGTAACTCCTTTAAGATACGGTGACTCTTCTCGCCTACAGGAACTCATCTCAGATACAGTGACTGTATCTGTAGTAACTGGTCACTCCCTCAGTAACTTTTTTCTCCCACAGTAACTCGCCTGGTGTCAACACTCACCCGCAAAGAGTTAGAATTAGTCGGTGGGTAGTCTTGTCGCTGGTGAATAGTTATTATTAGTTCACCGCTACTTTCTTCGGCTCCTCAGATTTAATGATACACACACACACACACACGCACACACACACACACACACACACACACACACACACACACACACACACACACACACACACACACACACACACACACACACACACACACACAGGTAATTCGACTGAGGAAGGAAGGAGAGCACACAGAAAATAAACGATTTACCTGTAGGTTGTTTCGGGGGCCAATGCCCCCGCGACCCGGTCCATGACCAGACTAAAGAGATTTTTCTCAATCGAAACAGGAGCAATGGCAGGAAATTCAGGAAAAAGAGTACATCAACACATACTGGACACCATATACTTAACAGGAGTAGAGGTAAAAAAACTTTTGATTAAGTTTTGGGTCCTGACAAGGTGTCAGAGGGAGAAGCACTGTCTGAACCACTAGTTATGATCGACAAGGTAATGGAAAAATAGAGAGGAGGAGAGTGGTAGAGCCCAAGGAAAGATGCCATTTCATAAACGACACCTGATTCAGGTTCAGAGATGGTAAATCTTGTCTTACCAACAACCTCTTGGAATTCTTTGAAGACGTAAAGAACACTGTAGCACGAGGGAACAGAACAAGACCTGTCATATTACCCCTCTCAAATGATGGCGACAATCACACGCTTCACCGACTTCATATGCGAACTGATAGACTCAATAGAAAACAAAGAGACATTCAGAACTGCTGTGAAAGATCATTTTGAATATATGCATAATGGACAAAACAGAGGCCATGTGTACAAACCACGCTACAGGTGGGGCTTGCACTCCTAATGTTAAGTTAGAGAAGAGTAGAGCAAGATAATTGTAGACTAGATTATTTGTGTGTGTGTGTGTGTGTGTGTGTGTGTGTGTGTGTGTGTGTGTGTGTGTGTGTGTGTGTGTGTGTGTGTGTGTGTGTGGGTGTGTTGATTGGTTGGGTGGGTAGGTGAGTGGGTGTTTTGTGTTCACTTACAGCAGTTGTGATATCAAGGAGCAATTTGACTCACGAAATCGTAATGACACGATTGCATTTGCGGTGACAGTGGTGCCTATGCTAACCTTCCTATGGTGTAGAAATATACCTCGTTGGACGAATCTTATTGTGGCTAGCTGGTCCAGTGGCTAACGCGACGGTCTGGAGTTTTGAGACTCTCTGACCGCGGGTTCATATCCCGCCCGTGGTATGGATTTTAAGGAGCAATTCATTCTTCCTTGCTGCGTTTGCTAGACACCTGCCAATGTAGTGTATTCCACTTCCAGCTAAAATATTTAAAAAATAAATGTATTTTCCAAGGATCGTTGTGGTTACTAGTCTTCAACTGCCATCTGCTTCATGACTCTTGGTTCCCTCTCCTCGGTTTTCGAACAGCGAGTATAATCTGCCCACAAAGACAACAATAATAATATCTTTATTTACTACAAGTATATGTACAAGGTATACAGGCCTAGCTGATATCAATGACATTCTACTACATAGAAAGCTCCTTGTTATGCTGAGCATTTCAGGCAAATTAGGTCACTTTTGTCCCATGATGCGACCCACACCAGTCGACTAGCACCCAGGTACCCATTTTAAACTGATGGGTGAACAGGAACAGGGACAGCAGGAGTCTTATGGAAACACGTCCCTAATGTTTACCAGCCGTACCGGAGGAGATTCGAACTCCGGTGCTCAGTGTGTGAGCTGAGTACGATAGTGATCGAGCTACGGGACACCCCAAGATAGCACGAACTGTCGAACAAGTCTGATAACTTTGGGAATAAAGCTTGCACAATCAGCATGTGTACATCACTACTAGACGTTCTCAACGACTCGTGTACATCACTCCAAGATGCTCCCAAGCAAAGCTATACGTCACTTCCAGATGCTCCCAAGCACAACCGTACGTCACAATCAGACGGTCCCAAGCAAAACTGTACATCACTACCAGACGCTCCCTAGACGTTCTCAGCCAAACAAGTACGTCAGTAAAAACATTCTTGACGAAGCGCGTGCGCCACTACCAGATGCTCCCAACAATGGATGCGTGTGCGTCCCTGTTAGACTTTTCCAAGGAATTGTGTGAATCATTACCAAATGTTTTCAAAGAAACGTACATGTCACTGCAAATCGTGTACATCACTCTACAACGTTTCAAAACACAAGTACTATATACATCCCTAGCTACATTTTCCCATGCTAAGTCACTGAATCCCAAGGTAACTTCGTTGACAATCACAATATTCTGATGAACTCTTCGATATTTCTGATCAAAAGATAGCCTCGTTAGTTCCACGATATCTCAATGATTCCGACGATAACTCTGTGAGTCTCACGTTAAGTCTCACGATGTGCAATTTTCAGTTCAACAGTATCTCTTAGAGCTACGATAACTCTCTGAGTAAGACAATGAGTTCCATGATAGTTTTTCTAGTCCCACAATAATCTCATTGATTCCTACGATATCTCTTTGAGACCCACGATAACTGTTATGATCCAAAGATATCTCCCTGAAACCCACGATTTCTCTTACAGTTCCACGATAAATCGTTGTCTCATTGATGGTAAATAAAAACAACAGCATCGCGAAGGTTGTCGACGATCAAAGAAACTATCAAGATAAAATAAACAATAATTTTGTGCGGTTAAAATTTAAAAAAAATGGTAAATTTTAACTTCTGAATGAAGAAACTACATCGTAAACACAACATAATTCCTGAAGCAGGGTAAGATTTCGGAAAATAACACAAACTTTCTCAGCCACTTTGTTTTGGAGTAAATTTATTACTGTAGCAGTCTTGCCGAGTTTGTGTGTGTGTGTGTGTTTGTGTGTGTGTGTGTGTGTGTGTGTGTTTTTGTGTGTGTGTTTGTGTGTGTGTGTGTGTGTGTGTGTGTTTGTGTACTCACCTAATTATACTCACCTAATTGTGGTTGCAGGGGTCGAAAATCAGCTCCTGGCCCCGCCTCTTCACTGATCGTTACTAGGTCCTCTTTCTCCCTGCTCCATGAGCTTCATCATACCTCATCTTAAAGCTATGTATCGTTCCTGCCTCCACTACCTCACTTGCTAGGCTATTCCACTTCCTGACTACTCTATGACTGAAGAAATACTTCCTAACATCCCTTTGACTCATCTGGGTCTTCAGCTTCCAATTGTGACCCCTTGTTTCTGTGTCCCCTCTCTGGAACATCCTGTCTCTGTCCACCTTGTCTATTCCACACACTATTTTGTATGTCGTTATCATGTCTTCCTTAGCCCTCCTGTCATCTAGCGTCGTCAGGCCAATTTCCCTTAACCTTTGTTCGTAGGACATTCACTTTAGCTCTGGTACTAACCTTGTCGCAAACCTTTACACTTTCTCTAATTTCTTGACGTGCTTGATCAAGTGTGAGTTCCAAACATTTGCTGCATACTCCAGTATAGGCCTGACGTACACGGTGCATCATGTCATTCATATATTCCAAAAATAGCACTGGTCCTAGGACTCATCCCTGTGGGACCCCGCTCGTCGCAGGTGCCCACTGTGTGTGTGTGTGTATGTGTGTGTGTGTTTGT
The DNA here is from genome assembly GCF_026875155.1 of Cherax quadricarinatus. Taxonomy (NCBI): domain Eukaryota; kingdom Metazoa; phylum Arthropoda; class Malacostraca; order Decapoda; family Parastacidae; genus Cherax; species Cherax quadricarinatus. The sequence goes on from NC_069399.1 coordinate 110,502,614, forward strand.
GTGTGTGTGTGTGTGTGTGTGTGTGTGTGTGTGTGTGTGTGTGTGTGTGTGTGTGTGTGTGTGTGTGTGTGTGTGTGTGTGTGTGTGTGTGTCTGTGTGTGTCTATGTGTGTCTGTGTGTGTGTGCGTCTGTCTGTACTCATCTAATTGTGGTTGCATGGGTGATGTCATGTACTCACCTAATTGTGATTGCAGGGGTCGAGTCATAACTCCTGGCCCTGCCTCTTCAATGGTCGGCACTAGGTCCCTGTTCCATGAGCTTCATCATACCTCTTCTTAAAGCTATGTATGGTACATACCTCCACTACCTCGCTTTCCAAACTATTCCACTTCCTGACAACTTTGTGACTGAAGAAATTCTGTGTAACATCCTTTTGACTCATCTAAGTTTTCAACTTCCAATTGTGACCTCTTATTGCTGTGTCCCATCTCTTGAACATTCTGTCTCTGTCCATCTTGTCGATTCCTCTCAGTATCGTATATGTCGTTATCATGTCCCCACTGTCCCTCCTGTCCTCCAGGTTCGTCAGGCCGAGTTCTCTCCTCGTAGGACATGCCAACTCCGGGACTAGTCTCGTTGTAAACCTTTGCTCTTTCTCTAATTTCCTGACATGCTTGTCCAGGTGTGGGTTCCAAATTGGAGATACATAATCCTTCCTACCTCTCCCATTTTCATTACTTTCCATGTACTGTCACTGTATTTCTGGAACCATTATCCAGTTACACCATCATTTTTTTCTGACGATTTGCATTGTCTGTGACAAGCGACTTGTAGGATTTACCCTAAACAACATGTTTCCAGAACATTGTGTAACCCAGTTTATTACCTTCACCCATTTAGATACTTTATTCACGAATGAAGCATTTTTGTATTAGGGATTCCTTATTCATTTTTTTTTGTATCGTCTGTTTCACTCTGGCCCGATGAGCTTTATTTAATAGTTTTTCCTTGTGATACAGTGTCGACGGTTTTCTTCCTGGCTGATATTTGTAAGTTTGTCATATCTTTGTTTCAACAAACAGGCCGTATCCCACCAAGACAGGGTGGCCCAAAAAAGAAAAAGAGAAGTTTCTCTTTTTAAATTTAGCAATTTATACAGGAGAAGGGGTTACTAGCCCCTTGCTACCGGCATTTTAGTCGCCTCTTACAATATGCATGGCTTACGGAGGAAGAATTCTGCTCCACTTCCCCATGGAGATAAGAGGAAATAAACAAGAACAAGAACTAGAAAGAAAATAGCAGAAAACCCAGAGGGGTGTGTGTAGTATATATATGCTTTTACATGTACGTGTAGTGTGACCTAAGTGTAAGTAGAAGTAGCAAGACGTACCTGAAATCTTGCATGTTTATGAGACAGAAAAAAGGACACCAGCAATCCTGCCATCATGTAAAACAATTACAGGCTTTTGTTTTACACTCACTTGGCAGGACGGTAGTACCTCCCTGGGCGGTTGCTGTCTACCAGCCTACTACCTAGGAGTTTGTCATATGTTCTTGTTAAATAAGTGAGTAACCTACTCCTTATATTTTTTTCCATCATCGTGTATATGATATTAGTTTGTAGATGAATGGTTCAGAGAACCGACATGTTGATAAATTAGACACATGTGCAACTCTTGGGTATCTTTATTGAGGAAACGTTTCGCCACACAGTGGCTTCATCAGTCCATACATAGGAGAAACTTGAAGAACAGGAGGAGAATGAGGTAATCAGTCCCTCAACCTTGAGTCGATGTGTTCAGTCCATCAATCTTGAGTAGAATACGGCAGATGAGCGGAGAAGCAGCTTATAAACCGTATGGCAGGAGAGGTGCAGCAGTCATAGGTAGTGTCACATTTGTTCAATGTGGAAGTAGGTCGTGCCCAAGAATTAGGCAAGCGAAGAATTCCTAAGTATTAAGATCCCAAGAAGTTGCAGTGTCTGACAGGTTTGTAGATGAATGGTATGACTGCTACACCTCTCCTGCCATACGGTTTATAAGCTGCTTCTCCGCTCATCTGCCGTATTCTACTCAAGATTGATGGACTGAACACATCGACTCAAGGTTGAGGGACTGATTACCTCATTCTCCTCCTGTTCTTCAAGTTTCTCCTATGTATGGACTGATGAAGCCACTGTGTGGCGAAACGTTTCCTCAATAAAGATACCCAAGAGTTGCACATGTGTCTAATTTATCAATATGATATTAGTAACGATTATTGGCCTTTTATTTAGTGCCGTACGTCTGTCTCGGTTATGAAAATTAAGATTGCTATTGTTAATTCCTTATTTTCAAAAACTTGATGTAAGTTTGGACAACGATGATGATGATGTAAATTTTTGACTAAGAACTGTTATACTATCATACTCTTAAACTAATGAATGCCAAGAGTTCCCAATATGTGACACACAACACTTGACTGACAGGCAAGTACAAGGTTACTGGCAGGTGATCAGGGTCAACAGGTGTACCATGATGAATAAGACACATGAGCAACAGTTAGGTATCTTTATTTCCGTAACGTGTCTCCAATACAGCAGGCTTCTTCAGTCGACTGAAGACGCTTACTGTGTAGACGAAACATTTTTGTAAAAGATACAAAATGGAAGAATGTAGCAAATAATGTTATAGCTGAAACAATCCCCGGAGGTAGCGCAGATGAAAGGTCACACACACATGAGCTACTAAGTCTCTGCGAAAAACACACCTTAACGCCAGCAGATAGTGGAGCCAACAAGACTAGAAAACACACTTGACCTTATCTTCACAAATAATGAGGACCTGATAAGAGTCATAAGAATATAAAAAACAACTAATTCCAATCACAACCTAATCGAAGTCCAGACGTACATGCATAGGGGTCCTGATCAGCAGAATGCATGTACCTGTGAAGGTGTCTTCACAAAATACAACTTCAACAACAAGAACATCAACTGGGATCAGGTAAACCATGTCCTAAACGAAACATGTTGGGAAGATGTCTTAAATGACATGGATCCAAATCAATGCCTTGAAAGGATCAACTTCCTGGCAGCTGAAGCATGTTCTAGGCATATTCCCCTAAGAAAGAAGAAGAGCAGGAGTAAACTGGAGAGAGAAAGACGCTCCCTCTACAGAAGACGACGAAGAGTCATTGAGCTCCCCAGGAGTGCTAGAATATCTGATACACGAAAGGAGGCGCTGACCAGGGAAGTGGAAACTATCGAACTTAAGTTAAATGACTCTTACAGGAGCCAGGAGAGACAGGAGGAGCTTAAAGCTATTAGTGAAATTGAAAGAAGTTCAAAATATTTCTTTTCATATGCCATAAACAAGGCAAATACCACATCTAGTATCGGGCCCTTACTCAGACAGGATGGGACTTACACAGATGACAACAAGGAAATGAGTGAAATATTGAAATTCCAGTACGACTTTGTATTTAGTGAACCACTAATCAGTCTGAGGATCGACGACCCAAATGGTGGTTAACGCTCTCGCTTCACACGGTGAGGGCCTGGGTTCGATTCCCAGCCAGAGTAGAAACATTGGACGTGTTTCTTTCCACCTGTTGTCTATGTTCCCCATCAGTAAAATGGGTACTTGGGTGTTAGTCGACTGGTGTGGGTCGCATCCTGGGACACTGACCTAAGGAGGCCTGGTCACAGACCGGGCCGCGGGGGCGTTGACCCCCGGAACTCTCTCCAGGTAAACTCCAGGTAAAACTCCATAAATGTATGCGAGATTTCTGACATTACCCTAACTCCGATAGATTTCGAAAAAACCATTGACAACATGCCCATGCACTCAGCCCCGGGCCCAGACTCGTGGAACTCTGTTTTCATTAGGAACTGCAAGAAACCCCTCTCACGTGCCCTAAGTACACTGTGGAGGAGGAGCTTGGACATGGGTGAAATTCCACAGCCACTTAAAACAACGGATATAGCTCTACTCCATAAAGGTGGTAGCAAAGCATTAGCTAAGAACTATAGACCAATAGCTTTGACGTCCCCACATCATAAAAATCTTTGAAAGAGTGCTGAGAAGCAGGATTGCAAATCACCTGGATTCCCAAAATCTGCACAATCCAGGGCAACATGGGTTCAGGGCAAGTCGCTCCTGCCTCTCACAACTACTGGATCACTATGATATGGCATTGGATGCACTGGAAGAAAATCAGAATGCAGATGTAATATACACAGACTTTGCAAAAGCATTTGACAAATGCGATCATGGCGTAATAGCCCATAAAATACGTGCTAAAGGAATAACTGGGAAAGTGGGGAAATGGATCTTCAACTTCCTAACAAATCGAAAACAAAAGTAGTGGTCAACAGAGTTAAATCGGAGGCTGCCATAGTGAAGAGCTCTGTTCCAAAAGGCACAGTACTCGCCCCCATCTTATTCCTCATCCTCATATCAGACATAGACAGAGATATACATCACAGCACCGTATCATCCTTTGCGGATGATACTAGGATCTGCATGAGGCTGTCATCTGCTGAGGACGCGGTTAACCTCCAAGAAGATATAAACAAAGTTTTCCAGTGGGCAACGGTAAACAATATGATGTTCAATGAGGACAAATTCCAACTACTCCGTTATGGAAAACTGGAGGAGATAATAACTAGAACAGAGTATACTACAGACTCTGGCCATACAATAGAGCGGAAAAAAATGTAAGGGACCTAGGAGTAGTAATGTCTGAGGATCTCACTTTCAAGGATCACAACAGTGCCACGATAGCATGTGCAAAGAAAATGATAGGATGGATAATGAGAACGTTCCAAACGAGAGATGCCAAGCCAATGATGATCCTTTTCAAATCACTTGTTCTCTCTAGGCTGGAATACTGCTGTACATTAACATCTCCATTCAAAGCAGGTGAAATCGCAGATCTAGAGAGTGTACAGAGATCCTTTACTGCACGTATAAGCTCTGTCAAGCACCTTAACTACTAGGAACGCTTGGAAGCACTTGACTTGTACTCGTTGGAACGCAGGAGGGAGAGATGTATCATAATCTACACTTGGAAAATCTTGGAAGGAATGGTCCCAAATCTGCACACAGAAATCACTCCCTACGAAAGTAAAAGACTGGGCAGGGGATGGAAAATGCCCCCAATAAAAAGTAGGGGCGCCATTGGTACACTAAGAGAAAACACCATAAGTGTCCGGGGCCCAAGACTGTTCAACAGCCTACCATCAAGCATTAGGGAAATTGCCAATAAGCCCCTGACTGCCTTCAAGAGAGAACTGGACAGATACCTGAAGTCAGTGCCGGATCAGCCGGGCTGTGGCTCGTACGTTGGACTGCGTGCGGCCAGCAGTAACAGCCTAGTTGATCAGGCCCTGATCCATCGGGAGGCCTGGTCATGGACCGGGCCGCGGGGGCGTTGATCCCCAGAATAACCTCCCGGTAACCAGGTAACTCTAACACATGTGCCGGAATTGTTCACAGTTATCATGATGAACGAGCAGGACTTACCCCACCGCGGAACTCCTGATCACCTCTCTATTATATATACCTTTTCATAATTCAGTGCCACACTTGAACAATTTTCGCTTGTTGCGTTTGTGTCATTTTCAGTTCCCCCCCCCCCCTTTTTTTTACTGCAGTTTACTATTTCTTACTCTTCTTTTTTTTCTTTTCTAGCAATGGTCTTTTTTTTTGTCTCATTACATTACAGGTGGAGTCTTTGTTATGCTAATGTTTCTTGAGCGTTTAAGGTGTCACCAATATGGTGATACCTTCAATGGTGAAGATAATGAGAGAGTGTATTAGCCACTTGAAAAATACATTATCAATATTTCACTCTAAACCCATGTGGGTCTGGCAATGACTCATTGAGACCTCTTTAATCCGTTTTTTTTTCTCTACCGTTCAAAGGATGACGTGGGGAGCACAGTAAACTATCTCAGTCGACACAACAACTTATCAGATGTTCAGAGACATGTTGGTCGATAAAGAAGGAATCTGAGAGCTCACAACTGAAGAACAACTGAAGACTAGAACTCAGCTTAGCCAACGAGCCATAGGAAAGAGCTCCTCCACTGTGAACTTACTCAACATATGATATTCAATAAGAAAGAGATGTAGTGTCTCATGCAACTATACGCGAAAAATAAAAGGAAGATATAGGAACATTGACAAGGGCAGAGAGTAAGCCATAGAAGACAGGAAGAGAGAGGGAGGGTGAAGACGTGTCACAGTGTGCTCCACAAACTTTCTTAATATTACTTAAATACGAGCGTTGGTGAGGATAAAAACTGTTCAGTGACGAAGTACTACCTACAACACATTAGTACAAGTAAGCCAACTCTTCCACTGAAGTGAATTTAAGCAATATCAGTGATATTTAAGTGTGATATGGTGAAGATATGGTGTGAGTGAGGGGACAGCGGTAATGCTGGTGCAGTAGTAAGGATGACTGGGAGGGTGTTGGCACCTGGAGAAGAAGTTGATATCCTTGGGGTGAAATTTGACTCCAAACTAACCATGAAGAACCATGTTGTAAATCTTGCAAACAAGGCAGCCAGGAAGCTTACAGCACTTCGCCGTATCTCGCATCTGCTTGACAGTAAGGGTTGCAAGATTCTGTACGAGGCACAAGTACGCTCACACCTTGAGTATGTTCCACTTTCTTGGTTCGCGTGCCCCCCCCCTCTCATCTGCGACTGCTTGACAGAGTAGAGAACAGAGCAAGACGTCTCATCTCTCGCCTGGTCCCATCCTGGATAGATCTGTCATTTCAGCAGAGCTTTCAACATAGGAGGGATGTGGGTGGCCTTACTGTTATGTACAAAGCCAGTATTGTCAAAGTACCACACTTGGATCCACTTCGAGAACAGCATGAAACAAGCTTTTATGCCACAAGACGGGCAGAAAGCAGCAACTTCACTCTGGCTGTACCCTTCTCCAGAACATCACTCCGTCTGAGATCATATATACCCAGGATGACTCGAGTATGAAACACCTTCGTACAGCATAATGATGTCAACAAGATAAAGTCAGTTGATCAGATGAAGATGCTGGCCCACAGATTGCTCCAACTTCATCCTGTTCCCTACTTGTATGTCTCATAACAATAAAAATGCTTTCAAATGAGCTGATGTAGGTAACAGCTCTTAGCTTGCCAATAAAGTTAGGAATCCTTAACCTGTAAATAGCTTGTCAATAAAGCTAGGGATCCTTAACCTTGTTAAACCCTGTGTAAAAAAAAAAAAAAGTTAATAGAAGTGAAAGACGAGGCACAAGAGTTTGAGTTCAAACGCAACAGACACAATTAAGTAAATATAACTAGGTGAAGACACGAAGGTAAACATATGATGAAAGAATATATTTGCGAGATAGAGACGAGGAGAATAGTAGAAGATATTCGTCATTTTATGAGTCGGAGGGTTTACCGATGGAAGAACCTGGCTTTTACGTATTCTGTTTGCAACAAAATGGTCGAGGGATCAGTCGCTGAGAAAAAAAAGTTATACCTCGGATGATCCCTCACGGTTGCATACGAGAGGACCTGCCGCTAGAGATCAGGCGTCGGCTCAGAAAGTATTTGACAATATAGAAGGAAGGGGATATGAGGTGGAGGGGATGGCAGAAAGAGAAGGGAAAAGTATGTTATCCAGGGGAAGTGACCATCCCATGGTAATGTAAATAAATGCCCAATAGAGTCAGCTAAATTAGTGTACTCATTGCCCCTCCCCTGCAAACATCCCCTCCCACAAACTCCCAACCCTTCCCCTCTCCCCCTCCCCCTCCCCCATCACCATCTCCTTTGTCCATCCCAATAAAACGAGAACATCAACGAAGATTCAAGAAAGGAAGATTTTGCTCCACGAACATTTTGGAGTTTTGTTTTTGATAAAGAACAAAGCAAATAAAGCTGGGTGGACTGCAATTTCCATAAATATAAATATACAAACAGGAATACAAGGGAAAGTGCTAAAGTCGATAAGGGAATATCTAAAAAAAAAAAAAAAAAAAAAAAAAAAAAGAGACGAAGCAGGAATATGTGAATATATGAGAGTAAGGTCCAGTACTGATCATTTCTGAGAGCAAATCCATTTTTATGAGTCTGTGCTGATGACTAAAAAAAACGAGTTAAAACTATGGAAACAGGATCCAGAGGATCATGAATAGGCTGCAGGAATAGCTAAACAAGTGACGACAACATGCTAATAACGTAAAAACAGGGAAGAGAGAAAGTTAATCCTTATAGATTTAACCTGCAGTTAATAAATAAATAAAAGAATCTTGGAGAAACATACAGAGGGAGATAGGAAAGGAGAAAAAGAGAGCGAAACAATTCTTACAGTCTGTGCTAGCTAGATGAGGATGTAGAATGTGTGTTGCGGTGGGTTGGTTATTAATAGTTCAAAGCGCTATTGATTACACTCGGGCCATGAAAGCTACATGTAACCTGCTCACCACCAGTCACGAAACCTCTAACTTTAAAAATGGAGATTAAAGTAAACTCTCAGTGAATATACACTGAGAGACATACACCTCTCAATGTATATACACAGAGAGACACACCTCTCAGGGTATATACACTGAGAGACACACCTATCAGTGTATATGCACTGAGAGACACACCACTCAGTGTATATACACTGAAAGACACACCTCTCAGTGTATATACACTGAGAGACATACACCTCTCAGTGTATATACACTGAAAGACACACCTCTCAGTGTATATACACTGAGAGACACACCTCTCATTGTATATACACAGAGAGACACACCTCTAAGGGTATATACACTGAGAGACACACCTATCAGTGTATATGCACTGAGAGACACACCACTCAGTGTATATACACTGAAAGACACACCTCTCAGTGTATATACACTGAGAGACATACACCTCTCAGTGTATATACACTGAGAGACACACCTTTCAGTGTATATACACTGAGAGACGCACCTTTCATTGTATATACACAGAGACACACCTCTCAGGGTATATACACTGAGAGACACACCTATCAGTGTATATGCACTGAGAGACACACCACTCAGTGTATATACACTGAAAGACACACCTCTCAGTGTATATACACTGAGAGACATACACCTCTCAGTGTATATACACTGAGAGACACACCTCTCAGTGTATATACACTGAGAGACACACCTCTCAATGTATATACACTGAGAGACACACCTCCCAGTGTAAATACACTGAGAGACACACCTCTCAGTGTATATACACTGACAGACACACCTCTCAGTGTATATGCACTGAGAGACATACACCTCTCAGTGTATATACACTGAGAGACATACACCTCTCAATGTATATACACTGAGAGACATACACCTCTCAGCGTATATATACTGAGAGACACACCTCTCAGTATATATACACTGAGAGACATACACCTATCAGTGAATATACACTGAAAGACACACCTCTCAGTGTATATACACTGAGAGACACACCACTCAGTGTATATACGCTGAAAGACACACCTCTCAGTGTATATACACTGACAGACACACCTCTCAGTGTATATACGCTGAGACACACCTCTCAGTGTATATACACTGAAAGACATACACCTCTCAGTGTATATACTCTGAGAGACACACCAGTCAGTGTATATACACTGAGAGACATACACCTCTCAGTGTACATACACTGAAAGACACACCTCTCAGTGTATATACACTGAGAGACACACCTCTCAGTGTATATACACTGAGAGACACACCTCTCAGTGTATATACACTGAGAGACAGACTCCTTAGTGTATATACACTGAGAGACATACACCTCTCAGTGTATATACACTGAAAGACATATCTCTCAGTGTATATACACTGAGAGACATACACCTCTCAGTGTATATACGCTGAGAGACACACCTCTCAGTGTATATACACTGAGAGACATACACCTCTCAGTGTACATACACTGAAAGACATATATCTCTCAGTGTATATACACTGAGAGACATACACCTCTCAGTGTATATACACTGAGACATACACATCTCAGTGTATATACAATGAGAGACATACACCTCTCAGTGTATATACACTGAGAGACACACCTCAGTGTATATACACTGAGAGACACACCTCTCAGTGTATATACACTGAGAGACACACCTCTCAGTGTATATACACTGAGAGACACACCTCTCAGTGTATATACACTGAGAGACACACCTCTCAGTGTATATACACTGAGAGACGCACCTCTCAGTGTATATACACTGAGAGACACACCTCTCAGTGTATATACACTGAGAGACACACCTCTCAGTGTATATACACTGAGAAACACACCTCTCAGTGTATATACACTGAGAGACATACACCTCTCAGTGTATATACGCTGAGAGACACACCTCAGTGTATATACACTGAGAGACATACACCTCTCAGTGTATATACACTGAGAGACATATATCTCTCAGTGTATATACACTGAGAGACACACCTCTCAGTGTATATACACTGAAAGACATATATCTCTCAGTGTATATACACTGAGAGACACACCTCTCAGTGTATATACGCTGAGAGACATACACCTCTCAGTGTATATACACTGAGAGACATACACCTCTCAGTGTATATACACTGAGAGACATACATCTCTCAGTGTATATACGCTGAGAGACACACCTCTCAGTGTATATACACTGAGAGACATACACCTCTCAGTGTATATACACTGAGAGACATATATCTCTCAGTGTATATACACTGAGAGACACACCTCTCAGTGTATATACACTGAAAGACATATATCTCTCAGTGTATATACACTGAGAGACACACCTCTCAGTGTATATACGCTGAGAGACATACACCTCTCAGTGTATATACACTGAGAGACATACACCTCTCAGTGTATATACACTGAGAGACATACACCTCTCAGTGTATATACACTGAAAGACATATATCTCTCAGTGTATATACACTGAGAGACATACACCTCTCAGTGTATATACACTGAGAGACATACACCTCTCAGTGTATATACACTGAGAGACATAACCTCTCAGTGTATATACACTGAGAGACATACACCTCTCAGTGTATATACACTGAGAGACACACCTCTCAGTGTATATACACTGAGAGACACACCTCTCAGTGTATATACACTGAGAGACACACCTCTCAGTGTATATACACTGAGAGACACACCTTTCAGTGTATATACACTGAGAGACACATCTCTCAGTGTATATACACTGAGAGACACACCTCTCAGTGTATATACACTGAGAGACACACCTCTCAGTGTATATACACTGAAAGACATATATCTCTCAGTGTATATACACTGAGAGACACACCTCTCAGTGTATATACACTGAGAGACACACCTCTCAGTGTATATACACTGAGAGACACACCTCTCAGTGTTATACACTGAGAGACGCACCTCTCAGTGTATATACACTGAGAGACACACCTCTCAGTGTATATACACTGAGAGACACACCTCTCAGTGTATATACACTGAGAAACACACCTCTCAGTGTATATACACTGAGAGACATACACCTCTCAGTGTATATACGCTGAGAGACACACCTCTCAGTGTATATACACTGAGAGACATACACCTCTCAGTGTATATACACTGAGAGACATATATCTCTCAGTGTATATACACTGAGAGACACACCTCTCAGTGTATATACACTGAAAGACATATATCTCTCAGTGTATATACGCTGAGAGACATACACCTCTCAGTGTATATACACTGAGAGACATACACCTCTCAGTGTATATACACTGAGAGACATACACCTCTCAGTGTATATACACTGAAAGACATATATCTCTCAGTGTATATACACTGAGAGACATACACCTCTCAGTGTATATACACTGAGAGACATACACCTCTCAGTGTATATACACTGAGAGACATACACCTCTCAGTGTATATACACTGAGAGACATACACCTCTCAGTGTATATACACTGAGAGACACACCTCTCAGTGTATATACACTGAGAGACACACCTCTCAGTGTATATACACTGAGAGACACACCTCTCAGTGTATATACACTGAGAGACACACCTTTCAGTGTATATACACTGAGAGACACATCTCTCAGTGTATATACACTGAGAGACACACCTCTCAGTGTATATACACTGAGAGACACACCTCTCAGTGTATATACACTGAAAGACATATATCTCTCAGTGTATATACACTGAGAGACACACCTCTCAGTGTATATACACTGAGAGACATACACCTCTCAGTGTATATACACTGAGAGACATACACCTCTCAGTGTATATACACTGAGAGACATACACCTCTCAGTGTATATACGCTGAGAGACACACCTCTCAGTGTATATACACTGAGAGACATACACCTCTCAGTGTATATACACTGAGAGACATATATCTCTCAGTGTATATACACTGAGAGACACACCTCTCAGTGTATATACACTGAAAGACATATATCTCTCAGTGTATATACACTGAGAGACACACCTCTCAGTGTATATACGCTGAGAGACATACACCTCTCAGTGTATATACACTGAGAGACATACACCTCTCAGTGTATATACACTGAGAGACATACACCTCTCAGTGTATATACACTGAAAGACATATATCTCTCAGTGTATATACACTGAGAGACATACACCTCTCAGTGTATATACACTGAGAGACATACACCTCTCAGTGTATATACACTGAGAGACATACACCTCTCAGTGTATATACACTGAGAGACATACACCTCTCAGTGTATATACACTGAGAGACACACCTCTCTGTGTATATACACTGAGAGACACACCTCTCAGTGTATATACACTGAGAGACACACCTCTCAGTGTATATACACTGAGAGACACACCTCTCAGTGTATATACACTGAGAGACACATCTCTCAGTGTATATACACTGAGAGACACACCTCTCAGTGTATATACACTGAGAGACACACCTCTCAGTGTATATACACTGAGAGACACACCTCTCAGTGTATATACACTGAGAGACACACCTCTCAGTGTATATACACTGAGAGACACACCTCTCAGTGTATATACACTGAGAGACATACACCTCTCAGTGTATATACACTGAGAGACAAACCTCTCAGTGTATATACACTGAGAGACACACCTCTCAGTGTATATACACAGAGAGACACACCTCTCAGTGTATATACACAGAGAGACACACCTCTCAGTGTATATACACAGAGAGACACACCTCTCAGTGTATATACACTGAGAGACACACCTATCAGTGTATATGCACTGAGAGACACACCACTCAGTGTATATACACTGAAAGACACACCTCTCAGTGTATATACACTGAGAGACATACACCTCTCAGTGTATATACACTGAAAGACACACCTCTCAGTGTATATACACTGAAGAACACACCTCTCATTGTATATACACAGAGAGACACACCTCTCAGGGTATATACACTGAGAGACACACCTATCAGTGTATATGCACTGACACACCACTCAGTGTATATACACTGAAAGACACACCTCTCAGTGTATATACACTGAGAGACATACACCTCTCAGTGTATATACACTGAGAGACACACCTCTCAGTGTATATACACTGAGAGACACACCTCTCAGTGTATATACACTGAGAGACACACCTCCCAGTGTAAATACACTGAGAGACACACCTCTCAGTGTATATACACTGACAGACACACCTCTCAGTGTATATGCACTGAGAGACATACACCTCTCAGTGTATATACACTGAGAGACATACACCTCTCAATGTATATACACTGAGAGACATACACCTCTCAGCGTATATATACTGAGAGACACACCTCTCAGTATATATACACTGAGAGACATACACCTCTCAGTGAATATACACTGAAAGACACACCTCTCAGTGTATATACACTGAGAGACACACCACTCAGTGTATATACACTGACAGACACACCTCACAGTGTATATACACTGACAGACACACCTCACAGTGTATATACGCTGACAGACACACCTCTCAGTGTATATACACTGAAAGACATACACCTCTCAGTGTATATACACTGAGAGACACACCAGTCAGTGTATATACACTGAGAGACATACACCTCTCAGTGTACATACACTGAAAGACACACCTCTCAGTGTATATACACTGAGAGACACACCTCTCAGTGTATATACACTGAGAGACACACCTCTCAGTGTATATACACTGAGAGACAGACTCCTTAGTGTATATACATTGAGAGACATACACCTCTCAGTGTATATACACTGAAAGACATATCTCTCAGTGTATATACACTGAGAGACATACACCTCTCAGTGTATATACGCTGAGAGACACACCTCTCAGTGTATATACACTGAGAGACATACACCTCTCAGTGTACATACACTGAAAGACATATATCTCTCAGTGTATATACACTGAGAGACATACACCTCTCAGTGTACATACACTGAGACATACACATCTCAGTGTATATACAATGAGAGACATACACCTCTCAGTGTATATACACTGAGAGACACACCTCAGTGTATATACACTGAGAGACACACCTCTCAGTGTATATACACTGAGAGACACACCTCTCAGTGTATATACACTGAGAGACACACCTCTCAGTGTATATACACTGAGAGACACACCTCTCAGTGTATATACACTGAGAGACACACCTCTCAGTGTATATACACTGAGAGACACACCTCTCAGTGTATATACACTGAGAGACATACACCTCTCAGTGTATATACGCTGAGAGACACACCTCTCAGTGTATATACACTGAGAGACATACACCTCTCAGTGTATATACACTGAGAGACATATATCTCTCAGTGTATATACACTGAGAGACACACCTCTCAGTGTATATACACTGAAAGACATATATCTCTCAGTGTATATACACTGAGAGACACACCTCTCAGTGTATATACGCTGAGAGACATACACCTCTCAGTGTATATACACTGAGAGACATACACCTCTCAGTGTATATACACTGAGAGACATACACCTCTCAGTGTATATACGCTGAGAGACACACCTCTCACTGTATATACACTGAGAGACATACACCTCTCAGTGTATATACACTGAGAGACATATATCTCTCAGTGTATATACACTGAGAGACACACCTCTCAGTGTATATACGCTGAGAGACATATATCTCTCAGTGTATATACACTGAGAGACATACACCTCTCAGTGTATATACACTGAGAGACATACACCTCTCAGTGTATATACACTGAGAGACATACACCTCTCAGTGTATATACACTGAGAGACATACACCTCTCAGTGTATATACACTGAGAGACACACCTCTCTGTGTATATACACTGAGAGACACACCTCTCAGTGTATATACACTGAGAGACACACCTCTCAGTGTATATACACTGAGAGACACACCTCTCAGTGTATATACACTGAGAGACACATCTCTCAGTGTATATACACTGAGAGACACACCTCTCAGTGTATATACACTGAGAGACACACCTCTCAGTGTATATACACTGAGAGACACACCTCTCAGTGTATATACACTGAGAGACATACACCTCTCAGTGTATATACACTGAGAGACAAACCTCTCAGTGTATATACACTGAGAGACATACACCTCTCAGTGTATATACACTGAGAGACACACCTCTCAGTGTATATACACTGAGAGACACACCTCTCAGTGTATATACACTGAGAGACACACCTCTCAGTGTATATACACAGAGAGACACACCTCTCAGTGTATATACACTGAGAGACAAACCTCTCAGTGTATATACACTGAGAGACACACCTCTCAGTGTATATACACTGAGAGACACACCTCTCAGTGTATATACACTGA
>NC_069399.1:110523473-110591081 GCF_026875155.1 Cherax quadricarinatus
TCAAGGAAAAAGGTCTTGGGGTGAGTATAACACCAGGCACATCTGAAGCGCACATCAACCAAATAACTGCTGCAGCATATGGGCGCCTGGCAAACCTCAGAACAGCATTCCGACATCTTAATAAGGAATCGTTCAGGACCCTGTACACCGTGTACGTTAGGCCCATATTGGAGTATGCGGCACCAGTTTGGAACCCACACCTAGCCAAGCATGTAAAGAAACTAGAGAAAGTTCAAAGGTTTGCAACAAGACTATTCCCAGAGTTAAGAGGTATGTCCTATGAGGAGAGGTTAAGGGAAATCAACCTGACGACACTGGAGGACAGGAGAGATAGGGGGGACATGATAACGACTTACAAAATTCTGAGAGGAATTGACAAGGTGGACAAAGACAGGATGTTCCAGAGACTGGACACAGCAACACGGGGACACAGTTGGAAGCTGAAGACACAGATGAATCAAAGGGATGTTAGGAAGTATTTCTTCAGCCACAGAGTAGTCAGGAAGTGGAATAGTTTGGGAAGCGATGTAGTGGAGGCAGGATCCATACATAGCTTTAAGCAGAGGTACGATAAAGCTCATGGTTCAGGGAGAGTGACCTAGTAGCGACCAGTGAAGAGGCGGGGCCAGGAGCTTGGACTCGACCCCTGCAACCACAAATAGGTGAGTACAAATATTTGAGTACACACACATATGCACACATATGCACACACACACACACACACACACACACACACATGCACACACATGCACACACACACACGCACACACGCACACACACACACACACACACACACACACACACACACACACACACACACACACACACACACACACACAAACACACACACACACACACAGTGGTAATGCTTTATTTACAGTGAGCAATGTCATGGTATTTTCTCAGAATATTTTGTAATATACCACTGTGGATAAAATACTTTGACATTTCTTGAACATTTCTGAGTTGTCTCTGAATTCATTAATTTTATCGCATTCCAGTACATAATGACGCATGGTGTCAAGAAACCCCTCTCATAGGTCCTAAGTAAGCTATGGAGAAGGAGCGTAGACACAGGTAAGATTCTACAGTCACTGAAAACAACGCATGTAGCCCCACTCCAAAAAGATGGCAGCAAAGCAATAGCTAAGACTATTGATCAATAGCTTTAACTTTCCACATCATAAAAATCTTTGAAAGAGTTCTAAGAAGCAGAATTGCAAACCTCTTGGATTCCCAGCAATTGCACTAACCAGGGCAACATGGGTTCAGAGCAGGTCGCTCCTGCCTCTCGCAACTACTGGACCACTATGATATGGTCATGCATGTACTGTAAAACAAGCAGAATGCAAATGTAGTGCACACAAATTTTTCAAAAGCCTTTGACAAATGCGATCGTGGTGTAATAGCACATAAAATGCGTTCTGAAAAGATAACTGGCAAAGTAAGCAGATGGATCCTCAACTTTCTAACCAATCGGACACAAAGAGTAGTGGTAAACAGAGTTAAATCAGAAGCTGCCATAGTGAAGAGCTCTGTTCCACAAGGCACAGTACTCGCCCCTATCCTGTTCTTCATCCTCATATCAGATATAGACAGAGATGTAAACCATAGCACCGTATCATCCTTTGCAGACTATACTAGGATCTGCATGAGAGTGTCATCCATTGAGGACTCTGCAAATTTCCAAGATTTTGTAAACCAGGTTTAGCAATGGGCAACAGAGAACAATATGATGTTCATTGAAGACAAATTCCAACTACTCCATTATGGAAAACTTGAGGAAATAATAACTAGGACTGAGTATACTATAAACTCTGATCACACAACTGAACGGAAAAGTAATGTGAAGGATCTGGGAATGGTACTGTCTGAGGATCTCACCTTCAAGGACCACAACAATGCCACTATCACATCTGCGAGGAAACTGATAGGATGGATAATGAGAACATTCAAGACAAAAGATGCCAAGCCAATGATGATCCTTTTTAAATCACTTATCTTCTCTAGGCTGGAATACTGCTGTACATTAACATTTCCATTCAAGGCAGGTGAAATCGGAGATCTAGAGAATGTACCAAAAACTTTTACTGCACATATAAGTTCCATCATACATCTTGTTGCGGCCCCTGCCAAACTAGCGGTTAAATAGTTAACCTGCCGGCCGGCAGTACCACTGGGTGCGTCATCAAACCCAATGTGGGGGCTGCTGAGCCGGCCTTAGAGCAGTAAGAGCCTGAGTGCCTCACGGTACACACCTAAGCAGTAGGTACCTGACCACCGAAGGGTACACGTCTACTGGCTTTAGTAACAGTATGTACCAGAGCGCCTCGCTGTACACACCTAAGCAGTAGGTACCTGACCACCGAAGGGTACACGTCTTCTGGCTTTAGAAATATTATGTACCTGAGCGCCTCGCTGTACACACCTAAGCAGTAGGTACCTGACCACCGAAGGGTACACGTCTACTGGCTTCAACATTAAGTACCTGAACTCCTCAGGGTACACGTCTATGCAGTAGGTACCTGACCACCGAATCGTACCTATCTACTGGCGTTAGAAGAACCGCTCACCGCAGCTCACTGAGTCTGTTGGCCTCAGTTACTTGACGGCCGCATTCAGTGAGCTTGCAGCATGGTGTTCGGCTAGCGGTGTGTCAACCGCCTTTGGAGAGGATTTACTGGACTACCGGTGATGTCTGTGGACTCACCGTCTACGTTGATCAACTGTGGGCCGGAGTCGTCAGATGCTGTTTAGTGGGACATTACATGAAGAAAAGGTTGGAGTGTTACACTGAACTGGGCCAGGACCGTAGTGTGACACTGAGGGACGTACGATGGAGTGGAACACTGAGATATGCACAGGACCGTAGTGGAACACTGAGATGAAAAGGGTGTCGTGGGACACTGAAGATGGCCTGGTTGTAGTGTACACTGAACAGTGTCGTGTGACTGACTTCGCGTCGTGAGAGGCAGTTGATTGTAATTTATTATTATAAAAATGTTATTTATAATTTATTGTTTTAGCATAGAGATATATATATATAGTGACAGTAGTGTCAAGAGTTGTACCCTGTGTAGGGTTATTAATTATATTTTAGTAAAATGCTGATTATAATTTATTATAGTAACATGTACATATTATTATTATATCATAGTTCAAATACCTCTAGACCAAAGATAGTTGATTTTTATATATTAAAGATTAATTTATATTAATGTGTGTATTTATGTATCCCGAACTCTTTATTACAAAAGAAGTAAATCTTACCATATCATCTTCTTTTAAAAATTACTTTTTTGTAATACATCTTAACTACTGGGAACGCTTGGAAGTACTTGACTTGTACTCACTGGAGCGCAGGCGAGAGATGCATCATAATCTACACCTGGAAAATCCTGGAGGGACTGGTCCCTAATCTATACACAGAAATCACTCCCTACGAAAACAAAGACTTAACAGGCGATGCAACATACCCCCAGTGAAATGTAGGGCGCCATTAATACACTAAGAGAAAGCACAATAAGTATCCGTGGCCCAAGACTGTTCAACAGCCTCCCACCAGCCATAAGGGGAATTGCCAATAGACCCTTGGTTGTCTTCAAGAGGGAGCTGGGCAGATGCCTAAATTCAGTGCTGAATCAGCCGGGCTGTGGTTCGTTCGTTGGACTACGTGCGGCCAGCAGTAACAGCCTTAATGATCAGGCCCTGATCCACCACGAGGCCTGGTCATGGAACGGGCCGTGGGGGCGTTGATCTCCGGAATACCCTCCAGGTAGACTCCAGGTGTGACAATTGTCCTTCAAGCAAAGTTTGTATTTCGTTTGATCTACATCTGGTGGCGGTGATATAACCTCCCAAAAATACCTATATCCCAGCCGGAGCTGGGCGGTATTGACATCCAAGAACCTGCTTAATTTGTTGGATGCACCATAGACATGTGGCTTCTCCTTCATGACAGAATGATGATAGATGCACAGACTGGTGTCTGTCTCTCTTGGTCTTAGGTGAATAAAGCTTAGTTGAAATTCTTCTCAAAATATTGTTTTCAAACTGCTAACTGACAGCCCAATAATCCAATCTACCCCCTCTTTGAAGGTGTACAACTTAGCCAGTTCATCAGTTCTATCATGCATCTGAAGACCAATCCACAGAAGGTAAACTTCGACTCCACTGTCCACAATCTTACCATACTTCTGTCTGACTTCTGACAGTTTATACTTAAAGAGTTGAGAGCATTCATGGATGATAGAGAATCGGTAACAATTAGTGTCAACCTTAGATACATGGACGCATTTGAGTGCAAGGAGCATGGCAAATAGTGCTGTTTGAAGGGCAGAGACCCGGTTATTGATGCTTGCTCCAATTTCTGTATGAGAGCCATCACGCTGCATGACAACAGCAGCACTACCAGCTGCACAAGAAGATTGGTAAACGGAACCATCAGTATAAATTTGTGAAAGAATGTTCTGTGTAACCAAGTTATCAGTACTTGCCTTCAAGGCGAAGCTTTGGTTGAGATTTAAGAAGTTTTTGGGGGGTAAAGGAAGGGATAGTGGTTTGGAATGGGGTAATATCCTATGGAGCAGGGAAGTGTTTCCTTACTTTACATAGATTATGTATCTGGTTCATGCAGAGGTCAGTTTCAGTTTTACGATCCATCTGGAGGAGTGTTCACCAGTGCTGAGGAAAGTTTAGAGGGCTTCTGTGCAAGGGTTTGAATGGTCTAGCCTGAACATATTGACCTCAATGAGGACATTTCTTTCACTGACAATCCCTGATGCTCGGGATATCAACTTCTTTCCGCACGTTTAAAATTTTGGCAGTACGAAGGCATCCATGGATGATCCTCATTGCTTCGTTCTGCAGTTTTTCCAGCCCTCCAAGTTTCCAGTCAGACAAAGGAACAAACAGTGGTGCGGCATAATCAACCAATGATCTAATATAAGCCAAATACATCATTTTCACAATTTTAGCATTAGCACCATCCTGAGATGAAAATCTGCCAGAACTCTAAGTGCTTTCAGCCTTTGTATTGACGACAGACTTGTTACAACAGGTCCAAATGATAGGACCTGAGAGCCTAGATGCCTGTATCTGGTTCTAGTCGAGACTCATCATGCAACTGGATTAGAGTAACTGAGCTTCTTTGTCGGGAAGGACGCCTGTTGAGTATCTTTGTTTTCTCAGTAGAGATAATCAACCTCAGGTCCTGACACGAGGCTAGTGCAAAGTTAAGAATCTTTCGGGTGTTGGAGACTCCGGTGGTGAGAATCATTATATTTTCAGCAAAACTAATCGTAAAATGATCGGGCTGTCTAAGCAAACATTTAGTAAAGCATTAATTAGAATAATGAATAAGGTGGAACCGAGCACACCTCTCTGTGTGGTTCTTAATTCAAAGTCTTGAGTCACGCTTCTATGCCCCTGAACCAACACAGGAGACTTTCTGTTGAACAGGTAGTCTTTATCCAGTGGAGAAGCCATCCTTCCACATTCATTCTGGTAAGTTCACTAATGATTACTTGTCAGTTGGCATCAAAAACAGATTTAAGGTCAAGGAAAGTAGTGTAGGAGTTGTCAGTGTACAGGGTGAGAAAGGTGGTTATGCAGTGATGCACACTCCTTCCTTGCATGAAACCATACAACCGGGGAGACAGAAATTGTTTGATTCGGTGCATGAGGAGATTCAGAATCATCCTCTCAAATGTTTTACACAAGCAGCTAGTAAGAGATATTGGGCGCAATGCATTTTGTTGATTGGGCTTTGGAGTCGCCCTTAATTAGTGCTGCCTCAAGTTCAAAGTTAGTGAAAGGAATGTTATAGGCATCTTCCTTGCTGAGCATAAAACAGATCAGTCTCTCTCTCTCTCTTGCATCATGTTTATCCATTAATTTTGTCTATGTGGTACTGGGGAGACTGTCATAGCTAGATGCAGCTGCCTAAGCACTGACTAACTCATTTGCGTTATGCAGAGGATCAGGGTGATCGATCTGACCAATTCTGTTACCTTTAATTCTATTTATATCCAACTATGCCTGGCTAAGTGGGGTGTGAGGAATGAGACCATTGACAAAGTTTTCCCAGTCTGTTTGTCGAAGCTCTGTCTTATGCTCCCTGGATGCAGAAAGGGAGTTTGAAAGAGCTTCATCATTTCAGGGGTACGATATTTTCTATAGGCTAGGCCTAGTCAACGAGCAGTGCATTTCAACGTTCGAAGTTCAGGATCATTGTAGTAGGTATGAGTTCTATAGATGGTATGATTATTATGGAAGTTGGGTTTGGTGTACCATGAGGTTTCAGTGGTAGTTCCAAATAATTTTGAATTTTGCTTACAAGGTTTCAACAGAGGAATACTCATAGGAATTATACCACTCCGTAACATGTGCGACAAGGTCGTCATCCTGATCAGAGAAAATATGAAAGCATTTCCGTTTGAATATCCCACCAGGGAGGACAGCATTACCAATATCTAGAGTGGTTAATCTTGAGAAATGATCTGATGATATATCTCTTACAATGGAAGATTCACAACTGGGGAAAGTAATGTTACAGCCAAGACACAGATCAATGACGCCTCCACAGATATGTGTCGGTTCAAGGTCACCTACAATTTGCACATTTTCATGACTATTTAGGAGTGACAAAGGTTGTTTATCGTTACGATTACCAAATCGCTAGTTTCCGGTGCTTTTGTGTCTTGCATTATAATCTTTGTCAATAGATATCTACCCTCTACCAGGATACACAGCAATTCACAACTGCAGACCAAACCAAGTTGAGGGTGATTGCAATCTATTACTCTAACCAATTATCTTGTATTAGCACCACTTGCTTTAGTGATGAATATGGGGAATACATTTTTGTTAATTTTACTGTAAAAAACCTTAAGACACCTATAACAATCGGTGCCATTTACCGGATACCTCACACAAACATCCCAAATTTCAGTGAGAAATTAAAGTCCACTCCAAACCAACAGATACAGATACTAATGCCGGAAAAAAAATCCCCCCCCCAGTACCAACAATACCACCAGTCCGATGACATTCTTCTTTGCAAATATACAGGGTCTAAAGCCAGCAACAAACAACAAAATACCTTTCATCCGTGGACTGCTTGCAGAGGCAAAGGCAATGTTCGCGGCTTTCACTGAGACCCACGTAAAGGATCACTCGGACAACGAAATATGGATCCCAGGTTACAACCTATACAGATGTGACAGAGTGAACAGGCAAAAGGGGGGGGGGGGTTGGCCTGTACATTGCAGAGTCACTTGTTTGTACAGAACTGCTTAATGCCTCAAATGATGTAGTGGAAGTTTTAGCAGTAAAGGTCGAGAACCAAAACCTAGTTATTGTGGTAGTCTACAAGCCTCCGGATGCAACATCCCAGCAATTCCAGGAACAGCTGTTAAAAATTGACCACTGTCTGGAAAATCTTCCAGCTCCTGCACCCAACATCTTGCTCCTGGGGTATTTCAACTTAAGGCACCTAAAATGGAGAAATATAGCAAATAATATTGTTGCAGTAATAACACCAGGAGGCAGCTCTGATGAAAACTCACACTCACACGAGCTTTTAAATCTCTGCACAAAATTCAATTTAAACCAGCAAATAATAGAGCCTACTAGACTGGAGAATACACTAGACCTCATCTTCACTAACAATGATGATCTGATAAGAAATGTCACCATATCAAAAACAATATACTCAGATCACAACATAATTGAGGTTCAGACATGTATGCGTGGAGCCCCAGACCGACATAATGAGACTAGTCACGAGGGAGCATTCACCAAATTCAACTTCAATAACAAAAACATAAAGTGGGACCAAGTAAACCAAGTCCTAACCGATATAAGCTGGGAAGAAATACTAAGCAACACAGACCCCAACTTATGCCTAGAACAGATTAACTTGGTGGCACTCGATGTATGCACAAGGCTTATTCCTTTAAGAAAAAGGAGGAGTAGATGTAAAATAGAAAGAGACAGGCGCTCCCTTTACAGGTGACGGAAAAGAATAACAGAGCGGCTAAAAGAGGTCAATATATCTGAAATGCGTAGGGAGACATTGGTCAGAGAAATAGCAAGCATCGAACTTAAGCTAAAGGAATCTTATAGGAGTCAGGAATCGCGGGAAGAACTAAAAGCCATAAATGAAATCGATAGAAACCCAAAGTATTTCTTCTCCTATGCCAAATCAAAGTCGAGAACAACGTCCAGTATTGGGCCCCTACTTAAACAAGATGGGTCCTACACAGATGACAGCAAGGAAATGAGTGAGCTACTCAAGTCCCAATATGACTCAGTTTTTAGCTAGCCGCTAACCAGACTGAGAGTCGAAGATCAAAATAATTTTTTTATGAGAGAGCCACAAAATTTGGTTAACACAAGCCTATCCGATGTTATCCTGACGCCAAATGACTTCGAACAGGCGATAAATGACATGCCCATGCACTCTGCCCCAGGGCCAGACTCATCAAGAACTGCAAGAAGCCCCTATCACGAGCCTTTTCCATCCTATGGAGAGGGAGCATGGACACGGGGGTAGTCCCACAGTTACTAAAAACAACAGACATAGCCCCACTCCACAAAGGGGGCAGTAAAGCAACAGCAAAGAACTACAGGCCGATAGCACTAACATCCCATATCATAAAAATCTTTGAAAGGGTCCTAAGAAGCAAGATCACCACCCATCTAGAAACCCATCAGTTACACAACCCAGGGCAACATGGGTTTAGAACAGGTCGCTCCTGTCTGTCTCAACTATTGGATCACTACGACAAGGTCCTAAATGCACTAGAAGACAAAAAGAATGCAGATGTAATATATACAGACTTCGCAAAAGCCTTCGACAAGTGTGACCATGGCGTAATAGCGCACAAAATGCGTGCTAAAGGAATAACAGGAAAAGTCGGTCGATGGATCTATAATTTCCTCACTAACAGAACACAGAGAGTAGTCGTCAACAGAGTAAAGTCCGAGGCAGCTACGGTGAAAAGCTCTGTTCCACAAGGCACAGTACTCGTTCCCATCTTGTTCCTCATCCTCATATCCGACATAGACAAGGATGTCAGCCACAGCACCGTGTCTTCATTTGCAGATGACACCCGAATCTGCATGACAGTGTCTTCCATTGCAGAAACTGCAAAGGCTCCAGGCGGACATCAACCAAATCCTTCAGTGGGCTGCAGAAAACAATATGAAGTTCAACGATGAGAAATTTCAATTACTCAGATATGGTAAACACGAGGAAATTAAATCTTCATCAGAGTACAAAACAAATTCTGGCCACAAAATAGAGCGAAACACCAACGTCAAAGACCTGGGAGTGATCATGCCGGAGGTTTCTCACCTTCAAGGACCATAACATTGTATCAATCGCATCTGCTAGAAAAATGACAGGATGGATAATGAGAACCTTCAAAACTAGGGAGGCCAAGCCCATGATGACACTCTTCAGGTCACTTGTTCTATCTAGGCTGGAATATTGCTGCACAATAACAGCACCTTTCAAGGCAGGTGAAATTGCTGACCTAGAAAATGCACAGAGAACCTTCACGGTGCACATAACGGAGATAAAACACCTCAATTACTGGGAGCGCTTGAGGTTCCTAAACCTGTATTCCCTGGAACGCAGGCGGGAGAGATACATGATTATATACACCTGGAAAATCCTAGAGGGACTAGTACCGAACTTGCACACGAAAATCACTCACTACGAAAGCAAAAGACTTGGCAGACGATGCAACATCCCCCAATGAAAAGCAGGGGTGTCACTAGCACGTTAAGAGACCATACAATAAGTGTCAGGGGCCCAAGACTGTTCAACTGCCTCCCAGCATACATAAGGGGGATTACCAACAGACCCCTGGCAGTCTTCAAGCTGGCACTGGACAAGCACCTAAAGTCGGTTCCTGACCAGCTGGGCTGTGGCTCGTATGTTGGTTTGCATGCAGTCAGCAGCAACAGCCTAGTTGATCAGGCTCTGATCCACCAGGAGGCCTGGTCACAGACCGGGCCGCAGGGGCGTTGACCCCCGGAACTCTCTTCAGGTAAACTCCAGGTAATAACAAACAGACAAATGAATAAACACCACCTTCTCTTAGCTGGAGACTTCAACATCAACCTTGGCATACTAGATGATCAGCCTGTAACTGATTTCATCAACAATATGAACAACACACTTCTCATACCAACAATAACTAAACCAACCAGGCTCACTGAGACAAGTGCAACCATAATAGACCACATATGGACCAATATACTAGCCCCCCTTAAATCAGGGATAATCACAGATAGCACTACAGACCACTACCCTACCTTCCTCCTGACAAACATTAGTAAACCACCACTTGAATACAACAAAGTCTCATTTAGACTCCATGATGAGGCCTCAATAAGGAAGTTCACAGCTGACCTAGAGACTGTTGACTGGCCTACAGAATTCTCCAAGGCCAATGGTATTGATGACTGGACAGACATCTTTCTTAACAAATTACTTAGACTATACAACAAACATTGTCCTATAAAAACGAAACAGATCACAAACAAACGGCTTGGTTGCCCATGGCTAACCAGCACCATTCTGAAATCCATTGACAAGAAACACCAATATGAAAAGCAATATAGACAGGGCTTAATACACAAAGATATTCTTAAACACTATTCATCAGTTCTCACCAAAGTAATAAAAAAAGCCAAACTATACTACTCCAGTAGATTCACAGACACTAGAGGAGATATAAAAAAGACCTGGAAAACACTCTCTCAGATTCTAGGGACCCACTAACTGAAAAAAAAACAAGAATATTGTCCTAACTAAACCTAATGAAACACCACTACATCCCACTGACACAGCTAACAAGATAAACGACTTCTTCTCAACCATAGGATCTAATCTAGCCAATAAAATCCCACATACCAATGCCCATGCCGGGGACTACCTAGATGGGAATTTCCCAAATTCCTTCTATCTTGCACCAACTGAGCCCACGGAAGTCACCGAGATTATAAAGTCACTTAAAAATAACTCAGGGAATCTGTCTCATGTCCCACCATTACTGTACAAGCGAGCGGCCCATGTCCTTTCGCATGCTATTTCATTACTTTTTAACAAGTCACTAGAAACTAGCACCTTCCCGAAACTACTCAAGATGGCAAGGGTTACACCAATACATAAAGGTGGTGACCCTACAGACTTAAACAACTATAGGCCAATATCAAACTTACCATTGCTATCCAAAATCTTTGAGAAACTCGTGCACAGGAGACTATATTCATTTATAACAACACAAAACATACTCAACCCCTGCCAATTTGGATTCAGGAAAAATAAAAGCACTAATGATGCAATCATAAAAATGCTAGATCTGCTTTACACAGCATTGGAAAATAAGGAATATCCACTAGGAATTTTTATTGACATAAGAAAAGCTTTTGACACAGTAGACCACGACATCCTACTCCACAAACTTGACCATTACAGTATAAGAGGCCATGCTCTTGCTTATTTCAAATCTTACCTTACTAATAGGTATCAGTATGTCACCATTAAAGGCACAGCATCAACAACACAGCCACTTGATACTGGAGTTCCACAGGGAAGTGTCCTTGGTCCCCTGCTCTTCCTCATATACATCAATGATCTTCCAAACGTATCCCAACACCTGAAACCCATTCTCTTTGCTGACGACACGACTCATGTCATCTCTCACCCTAATCTTGCCACCCTCAACACCATTGTTAACGAGGAGCTGATCAAAATATCGACTTGGATGACAGCCAATAAACTTACGCTTAACACTGACAAAACCTACTATATTATGTTTGGTAGCAGAGCAGGAGATGCACAAATTAACATTAAGATCGACAACACTCTAATTACCAGACATAATGAGGGCAAATTCCTAGGCCTATACCTTGACAACAACCTGAATTTCAGCACCCATATCCAACACATAACCAAAAAAGTATCCAAAACGGTTGAGATCCTCTCCAAGATACGATACTACGTGCCGCAAAATGCCCTTCTCACACTATACCACTCATTTATCCATACCTCACCTATGCTATTTGTGCTTGGGGATCAACTGCAGCAACACACTTAAAGCCAATAATAACCCAACAAAAAGCTGCAGTAAGAATAATCACTAAATCCCATCCATGGCAACACCTCCCCCCCACACTTCATAGATCTAAACTTACTCCCTGTTCAGTACATCCACACTTACTACTGTGCAATCTACATCTACAGGACCTTAAACTCCAATATCAACCTTGACCTAAAACGCTTTCTTGATAGTTGTGACAGAACCCACAGGCATAACACCAGACACAAACATCTCTACGACATTCCCCGTGTCCGACTAAACCTTTACAAAAATTCAATGTATGTCAAAGGCCCTAAAATCTGGAACACCCTACCTGAGAACTCTAGGACTGCAGACACATTCATCACCTTCAAAACTAACATTAGAAAACATCTTATCTCCCTGATACACCCCGTCAACTAACTACACGAATACCACCTGGTGGTTCACACTTACACTCACTCACCCATTTGACCATAAACAGAAATATTAATCTCAATCTTAAAATAATGAATCCTGTGATACTCCAATACTGAAACTATGTACTGTGCCAAAACAAAAGCATTCACATCGCTAAACTCACAAACTAGTATTTAGTCACTTAGCCATAATACCAACTTACCTCATAATTTGTAATATTTTAAAATTAAGATTTAAACTAAGTCTGCCCGAAATGCCTAGCCATGCTAGGTGTTCTAGTGGTACACTCTGTAATCATTATTTTACTACATGTAAACCACACAATAACCAAATTCTGTAAACTCAGCATTGTAATCCTTATAGAGAATAAACTTTGAATTTGAATTTGAATTTGAAGTTTGGAACTCCAAATAAACTTATCAGCAGGAGCATACAAGTTAAATATGTTGAGAACAGAGTTCCCAATATAAATCTTAACACCATGGTATTGAAGCCCTCCCGTTTTCTATGGGGAAGCGATTTTTTAATATATTGAACACAAGAGTTAGTAGATTTGAAGTTATATGTAACAAATGAAGGCAGTTTGCGGGATGGTGACTTTGCACCTTTGTTGGCACACAGCATCAATGGGTTCAGTAGTTACTGTATGGTGAAGTAGGTTTGCCAGCATCAGTCACAACCAGTGGGTGACCTTTAGGCGCTGACATCTCTGCATATAGTTGAAACCAAGGAGTGACAGCAGTGCCCTCTGGGGGAGATAGAAGGAGGCAGCAGCAGGATATATTAGTGCAATTTGGCAACTGGCAATGCGACTGAACCTCTCCCACCATCACCAGCGGAGCGCGAGTCTCGGGTCTGTTTGTAAACAAACCCACACTTTCATCCTAGGCCAGGAGATTGAGCCAGCACTCGCTTTTTGCCTTGTTTGCTGAGCTCAGCAGTGGGTTATCATAGGCATAAGTTGTAAACAGCTTGCGACTCGTTGTGTGTTGTTATAGGCGTTTAGTATCTGTGTTATGTGGGAGTAGGGTCAAGTGTAATCAAAGCTGACAGCTACCTGGTCTATCCCCTCAAGGAAGGTTCCTTGATGTTGGTGAGGGGCTCTTGATTTAGGGAATTGGATCTGTGCTCCACTTCCCCGAATTAAACCTGAATACCTTCCACATCCCCCCCAGGCGCTGTATAATCCTCCGGGTTTAGTGCTTCCCCCTTGATTATAATAATAATAATAATACCTGGTCTATCTGTCCGTCTGTCTGCCATAGTGTGCAGTAGTGGTGTTCAAGCACCCATCTGTTTCAGCTACACTCCCCTCAAGGAAGGTTCCTTGATGTTGGTGAGGGGGTTCTTGATTTAGGGAATTGGATCTCTGCTCCAGCTCCCCGAATTAAGCCTGAATGCCTTCCACATCCCCCCCCCCAGGCGCTGTATAATCCTCCGGGTTTAGCGCTTCCCCCTTGATTATAATAATAATAATTCAGCTACATTGATCGAAATATATATAACAATTAATTAACTCGTAAAGTTGTTAGTAACACTCAGTTGTTCAATCTCTGTTCCGAAGTGATAAGTCCCTGTGCTGACTTGATAGAGAGATTAAGTCATGGCTTCCTTAGACAGTTGTAGAGGCACACTCTCTAAACAACTTAGTCAGGTTACCAGGTCAATTAATGCCTGTGAGCTAGTGACCACAGAAAATCAAGTAGTTTATATTAAATTAGTAGCTTACAAAACCGCTTATGAACACTTAGAATGGCTGCTGATTAACTTCTATGATGATGCTGAGCTTAAAGAAACTCAGGACCGACTTAGTGAAAAACAAAACTTTGTACCAAATACTTGTTGCAAATATAAGAGACCTGTCAGCGAGGTCGGACTCCTAGCAGGCAAGTGCGGAATTTCACGCCTCACTGGGGCCAATAGGCAATAATCCAGCACATTTTTTGCTGCGCTTATCCCAACTAACGCTGCCAACATGTAATGAAAAGTATTTTGAGGAGTTTCTTGGTAGTTTTTGGTTCCCTCACTGGTAGTCGGAAGGACACTGATGACGTAACTAAGTTTATGGTTTATGACCATATCAAGAGTTTCCATGGAACTGGTGCTCATTACAAACCTGCTGTACAACTCCTGGAGTCTAATTATTGTGATAAGGATCAAATAACAGCCAAGCCTGTTTACAGGATAGCTGATCTGCCATCATCTTCCCATTGATTGCAAGATTTGCAAAAGTTCAGAATCGCTCTGGATAACAACCGTCGGTCACTGTCTTATCAAAATGTTGTAAACAGTGACAAACTAATTCAGAGGAGAAAACGCTAGTAATCAGATTGCAACTCTTGGCCCTAATAGGTTTGGCGTTTCTTTTTGATAAAAATAATAATAATAATAATAATAATAATAATAATAATAATAATAATAATAATAATAATAATAATAATAATAACAATAACTACAGAAAACGGACCCACTTCCAGCTCAACGCTCTTTGCTACAAAACACTGGAGCCCCTTGTGCGTTGTAAAGCGAGTGGTGAGCTCAGATGGACGGGATGTTACAACAGAGTTATCAGTGGTTAAGCCCTAGCCTCACACAATATTGCCAGTAACGTGTCAAGTGTTACTAAACGGAACC
Source organism: Cherax quadricarinatus (assembly GCF_026875155.1). Lineage (NCBI taxonomy): Eukaryota > Metazoa > Arthropoda > Malacostraca > Decapoda > Parastacidae > Cherax > Cherax quadricarinatus. Next base: position 110,538,626 of record NC_069399.1, read on the forward strand.
ATAGCACATGGCTATGAGACTATTTGATCAATGCGCCCAGAGAAGCACACTGATTCTACTAAACGGTATATCTCACTACAAAAAAACTCACTATAACAAGGTTCACTGTTCGCCTTGGTGACCAGCCCAAGATGATTCAAGCTGTGGTAGCGGGTTAGCTACCAGTTATTATACAAATGGCAGGGTTACAAGATGCCACTGCTGCCTTGAGGAAGATCAATGTGAAACTAACGGGATTTGATTTCCAGTCAAAGTCTTCCCATATATCTGCTCATTGGCAATGATTTTTACGGCAGGTTTTTGCAAGGAATAGTAACGGTAAATGACGTTTGTCTGCTGACCACAGATGGAGGTCACGTGATATTTTGGCCACACTCGCTGGTTGTCAGGGAGGTAGCGGGTGTGATCCTGATGTGGTGGAAAGTGTCATGGTGACCAGGAGAACCGCCAATCAGTTCCCACAGCAGAAGTCTCATCTGCTGGAGGAGGCAGTGATTAAGTTGTAGAACCTGGATAAATTAGGAACTGATGCCAACAAGCCCAGTCCGGAAGAGGCCGAGATTTACAACCAGTATCTGGAGCACCAGGACGGACAATATGGAAGTTAAACACTTACCCTCTAATTATCCCACGGCTTTCGGCCAGATGAAAGCTAAGATTCGAAAGCTAGAGAAGAGTTCAGAACTACTGACTGTGTATGACAAGATAATGAGGGAGCAGCTGAATAATCACTTCTGGATGGACTGACCCCAAACCTGCACAACAAAGTTACTACTGAAGAACACAAGAGGCTTAGCAAACTGTGCAGGATACCTCTAATGAAATGTAGGGAAGGGATGAGATCACGACTTTTCAACACCCTTCATGCAAACCCTTAGCTATCTTGAAGGGGGAACTCTACATATTCCTCTAAGTAGTTCCTGATCAGCTGGGTTGTGGTGCATACGTTGGACTGTGGGCGGTGGCCGCTAACAGCTTGATTGATCATGCCAGCAACCAGGAGACCTGGTCTGGTATCGGGCCGCGGGAGCGGTGACCTCCGGAAGCTACTCCAAGTCACATCGCAATTCAGGCACTGTACTTCCCACCTCCAGGACTCAAGTTCATCTAACCGGTGTCTCTATATTAATTCATACACATTACCTTGCTTATCCTCCAACAGCACGTCAGGTCACAAAAAACACTTGCCTTCACTGCGGTCTAACGTTCTCACGCAAATTTATTGGATGTCAAGTCCCTGGAAGTCAATTTAGTTTCTCTACACGTCTTAGAACATAGGTATTGTGGCTTTGGTACTTGGAAAACAACTGTACTGTATTTACATGAACTGCAAGTCACCGTTTTAACTGCATTCCAGCGCAATAACAGTAGGTTACAGGAGCGAACTAATTTTCTAAAATATTATTTTTATGTTTTATTGATTACCTTGAATAAAGCTTAACGGAAAACTGCGTTGCTTAGTCATTTTCTTCAATAAGTTACTATAATAACAATAGTTTTTTTTATTTAACCAGTGGTGTTTCATGAGACAGTCACAGTACAGTACCTACCTTAGCTTATCAAGACGAACAAGTGGAGTACATATCTACGGGCGCCGTATACTCTGGCCCTGACCCTGTACCTGCCACTTCTTTGGAGTCCAGGGAATGTACTCAGCTCCGACTAGCCGGTTTCCCAGAATCCCTTCACGGATATACTTTGCTTACAATCAGCATTACGTCAGATTCCAAAATCCACTTTCCTTCACTGGGATGTAATAAGGACACTCATATTTTTATGAAATTTTGATATATAAGAATTTCATAAAAATATCAATCTGTCAAAGAGCACTTAGGTGTGGGTGAATACCGTCTGACTTTCAACCACACTATGAACAACTTATAAGTAATGGATGTATTACTCATATTCATGAGATTTCAGTTCGTCAACAGTCATTGAGTAGTGAGGACGTGTGCTGCTCATTTTCCAACATGGCGCTGCATAGCAACAGGCGCATCAACACTGTTTGCGTTGAGTTGACCCGTGGGGCTGTCACGGGAGCCACGATGGATTTGTTACTACCGGCGATTATCCGTGATACCTACGGTATCGCAAATGAAGAGATATGTGGTGTAGCACTTAATGGGACGACACGGATTTTCGTTAAAATGACGTCAGCAAATGTCTACGAAGCAGTGGTGGATAAGTATCAAGAGACCATTATAGCCGTCAATTCAGCTGTATCAGTACGTCTTCATGATGTATCAAGATACTACACATGGGTAAAAATCAAGAATGTGCCTTTTGAAGCGACTGATTTTGTTATAAAAGATGAACTACGTAATTATGGTACGGTTCATATGGCCTCTGCAGGTCGGTGGGCCGCTGGACCTTATGCTGGAAGTTTGGAGGGAACATATTCAGTCAAAATGACCTTACGCCACCCCATACCGTCCTATATTATGCTGCAAGCATTTCGAACTCAAGTATATGTGACATATGCGGGGCAACGTCGTACGTGTCGGCTGTGTGGGTCGTATGACCACATAGCGGCACAGTGTGGTAAGCGTCGTGGGAATCTCCAAATATCGCAACAGCAACAACCGGAAGAAGTCGAGGAAGTTGAGGGACGAGAACAGCTTATGCTCACCCGTCTCGACAACGGACATCTTGGAGTGAAGAGGTAGAAAAAAGCGCAGGAGAATGCTTTGGAGGATGCAAAACAGCGAGAAGAATCACCGTCACTGGACATAAATAAGTATTGGAAGAGACTCTGCCACTATGGGGGAAGAGGATGTAGCGGCGTCTTTAGTGAAGGCACTGATGTTTTGTTAGACGAGTCGATCGTCAACCATGTGGAGGATCCAGGTGCAATTTTGGGATCGGTTGAACATCATGGTGAGGCGACGGATGGAAGCATTGAGTCTAGGTGTCGCATGGTATGACGGTAAATGTAGCAGAAGTGGAGGTGCATCACGATAGTACTAAAGAAATCCCAATGCAGGTGGAGGGTAGGACGCGAAAGCGAACTGCGACCCCATCAGACTCAGACGACGTGCTTACTCCTGCCCAAAGGCCAGGAAAAAAGTCTTGGGCGGATGTACAGAGGACAGGGAACAGAGAATCCACGAAACAAGGGTTTATCAAGGGGTTCCCAAAAAAGGGGGAGGGATAGAGGTGGTGTAAAATGTATAAGTGAAAAGTCTATACCTAGAACGAAAGGAAAACCCCATTAATTGACTTTAAGGTTTGACAATAAATATTAACGGTTTGAGATCTGAGCGGAAGCGAAAGTGGTTTAATGAATTTTTGGTGCGTCTAGATGTGGATGTGGTATTTATCCAAGAACACAATTACAGAATTGGATATGAGTTAGAAATGGATGGTTATGATGTGTATATGGAATATGCGACGAGGTTAAAAGGAGGCGTCGCCATTCTGGTAAAGGAAAATAGCCCGTTTGTAGTACGCCATAGTGGAAAGGGGGGAGGGGAGAGTGATTAGGTGGATGGTTTATGGGTAGAGCACACATAAGTTTTGTATGTGTATATGGGCCGGCCGAGGAGATGTACGACTTAAAACTCATTTTGTACAAGATGTATTAGTATATTATCTACGTAGTTTACCAAATGTAGCGATAATAGGGGGCGACTGGAATTGTGTAATACGACGAAAAGATGTGGAGCCTCGAGGAGCAGGTGTTTGCTTGGGATTCCTGGGAGATTTATTGACGAGTGTGTGGTTTAATGGATGTGTGTGGGGGGGTGGCATGTTGGAGCATACTTTTATTAGACGAGATTATGCGGCGAGATTGGATAGAATGTACGTGTCTAGTGCGGTTACAGTGCGGGAGAGTGAATGTGATAAATGTGGTTTTTTCGGATCATAGAGGAGTTGTAATGGATGTAGATATTGAGGTGTGCCTAGAAGGGGTCCATCTTTTTGGAAATTAAATGTAAAGTTATTGAAGAGGGAGGAAAGTCTTTGTCTTTTGGGCATATGTGGGAACGCCTTGTGGTTGAAGCACCTAGAGATGTGGATTTGGTTAATTGGTGGGAAACGATAGCCAAAAAGCGAATTAAGGAATATTATATTAGTCAAGGAGTGAGATATAGTCAGTTACAATACGGTTTCCAACGATATTTAGAGGGGCAGTTGCGCGACTGCTATGTACAAGCGAATGCTAATTATCCTGTTATAGAAATTGAAAGAATTAAGGAGCAACTACGAAATTTACAAAACGAAAGGTTTGATGGGAAAGGCTTAAGGGTGGAATCGAAGAGGTTTTGTGGGGAGATCGGCCGTCGGCGTGTGTGGTTGAGGAATCAACACAGACGTCGCAAAGCAATGGAGTTAATGGGGTTGAATGTTCAGGTAGGTATGCAGGGTATAGAGTGAATCAGGAGTTGACGACGACGGAGGGTATGAGTGGGTATATAGATGCATGGGTTAAATTGAAAACGCAAAGTGTTGGAATAAGTGAAATTGCATTGCAGTCAATCGGTAGGTTTGTGCAGTGTGAGCTGGAGGAGCATGATCGTTTGATGTTGGGAGGGGCCGATAACGGAGTGTGAGACTTGGAGGCTTTATCTGGGGCGCAATTGGGTAAGGCGCCAGGAATTGATGGTTGCCCAGCGACTTTTATCTTCAAAATTGGAACGTTTTAAAGGGGTTTTTGGTACGTTTATTCAATATAATGATATAATGGGGTTTTAGGGGAACAACAAAGGTTGGCTGTGGTCGTCCTAGTTCCTAAAGGCGAGCCATTAACGGTTAAAGATTATCGTGCAATCTCGTTATTATGTGGTGACTATAAAATTTTTGGAAGGATCTTGGCTAACAGAATAAAAAAAGTCCTGGGCAGAGTGATTGACAAGGGACAATATGGGTGCCGGGCAGGTCTATGTATGAAGGTCACGGTATGATTAGAAGTTTTATTGAAGAAAGAGTAAGATTAGGAAAGGGGGGGGTATTGGCTATAGATTGGGAGGCGGCATATGATAGTGTGGAACGGGAGACGTTATGGAAGATCATGAGATGGCAGGGGTTTGGTGCGGAAATTATATCATGGGCCAAATTAATGTATCAGGAGGCAACCTTGCGTGTGCAGGTGAATGGGAGTTGGGAGATCGAATTCAGATGGAAGGGGTTTGCGTCAAGGTTGTCCCCTTTCACAAATTTTTTTTGCTTGTTTTCAAGATCCCTTTTTAGAGGGATAAGGTTTTATGGAAGCAAAGGGATGGGTAATGTAAGGGATGGGGGAGCGGGCATTGTTGGATATGTCGACGATACGACGATTTTGGTGAGAGAAAACATGGATTTGATTCGGGTAGAAACGTTAGTGAAATTTTTGAAAAAGCTACTGGCATGACGATCAACATGGGGAAAACAAAGTATATGAATCTTGGAAAAGGGTCACGTGAGGACGGAATGGTTGCTGAAGGTGGAAAAGGGTGGACCAAATAAAGATATGTGGGATCGTTTATGTAATGATTTCAAGTTAGCACAGCAAATAAATTCCGTGCGTATCGTGACAGTGTTCTGAAGCGCCTCAGTGGTTTAAGAGCTGCTAATTTAAGTTTGCAACAAAGGGTGATTACAACGAATGTGCTATTATATAGTAAACTATGGCATGTTACGGTAATATTTCCGATACTTCGTTGTGAGTTAAAAAGGCAACAAAAAAGTGTTTTTAGATTCATTTGGGGAACAGGGAGCGAATGGTTAAGTAGAGCGGTTGTCACACTCCCGGTTGGCCGTGGAGGGCTGGGTCTTATAGATGTCGAAAAGAGGATAATAATGTATGTATTTAAAACATAGTTATAAGCGGGAGGAGGGGTGAAAGGAGACGGTCTTCATAGAATACATCAGGATATGCGACGGTGGTGGGGGGGTAGGGAGTTTCATGATAGGTGAGGCAAATGTTACGGTATTTATAAACGTGAGGGATCCTTTACATATTAAATTGAGAAATCTTGATAGGGCAGATGGTAAGGCTTTGGTAGCGGCGGTAGAAGGAGTATATCCGATGTATGATTGGCGTAATATTTGGGGGCGTTTAAACAAATTGCGTTTAAAACCTAAAGTCAGAGAAGTTATGTATAGATTTTTACATGGAATATTGCCGTCAGGAATGGTTTTTATTCTATAAGAGAATACGAGAGGATGGGGAATGCAAGGATTGTGGAGGATTGGCGACTATTTATCATACGGTGTATTTTTGCGATTGTATTGAACTTATAAGGGTTTGGATGGGTAAGGTTTTAAGGTTAGTGGGGGGAGGGGGTTTGCAGGTCTTGAGGGTTTTAAGTTTAGATATAACTGGGGTGAATAAAAGGGTTGAAATGCGATTGGGTATATGATTACGGATTATATATACATGATGTGGGCTATGAGGGAGGCGGACGTGCGTGCAAGAATTAATGCGTTGGCAGCAACTTTTATAGGACACAGTGTAGAATAAAGGGGTGTATGGAGGGAGATGGAGAGAGGATTTTAGTGAGGGTTATCGAAATTTCACATTAAGGATTTATGGGATTTGCAAAAAGGGTAAGGGGACACAACGGGCTATTTTCCTAGACTTGGGTGTGAGCATGGAGTGCTGTTTATAAGGATGTATAATTGAGTTTTGATATCTATGGGCAATATGGTTTTTGCCCCGAGGGTTTCAGGAACTAAAAAGTTATCATTTAGAAATGTGTTGTACTACGATTGCATATTACATTTATCATGCATAAATCATTTCAAGGACTTTATGATGAAATTTTTCAATGACTCAAATATGTTTATGGGTGTCTTTAATGATTTTGATTCAAGTTTAATGTTTATAAAAAAAAAAAAGTTTTTCCTAGCATAAGCTACTGGTTCTTATTTTGTTAAATTTATGCTGTGTTACAGTGTGCTTTTCAATAATATTATATTACATGTAACTACTTGCATCATTTTTTCTTAGTTCCGCTGAGATGTAAAATTTCACATCGTATTTTTGTTTTGTTATTTTGGGGATGTTTTTATTGTGACTTTTAGTTTTTATCCCGTTTCCTTCTTTGTATCCTAAATACCTATTATGGTTAAGATCTTGTGATAATCGCCTAATTAATGTTTGAGTATCGGGTGTTCTGTTAACACCTGAGATCTTAGTTTTTTAGTCTCGCATACGTGTGTGTTGACAGGCAGAAACCTCACCTATGTGTCTTGTGTATGTTTTGTCATTGTGGTTTTAGTTTTTTTTTATATCTCTTCTTTTATTGTACAATCTTTATAATTTCCAGTGTTTGATGTTTTGTAAAAGTAACCTGTTAGAGATGTTCTTTAACAAATAAAACAATATCACTGTAATGTATAGTGTTGAGTGTGAGTGTATATTCACTGTAATATACGGTGTGTTGTGTGTGAGTGTATTACCATTGTAATATACAGTGTGTTGGGTGTGTGTGTATTACCACTGTGCAGTATGGTATCAATATTAGGTTTCGGGTTAAGTGAAATTCTAGTGCAGTAAGCTTTTGTCGTGTATCTTTTAATATATTTCTGCTATTTGTATCGCACTGTTTTAAATAAAATATAAAAAAAAAAAAAATTCATGAGATCCCGTGTTGCTGTTGTCACACCAGGCACCTCGCTCACCTGTTTCCACATTCACCCTTCTTTGTGAATCCTTTACCAGTGACCTTTTCAGATGAAAAGACTGTACACAGGACTTTAACATATTAAGCTGGAGTATTTCATATTGTGGTCGTGGACAACTGAATAAACAGGATGCTGTCGCTGAAGACTGGAATACCAGCTGTTAATTTAAAGAATAAAGCAATATTAGTGAGTCGCTTGTGGGTGTTAAGTTTGTTTACGTTTCCTCGGGGTTCCTCATTCACTCACTGGTGCCTCACTTCTTTCCCTTCTCATAGTATTCCTCATCACGTTTTATGCACTGCTACGCTGTCAATCTTCACTTTCCTTTAACATTTCCATCTTTCTATTTGGCTGTCCCCATTCTTTTTCGCTGCAAATGGTCGGATTAACATAACGCTAAATGGATCATCAGTCACAAGACTCACAGAGAGAAAATTCCTAGGTATCCACCTTGACAGTAGCCTTAAGTTCCGGACACACATGCAACAAATCACCAAGAAAATCTCCAAGACTGTAGGCATACTATCAAAGATAAGGTACTACGTTCCACAATCAGCTGTCCTGGTACTGTACCATACACTCATATACCCTTTATCTTACATATGGAATTTGTGCATGGAGATCAACAACATCCAATCACCTAAAACCCCCTCATAACCCAGCAAAAGGCAGCAGTAAGAATTATAACGAATTCCCACTCCCGCCAGCACACTCCACCAATTTTCAAAAGTCTGAATCTGCTCACCGTTAAGAACATCCATACTTACTCATGTACCTACTACATACACAGAACAATACACGCAAATATAAACCCCCCACTCAAACTTCTCCTCACCAACCTAAACAGGACACATGAAACCCCAAATGCAAGACACAGATTTCCCTTTTTTATATACCTCGTGTCCTTATCACACTTTGTAAAAACTCTATGCACATAAAGGGCCCTAAAATATGGAATTCATTACCAGAAGATATTAAAGTAACCCAGTCTGAAAATCAGTTTAAGACTCTTCTCAAAAGCCACTTTAAACACCCTAGACTAAAAGCTAAATACTCAGTACACACATACTCACCTATGTACTCCCGCATCATAACTTCAACAATCACTTTGAACCTTTTATCCATTGTTGACAGGAATATAATTGAACCATTGTTTTCACAAAAAACATTTTAGACTATATGAATATATCCTTTGTCTTATACAAATGTAACTCACTTATAATTAATAATCTACTGCTCAAGTATGAAATAATTACTGTCCTACTGTACAGCTATGATAAAATCTTTAGTATTAAGTAGTCTGTAAGCCAATAATGTTAAGTTGGCCCATAATGCCTAGGCATAACAGAGGCTCTCTTTGCATTGCAACCCACTATTGTAAATATAGTATCTCAATGTACTGTTTGCAAAGACATAAAATAAATAAATAAATAAATTGAAGAATGACAGTTTTCATATTTTCAAATCAACTCAATGATTCAAAGACCCTGAAGAAATTAGTTTACGAGGAGGCAATTTTACAGGGAACAGTGTGTGGTTCCAGCCATCCTCAAGCCGGACCTTACATTCTAGTTGATCTCTTGAACAATTAAGTATTGTTAGAATCTACTCCAAATGCGAGGTGAAGAATGAATGGTAACTTACTATGTCTTTCAGAAAGATTAATCTAGAGTGAAGCAGCCGTTGCTTGCACATACTTCAGTATATTAGGTGTCTTACTGTCTGCTACGATGCTGGACCAGATGGTGAACATTATTACACAGGTTGTGTATAATACTGTCAAACCTATTAATATCGTTTTACTACGGTATTTTTCTTAAGCGATTCCAATACCACTTTCTAAACGCACCCTATAAGCTCACTAATACTATTTTAGTTATCAGAATCTAGATTATGATATATAAGATCATAAATATCGTATAGTTATCTATGTACATGCAAATTAGGAGGATAGCGACATATCTGGCAACGCGGCACCAGGAGACGCTCAAATCTACACGGGAGTGGACTGGGCAGTCAGGCTTCTGATTTCAGAGTCGTTGAATCTCTTCCGAAAATTTAATGTTACTAGTCGCTACGTGATCCGAGAAAGGAGTCCCAGTATGACATAACCCTAGACCCCTACATGCAAAGGGGAATAATGCAGGGCCTAAGTTTCTAATGGGGCTAAATATTAGTGCTCAGGTTCAAAAAACAATCAGATTATACAGTCACTCGTTATCCCATGGAAGCGAATATCTCAATTTTTTCAACAATAATTAACTGGTCCCTAGGCAGCTCCAGACCAATTCGAACTTTTTACTAAGATACTTTGATAACTTCAAGCTAATCAGAAAAGGCATTGTCTGCTTATCACACAGAAACCAATTCCCAAGAACGTAGCATCAAATGAAGTTTGAAGGCTCTCGGAAGTTGTATTCTCAAGTTTTGGCAATGAAGGTTTGAAACCAGTTGGATGAGGTATTCGGAAACTAACGCAGGAAAACGATTATTTAAGAAAATCCATTTTCTTCAATAAATCACAGAACGGGTTGGTATCGAACCCATGGCACCTGAGTCCTAAAACTCATAGGTCAGTGTGTTAACCACTGGGCCAGTGTGTTAACCACTGGGCCAGTGTGTTAACCACTAGGCTAGTGTGTTAACCACTGGGCCCGGATGTGAAGGAAGTAGATCATCCAGGATGAAGGGGATGGAAGATCATCCAGGATAGGAGGGCTGGAAGACCATCTAGGATGGGAGGGATGGAAGATCACCCAGGATGAGAGGGATGGAAGGCCATCTAGGATGGGAGGGGTGGAAGGCCATCCAAGATGGGAGGGAGGATAGATCATCTATAGTAAAAAGAAACATCATCCTTGTAAGGAAAGGGAGAGAGAGAATAGAATATCTTGCCTCTTCTTACTTATAGACGAGAGTCCCTCTCTGATACTCTCCTATCATACCATGCCACGGGCGGGATTTGAACCCGGTATGGTTTGTTTGCAATCGTGTCATTACGATTTCGTGAGTCACTCTCCTATCAGCTCTGCTTCATTCATCCTCACCACATTCAGCTGGAGTAGTTGGAACACAAGCACTCCAACTTGTCACATAAAAAACACCTTGTTCACCTTGGTCTACACTTCCCCACCATTTTCACACCTAGAGCAGATGACTTAATCATTACAGAGCCATTAATCACCTTTACCACTTTGTATCACGTGGTCCTCTTACAGGCTCTGATCACATTCCTATTACCCTTTATATTTCTTCAAAGGCCATACTCATTCCAGTCAATCCAACTCCAGTTTACTCACAAGCAGACTGGGACATGTTCAAACAGTACCATGATAACACTGAGTTCACACACATGGCTATAACAACAGACCTATATCAGACATAGACACACAACTTGAACACATACAATACTATTGCACAAGCTGCGGAGAAAGCAGTGCCCAAAAGACACTACAAGGCACGTTATTCTTTTCGACCTTCAGAAAGAACAAAACGCCTGCTCACATGCTACCGACACCGATTTAACACAAATCAAAACAGACTGGACCTCATACACCATGATCTCTCCATACTGCGCATTCATATCATTCATAGTCTAGAGGAAGACCACAACAGACACTGGCAAGCACTCGCTGACACTGTAGATGACCACCTCATTAAGGATCCCAAAACACTCTAGAACTTCATCTGGAAAATCATGGGAACCTAAACGCAGCATAATTCAGACACATCACTCACAACAACAGACACATCTCTGACCCAGAATAGGCTGTAAACATCTTCAACGGCATCTGGGAATACATATTCCAACCCCACCCCCACACCCCCACACCCCCACACCCCCACACTCCACCCCCCCACACCCCCCACACCCCCCACACCCCCCACACCCCCCACACCCCCCACACCCCCACACACCCCAAAACCCCCACCACCCCCACACCCTGCAGTACTTCAACATACGTCAGACACTGAACGCTTGAACACATGGATGCACATGTGTCTAATTTATCAACTTGCCCATTCTCTGAACCATTCATCTACATTCCTGCCTGACACAGCAACATCTTGGGAACTTAATACAGGGAATTCTTCACTTGCCTAACCCTTGGGCACGACCTACTTCCGCACTGGTCAAATGTGACACCACCTACAACTGCTGCACCTCTCCTGCCTACAATGTATAAGCCACTTCTTCACACATATGCTGCATTCTTTTCAAGATTGATGGACTGATTACATGGACTCAAGGCTGAGGGACTGATTACCTTAAACTTCTCCTGTTCGTCTTCTGATGAAGCCACTGTGTGGCGAAACGTTTCCTCAATAAAGATACCCAAGTGTTGCACATGTGTCTAATTTATCAACTTGTCTGTTCTCTGAACTATTCAGCTACATTCCAATCATCAATCTTGATTCCCTCTCCTCCACACATTCTCTTAATTCTCCTTTCACACAACTAAATATCATCTCTCCTCTGACTTGTCTTCCCAAGAAGCACTTGGTACTTCTGGACTATCTCACACAATTCTTTGATACCTTTCACACAGTTTCTTCTCCTATCACTGATCTCTTGCTTCTGGGTACTTCCCAATTCTATTTAAATCTGCTACGGCTACCCTAATACCAAAGCCTGGCAAAGACTTGATTAACCCTAAGAACTACAGCCCTATAAGCCTGCCAGAAATGTTAAGTAAGACGTTTGAACGACTCGTTAACATACGACTCCGAACTCACCTTGAGACAAATCACCTACTAAACGAACAATAGTTAGGACTCAGACAACACCGCTCTACACAAGGCACTCGAAACATCATCCTAAACTATATACAATAAATAAGGCCCAAGACAGTGCTACTGCTCTCGTTGCCAAGGACGTGGAATGGCTTTCGACACGGTCTGGCACGACGGCTTAAAGTACAAGATCTCTATACACTTCTTTTGATTTTCCAGTCAGCATGACCAAATTATTGTGTAACTTCCTTGATGGCCACACTATGCGTATAAAGTTCAGGAACAACTCTGACTACTTCACCCTTCATGCAGGAGTCCCTCAAGGCTCCGTGCTTTCTCCTACACTTTATATTCTATAAGCAAATGACATAACAGAACCCATATATCCAAACACTATCACTGTCTCTTATGCAGACGACATTACACAACTCACTGCACATGAAAACACCAGATCCCTCACACACAGAACACAACACGAGGTAGACAGGATAAACGCATGGGAATTGTTATGGCGAATAAAGACCAATGCCAACAAGTCGAAAATCACCTTTTGTATTAAAAAAACGTGATATCCCTGTTTCTGTCGAACTTAGAACCAGTATTTTACGTACACACATACCACGAACATCTTCCACAGTCGTACTTGGAGTCAACCAAGTTACGTATGAAAACATATATCACTTCTAAAACAACCGTGACGGGAACCGCACTCTCCCGGCTCTATAAGCTAAGAGGTTCATGTCCTGCCACAAAACTCCGCCTACATATTGCTCTCATCAGGCCTCTCATCACTTACACTCCACTTGCCTTAACAATGACTGCTAAGACCAACGCATTGAAGCTACAACGTATTCAGAACCGGGCATTACGCTTACTACTGGGAGTGAGGTGGGATGACCATGCCTCAAGCGAGTCACTCCACCTCAGGACTAGCATACCAGCTTTGAATGTGTTCTGGAAAACACTTAGCGACAGACAACTCGACGTACATGAGACACACTACGACTATTGAACGACTTGACGACTCTGTCAGACTCCCTTACAATCTTGTAAACCCCTTCAGAGCTATTTACGACTTTGTTCCTCCTCCTTTTATACTTAATCTTGCTCTTCTGAATGCACTTTTCTTGCTTTTTTTTCTTTTTTTTTGCGTGTTTTTATCTCTATGTGGTCTTAAAACAATTACAGTTCTTTGCTTTTACAGTCTTATGTCTTTCCAACTCATTTTTTTTAAATGCCATGGCCATGGAGGAGCGTTCACTGTGTTGTTCAGCTAAGCGGCTTCCCTAGTGTCATTTGGTGCAATCACACAGTCCGACCTTTTGCCGAAATAGCGCGACCAGTCTTGCCTTAGTTGAGAGACGATGATGAGTACCAGCACATGCCCTGTATAAATAAATGCTTTACAGTGCCTTGCTATTGGATCTAGCCTCGACTCTTTTCCTTTCTCTGTAATTCCTTTCCTCTCCCCCATCTATTCTTTAACTATCCCCACTTTCCCCTCACTCCTAGTGGGTCCTTACCTGTGACTCCCTTCTGTTCTGTTCTGTTCTCATACTTCCTTTGTGTCTCCTCTCTGTGCTCTCCTCTCTTCCCCATCGTTCTCCCACTCAAAGCACTCCTGTTGAATTCTTAACTTACTCCCAGCAACTTTTACTTCCCTCCACACTTTTGCCTACTAGAGCCACTCCTTCCCTTCTCTCGCCAGGCACCTCCCTCCATTCTTGCCTTCCGTTTTAGCCATTCCATCCCCCCACCTGATTCACCTCCCTCCTTCCTTTCGAGTTACTATTCCCTATCTACTACCCTGCTCATAAATCCTTACCACCTCCCCTTCCCTTTTCCCTGCCATCCACTCTTTCATTTCCTTATTGCCCTACTGAAGACTCCCCGTTCAGGCTACATTTCCCTCTCTTCTCTCTACGGAGGAGCATCCCCCCTTTCTCTCTCTCTCTCTCTCTCTCTCTCTCTCTCTCTCTCTCTCTCTCTCTCTCTCTCTCTCTCTCTCTCTCTCTCTCTCTCTCTCTCTCTCTCTCTCTCTCTTTCCATTCTGCAGTACATCTACATTTATGCATCAAGAGACACTGTACATTCTCACCTCTCACCCAGCCATACCATGCCCTCCCTCCTTTCCAATACCCTCCTCCCACTTCCCCTCCCCCTCGATGCCACCCCACCCTCGTCCCACTAAGACAACCCCCATCCCACCCTCCCAACCACCCGCCTGCAACACCTACCCTCCCCACCCTCCCTCCACAACATCAACATTTCTGCATCACGAGACAATATATACTCTGACCCGTCATCGCGCTGCAGTTAATTCCCGACTTATATTTAGCTCACTGAAAATAAATTGAATTTCGTTCCGCAAAGGATCTAATCAAATCTCCATTTAATTGAATATACACCATGTTGCTAGTGGATCAGACGGCGAGTTCTCCAGTGTTTAGTAATGTGACTCAGGTGACTACACCGACTGTTGGGGAGGGAGGGGAGCAGGGGAAGGAGGGGTGAAGGAGGGGAGGGGAGGGGAGGGAGGAGAGTGAAGTGGAGATGGGAGAGGGATTTCCTGTGTAATAAAATTGGATACACCAGTAGTGTGCTGCCAGGCTATTCCATATGATAACGGGAGGAACTCTTGAGTAAAAAAAATGAGAGAGAAAGAGAGAGCAGAGTCTGAAACATGTTCGCTGAGCATAATAACATCTACGAAATACAGTCAGTTGACCAAATGAAATCGATGAGCAACTTCATTATATTCCCTATTTGTATATTTCATAGCAATAAGAAGGCTTTAAAATAAGCAGAGAGAGAGAGAGAGAGAGAGAGAGAGAGAGAGAGAGAGAGAGAGAGAAAGTAGGTTTCACAGGAAGAATAAGAGGATGGCTTCATTACCATGGATCCTGAGCCCTTCAATGTAGGTTGTCCCGCAGATGGTGGAGGCACCAACTAGAGACACTACAGAGGGAGGAAAAACAAACTCCGTCGGCTGGTGAACAAGAATCGTGGGAGAACGCTAAACCCGAAGAGATACACGGCTTACACGGCTTGTATGGACACCAGTGGCCAAGTATGAACAACTAGTGGCCAAGTATACATAACTAGTGGAAAAGTATGAACAACTAGGGGCTAAGTATGAACAACTAGTGGCCAAGTATGAACAACCAGTGGCCAAGTATGAACAACTAGTGGCCAAGTATGAACAACTAGTGGCCAACTATGAACAACCAGTGGCCCAGTATGAACAACCAGTGGCCAAGTATGAACAACCAGTGGCCAAGTATGAACAACTAGTGGCCAAGTATGAGCAACTAGTGGCCATGTATGAACAACTAGTGGCCAAGTATGAATAACCAGTGGCCAAGTATGAACAACTAGTGGCCAAGTATGAACAACTAGTGGCCAAGTATGAACAACCAGTGGCCAAGTATGGACACCAGTGGCCAAGTATGAACAACTAGTGGCCAAGTATACATAACTAGTGGCCAAGTATGAACAACTAGTGGCCAAGTATGAACAACTAGTGGCCAAGTATGAACAACCAGCCGCCAAGTATGGACACCAGTGGCCAAGTATGAACAACTAGTGGCCAAGTATACATAACTAGTGGCCAAGTATGAACAACTAGTGGCCAAGTAAGAAAAACTAGTGGCCAAGTATGAACAACCTGTGGCCAAGTATGAACAACTAGTAGCCAAGTATGAGCAACTAGTGGCCAAGTATGAACAACTAGTGGCCAAGTATGAGCAACTAGTAGCCAAGTATGAACAACTAGTGGCCAAGTATGAACAACTAGTGGCCAAGTATGAACAACTAGTGGCCAAGTATGAACAACAAGTGGCCAAGTATGAAAAACTAGTGGCCAAGTATGAACAACTAGTGGCCAAGTATGAGCAACTAGTGGCCAAGTATGAACAACTAGTGGCCAAGTATGAACAACTAGTGGCCAAGTATGAGCAACTAGTGGCCAAGTATGAACAACTAGTGGCCAAGTATGAACAACTAGTGGCCAAGTATGAACAAATAGTGGCCAAGTATGAGCAACTAGTGGCCAAGTATGAACAACTAGTGGCCAAGTATGAACAACTAGTGGCCAAGTATGAACAACTAGTGGCCAAGTATGAGCAACTAGTGGCCAAGTATGAACAACTAGTGGCCAAGTATGAACAACTAATTATCAAGTATGAGCAACTAGTGGCCAAGTATGAACAACTAGTGGCCAAGTATGAACAACTAGTGGCCAATTATGAACATCCAGTTAGCAAGTATGGACACCAGTGGCCAAGTATGAACAACTAGTGGCCAAGTATACATAACTAGTGGAAAAGTATGAACAACTAGGGGCTAAGTATGAACAACTAGTGGCCAAGTATGAACAACCAGTGGCCAAGTATGAACAACTAGTGGCCAAGTATACATAATTAGTGGCCAAGTATGAACAACTAACGGCCAATTATGAACTAGTGGCAATGTATGAACAACCAGTGGCCAAGTATGAACAACTAGTGGCCAAGTATGAGCAACTACTGGCCAAGTATGAACAACTATTGGCCATATGAACAACCAGTAGCCAAGTATGAACAACTAGTGGCCAAGTATGAACAACTAGTGGCCAAGTATGAACAACTAGTGGCCAAGTATGAACAACTAGTGGCCAAGTATGAACAACTGGTGGCAAAGTATGAACAACCAGTGGCCAAGTATGAACAACTAGTGGCCAAGTATGAACAACTAGTGGCCAAGTATGAACAACTAGTGGCCAAGTATGAACAACCAGTGGCCAAGTATGAACAACTAGTGGCCAAGTATGAACAACTAGTGGCCATGTATGAACAACTAGTGGCCAAGTATGAATAACCAGTGGCCAAGTATGAAAAACTAGTGGCCAAGTATGAACAACTAGTGGCCAAGTATGAACAACCAGTGGCCAAGTATGGACACCAGTGGCTAAGTATGAACAACTAGTGGCCAAGTATACATAACTAGTGGCCAAGTATGAAAAACTAGTGGCCAAGTATGAACAACTAGTGGCCAAGTATGAACAACCAGTGGCCAAGTATGGACACCAGTGGCCAAGTATGAACAACTAGTGGCCAAGTATACATAACTAGTGGCCAAGTATGAACAACTAGTGGCCAAGTATGAACAACTAGTGGCCAAGTATGAACAACCAGTCGCCAAGTATGGACACCAGTGGCCAAGTATGAACAACTAGTGGCCAAGTATACATAACTAGTGGCCAAGTATGAACAACTAGTGGCCAAGTAAGAAAAACTAGTGGCCAAGTATGAACAACCTGTGGCCAAGTATGAACAACTAGTGGCCAAGTATGAGCAACTAGTGGCCAAGTATGAACAACTAGTGGCCAAGTATGAACAACTAGTGGCCAAGTATGAGCAACAAGTGGCCAAGTATGAAAAACTAGTGGCCAAGTATGAACAACTAGTGGCCAAGTATGAGCAACTAGTGGCCAAGTATGAACAACTAGTGGCCAAGTATGAACAACTAGTGGCCAAGTATGAACAACTAGTGGCCAAGTATGAGCAACTAGTGGCCAAGTATGAACAACTAGTGGCCAAGTATGAACAACTAGTGGCCAAGTATGAACAACTAGTGGCCAAGTATGAGCAACTAGTGGCCAAGTATGAACAACTAGTGGCCAAGTATGAACAACTAGTGGCCAAGTATGAACAACTAGTGGCCAAGTATGAGCAACTAGTGGCCAAGTATGAACAACTAGTGGCCAAGTATGAACAACTAATTATCAAGTATGATCAACTAATAGCTATGTATATGCAATGTATTAGCAACTTATTGCAAAGTATTAGCAACGTACTGCAAAATATTAACAATTTATTGCAAAGTATTAGCAACTTACTGCAAAGTATTAGCAACTTACTGCCAATTATTAGCAACTTGTGACCAAGTATAAGGCGCAGGTTCAGTTGGTAGCGCCCTCATCTCACATACTGAGGGTCGGTGATTCGATTCCCGGCACGGGTGGAAACGTGAATCATTTTACCGATTGTCCCTGTTCACCTAGCAGTAAGTAGGTACCTGGGTGTTAGTCACCTTGCACCTGCTGCCTCTGTTTACCAAGCAGTAAGTAGGTGCCTGGGTGTTAGTCACCCTATACCAGCTCCCCCTGTTCACCTAGCAGTAAGTAGGTACCTGGGTGTTAGTCACTGTACACCTGCTGCCCCTTTGCAATGAGCTGAGGTACGATAACAATTCCTTGAAATGAGCTGAGTTAGGAAAGCTAGTTTTTGCAATGAGTTGAGGTAGGATAACAACTCTTAGCCTGTAAATTCAACTGAGTAAAAAGAATCTTACTGTCAAGAGTGTACAACTTGTGAGGAAAGAATGAGCAACTTTTGGCCAAGAATGATCTACTTTAGTCCAAGTGTGAGAAACACTTGACCAAGTATGAGAAACACTTGACCAAGTATGAGCAACTTGTGTCCAGGTATGAATCAATTGTGGCCAACCTGCAGTCGGACATGAACAAATTGTTGATAAGTATGAGAAATTTTGTGATAGGTACGAGCAATTTGAGGGCAAGTATGAGCCTCTTGTAGGAACGTATGAATAACTTATGGCTGATAATAATCTTGTGGTCAAGAATGAGCAACCTGTGATCAAGTATGAGCAACCTGTCGTCAAGTGTGAGCAGCCTGCGGCCATGTATAAGCATCCTGTGGCTAAGTATAAGCAAATTGAAGCCAACTATGAACAACTTGTGGCCAAATATAAGCAATGTGTGTTCAAGTATGAGCAACCTGTGGCCAAGTATAAACAATCTGAGGTAAGTATAAGCAATCTGTGGCCAAGAATGAGAACCTTGTAGCCAAGTAGGAGAAACTTGTGGCCAAGTGTAAGGATTTTTAGTCAACTAGTTTTTAAAACTGAGCATCTTTTGACCAAGTATGAGCAACTTGTGGCCAAGTGTAAGCAACTCTTGCAGAAAAAAAAATTGCAGACAGAATTAATTAAACTTCTTACTAATTTTATGATGAAGAAATCTTGTGCTTTGCTAAAAAGATCACTACGCTCTTGAGTCCCCTTCGTGGGAGTACCTTCATACAGGTATATATATATATATATATATATATATATATATATATATATATATATATATATATATATATATATATATATATATATATATATATATATATGTGTGTGTGTGTGTGTGTGTGTGTGTGTGTGTGTGTATGTTAGTTACCATTTTGTCCTAGGCACATGTCGATTAGACACTAGGCCTGTTGTATATGCGTGTATATGGGTGGGTGTGTACTCACCTAATTGTGGTTGCAGGGGTCGATACTCAGCTCCTGGCCCCGCCTCTTCACTAATCGCTACTAGGTCCTCTCTCTCTCTCTCTCTCTGCTCCCTGAGCTTTGTCATACTTCGTCTTAAAGCTATGTATGGTTCCTGCCTCCACTACATCACTTGCTAGACTATTCCACTTCCTGACAACTCTATGACTGAAGAAGTACTTCCTAACATCCCTTTGACTCGTCTGAGTCTTCTGCTTCCAATTGTGTCCCCTTGTTTGTGTGTTCCCTCTCTGGAACATCCTGTCTCTGTCCACATTATCTATTCCATGCAGTATTTTGTATGTCGTTATCATGTCTCCCTTAACCCTCCTGTCCTCCAGTGTCGTCAGGCCGATTTCCCTTAACTTTTCTTCGTACGACATTCCCCTTAGCTCTGGAAGTAGCCTTGTTGCAAACTTATGCACTTTCTTTAATTTCTTGACGTTCTTGACCAGGTGTGGGTTTCAAACTGATACTGCATACTCCAGTATGGGCCTGTCATACACGCTGTACAGAGTCTTGAACGATTCCTGTGTGTGTGTGTGTGTGTGTGTGTGTGTGTGTGTGTGTGTGTGTGTGTGTGTGTGTGTGTGTGTGTGTGTGTGTGTGTGTGTGTGTGTGTGTGTGTTAACCGGCCACGGTTACCCTTAGACTAAGGGTAACCATGGCCGGTGACACCTACGCTACTCTGAGACCTCTCTCTCTGCTTTGGTTGGTCCCTTGCTACATTGCACAACTCCTGATGACGCACTGAGAAGTGTGAAAGTACTTGAGCTAAAGATTTCCACCCCCCCCGTGGCTTGTCCTACATAGTTTAATATCGCCCGTCTGCGATTGTTTACATGCATACATATATATATATATATATATATATATATATATATATATATATATATATATATATATATATATATATATACAACACTGCGACTAGCCAAGGAATCGAACCTATGCTGCTTTGGCCTGCCTCATGGTAGGCGAAAACTAATGACGCCTTAGTCCACGGGACCACACAGTACTTAAGAGTAGCGCATCCAGCAGAACTGGATGTTGTACTCCCTACCCAAGGACATACGTTCGTGAGTACCATAATATATATATATATATATATATATATATATATATATATATATATATATATATATATATATATATATATATATATATGTATGTATGTATGTATGTATGTATGTATGGAAGAGCGTAAGGTACCTAGGGATTGGCAGAGCATGCATAGTTCCTCTGTATAAAGGCAAAGGGGACAGAAGAGAGTGTAAGAATTATAAGGGAATAAACCTCTTGATTATACCTGGTAAATGTATGGTAAAGTTATAACTGAAAGAATTAAAGAGTAAGACAGAAAGCAGGATCGCACAGGAACATGGAGGCTTTAGGAAGGGTAGGGGTAAAGTGTTTACAGTGATACATATAGGTGAACAGTATTTAGATAAAGGTAAAGATTCTGTAGCATTTATAGATTTGGAAAAGGCGTATGATAGGTATGATGTTGCAAATGTATGGAATAGGAGGAAGGTTACTGAAAGTAGTGAAAAATTTTTACGAGGACAAATAGGCTCATGTTACAGTTTGCAGGAGAGAGGGAGATTAGTTTCCAGTAAAAGTAGACCTTAGACAGGGATGTGTGATGTCACCGTGGTCGTTCAATATATTTATAGATGGGGTTGTAAGAGAAGTGAATGCTCAGGTGTTGGCAAGAGGAGTGGGATTAAAAGATAAAGAATCTAACACAAAGTGACACTATGGTTTCGGGAGATTCTGAAGAGAAGTTGCATAGGTTAGTGAATGAGTTTGGTATGCAAAAGGAAGAAATTAAAAGTGAACATAGGAAAGAATAAGGTGATGACGACAGCAAAAAATTTAGGTAGTGAAAGATTGGATATCAGATTGGAGGGAGAGAGTATGGAGTAAGTGAATGCATTCATATGTTTGTCAGTGGACTTGTTCGCAGATGGGTCTATGAAAGACTAGGTGAATCATAGAAATGATAAGGGGAAAAGGTAACTGGTGCACTGACGAGTCTGTGGAAACAGAGAACGCTATCCATAGAAGGAAAAAGGGAGTATAGTGATGCCAACGCTCTCATATTTGTGTGAAGCATGGGTGGTGAATGTTGCAAGGAGAAGGCTGGAGGCAACGGAGATGTCGTGTCTGAGGGCAATGTGTTGAGTGAATATAATGCAGAGAATCCGTAGTTTGGAAATTAGGAGGTGCGGAGTTACTAAAAGTATTATCCAGAGGGCTGAGGAGGGGTTGTTGAGGTGGTTCTGACATTTAGAAAAGATGGAACGAAATAGAATGACCTGGAGAGCGTATAAATCTGTAGTGGAAGTAAGGCGGGGGAGGGTCTGCCTAGGAAACGTTGGAGGTTTCGTGTACGAGGGGCTTGAACTTCCAGCAAGCATGCGTGAACATTTTAGAAAGGAGCGAGTGGAAGCAAGTGGTTTCTAGGACTTGACATGCTGTTGGAGTGTGAACAGAGTAACATTTATGAAGGGATTCAGGGAAACCGTCAGGCCGGACTTAAATCGTGAAGGTGGGAAGTTCAGAGTCTGCACGCTGATGGAGGGGTGTTGATAAGTTGCAGTTTTATAACTGTAGTGTAGGCACGTCTCTGGCAAGACAGTGATGGAGTGAATGATGAATTATTTACAAATATCTCAGGCAGCTGAGGGAAGGTGTCTGGGTTCGAATTCTTTTTTGGCCGAGATATTTATTGGTAAATAATAACTTCCTCAATCCTTGTCCGATCACCTTGAAATTTTCAACCCTGGAGAACTATGTGATAATTCATGGATCAATTTATAAGTGTAGATGCCCTGTTCTCAGTTTTTCACAGACCATTTCCAAAAGCTGTTTTTTGTGTGATAACTTTACAAAAGCTCTTGTGTTCGGCTTCAAAATATTAATTCTCGTGTATCTTGGATTAACTCTGGCACTGTTAATGGATGGTTTGCAGGCCATTCTACCACTTTTAATTTCTAAACGGTGTATTATTGTTTTCCTTTAATAGGAGTATGTATTCTCAGGGAAGTACCTCGATGCCAGTCAGAGGCTCTTGCTCCGAAGAACCGACCTTATCGGCCTTCCTTGGATCAAATCTGAATGTCTCCCATTCATCAGGCGCTATATGACAACTATAGGTCTGGAGCTTTCCTTTATTTTATATAAAGCAGTTCTCAGTGACATCAATCTTTAATGGCTGATGCATCTTGGAATGAAACGATTTTCGGATTGACTCTGTGAAGGTGTAAATTTTGTTGAACTCTCAGCAATAAACGGAGAATGCCTCTTGTAGTCGACTTCAAAGATTTATTGCTAATATGGGATCTTTGTAGTTAGATTTCCTTGATTTTTGGTCGTGTAAGTATTACTAATGTATCAGTGTTTCTAATGTATCAGTATTACTAATGTATCAGTGTTTCTAATGTATCAGTATTACTAATGTATCAGTGTTACTAATGCATTGTATTACTAATGTATCGGTATTACTAATGTATCAGTATTACTGATGTATCAGTATTACTAATGTATCAGTATTACTAATGTATCAGTATTACTAATGTATCAGTATTACTAATGTATCAGTATTACTGATGTAACAGTATTACTAATGTATCAGTATTACTAATGTATCAGTATTACTAATTTACCAGTAATACTAATGTATCAGTGATACAAGCTGGTTACTGTGAAGTAACTGGAGAACGTTTTGTGTATTCACAAAGTCACAATGTTTGACTTTATTGGATTATTTCACCTTAAATCCGCATAATGTGCTTCTTTAATCACATATGTATGACCTTAAAGCCATTATGCTCCTAAAGCCTACATGACTCTCTCTTATAGGCTTACTTATTTATTACGTAAACACATATCGATGGTCAGTCTTACTCGGAGAAAAGTTTGGAATGAATTTGGCCTATGCAGGTCCGAATTTGCTTTTTTTTATGAAGGAAACTCATATTTTTATTATGCACGATATACTCATCTTGTGGGAAGTGGTCGAAAAAATTACAGAGGCACTTATACAATGGGTCCAGGGACTGGACCGCAAAGTTTTGATAGCTGAATAAGTTACAGTGGTAATAAATCATTTACATGTTTATATCTGGTTACATTCGTAGTGAGTTATTTATGCAGACATGAATTGGGTCACAAAAATATTATCAAAAAAATATTACCTTACATTGTAGCAAGTTATGCTTGTAAAAAAAACTCAGCGGGGTAAATTTTTTTATACATTTTTTGAACGTTTGATCCGACTAACTACAACCACTCAACGCTGATAACTTGATTGTGTAACTTCTATGTAAGTTAAAACTTAATGTATTGGTGTATTTTATTATATTAATCTCAATTTATTATACTGATCCCAGTTTCAGTTTTTCTTCACAGATGGTGTTAGTGGAAAGGTTGGATTCGTTTTCAGTTGCGCTTGAACTAATCTTTAATATTTATTGAGGAAATTTTGATATTAGTGTCAATGTGATAAGCTGTGGATTCACCTTCTGAGTCGCTAATATTTAACTTCTTTAAATACTTATGCTGCATTTTACACTTTTCCTATTGCATGCATCGACGAACATGGGACTGGAATTATACAATACGGGGATACCTTTCTCGGATTGCGCAGTGACTGAAATACGTCTAGGTGTCAGTGTTAGGGAGCAAAGATGTGAGTGATGACTCCTGCATCGATCATCCAGATAAAGCTACACTGACACAGCCTCTTCTTCAAAAGCTTCAAGATTATCTAGATAACAGCTTGCTCTCTTTACCACAGACGTCAGCTTAATATTGTAAAGACATTCAAAAGGGTGACTGATAAAAGTACCATCAACAGTGAAACTCTCATATAGCCCTGCTGCGTTTAGTGGGCGCCCATCTGTACACTCGGAGGAATATTTTACCGCCATCATTTCTATGTGCATATTTTCCGTTATAATATGCTATATTTCTGGTTATATTTTAAGGATAGAGGAAAACCAATCCTTATGTGATCGTTTTCGAAATATCTTTATTATGACAAGTGACCAGAGTGCTATGTTGAAGAATGAATAATATCTTGATCTCCGCTCAAGTGAAAATACAAATTTTATAACGTCGGCCGTTGCCCACCAATACAAGGTAACCCTATGAAAGAAACACGTTCACCATGACTCATTTAGTAGCTGTCTTGCCAGGACCTCAAGAACATCACCATTTAAATGACCATCAGAACTGCTACATACCTACCATTAATACTTGTATTAGCAGTATTGTATTAAAATTCATTCCTTAGCTTCATGGACAGGAAAAATTAAGTTAAAACCGATGATTACCATTTTGCTACACATAATCACAATTAAAATACTTAGGAAAAAAAAAGGACTCTATTGTCGCTAGCTTAAATCAGCTGAAAGAAACAGTCGGATTGGGATGTATAGAAGAGGGGTGAGGTATGTATGGGAGTGGGGTTAAGTATATATGTATGGGTTGTATATATGTTGGTAAAATTACCGACAATATGTAAATTAAAAGGACACAAGTGCAACTAATGTGACATTTTATTGTAGGAACGTTTCGCTCTCCAGGAGCTTTGTCAAGCGGTTACAAACAGTACATGGACACAGAGGGTATATATAGGCTCAGAGTGAGGTGTAATACTAGTGGTAGTAGTAGTAGTAATATTGATATAAGTTGTTGTAGTAGTAGTAGTAGTAGTAGTAGTAGTAGTAGTAGTAGTAGTAGTAATACAATATGGTAGAACAATTAACTTGCACATGAGTAAAAGGATATAAAAGCTATTACTTGGGTAGCATAAAAATAAGTTAGACAAATATTTCTATTGGAGGTTGAATTTGAGACGGTCTATTTCAGTATTCATTCTCTGTAATGTGCTTGTGTAGTATTAACAGGAGAGACTATGTGATGGCAGGGTTTACTGTTTTCAGGAGGATTCTTGCTAAGACTTCAGAGATAGTGAAGCTGCCTTTGCTTTGTTTAATAGTGTTAGAAACAGCTATTAGTGATGATTCAAGACACTTGCGTCTGCGGAAATTAGTTTCTTTGATCACTAGTTGGGCGTCCCTGAACTTCATGAGATGGTTTGTGGAATTCCAGTGTTGTACGCAGGCGTTGTTCAAGTTATCGTTCCTACAGGCATAAATGTGTTCATTGAGGCGGGTGTCGAGGTTTCTTGCTGCTTCACCTACATAAATCTTGTCGCATCCTCCACAGGGTATAGTGTAAACCCCTGCGCTGACTGGTCCGTGGTGCTTTGATTTTGTCCTGGTTAGATCCTTTATTGAAGTACTAGAAGCGATGGCGACTCTAGTGTTAGCTTGTGAAAGTACTTTAGAAACCATACCCCCGACTGGGATTGAACCCGCGGTCATAGAGTTCAATCCCAGCCGGGGGTATGGTTTATTTGCAATCGTGTCATTACGATTTCTTGAGTCAAGTTACTTTAGAAACGTTCAGTGCAACCTGGCTATTGGGAAGAATTAAAGCTTTGTTAGGAGTGGTGTTGATGCGTGGAGAAATAATGATCTGAAGAGCTCTCTTCTTGCAATCTTTGATGAAAAAGGAAGGAAAATGTAAATCAGTGAAGGTTTGGTGAATGTATGTACATTCCTCGTCAAGAAACTCAGGACTACAATTTCGGAACGCTCTTAGGAAAAATCCGATGATGATACCTCTTTTGGTCTTAGTATCTTGACAAGAATAGAAGTGTGTGAGATCATTTTTATTTGTAGGTTTTCGGTAAACTTGAAATCTTAGGTTGTTATCCACTTTGTGAATGAGGACGTCTAGAAAAGGTAGCTTGTTATTGGACTCGTCTTCTAGTGTAAACTGGATCGCCGGTTCAACTGCGTTGAGCCTTGCCTGAAGATTCCGTACATCAAAACGTTTGGGAGTTATTACGAGGACGTCGTCCACGTAACGTAACCAAGTGACGCTTGAAGGGATGTTCAGCCTCTAGGTGTTCCATGTACAAGTTAGCTAAGATGGCACTGATGGGGGACCCCATTCCCATGCCGTAGGCTTGTTTGTAGAGCCTGTTATTGAAAGAAAAACAATTGAAATTAACACAGAGTTCAATCAAGTCAACAAAATCTCCGGGAGGCAGAGGAAGATTATGGTCCTGATTGACTTTACGTCGTAGAACCTCTAAGGCTTTAGTGGTAGGCACTTTAGTAAAGAGGGAAGTCACGTCCAAACTGCTTAGTTTCTTCTTACGGTAATCAACTTATATCACTACTACTACTACCACCACTAGTATTACACCTCACTCTAAGCCTATATGTACCCTGTGTCCATGTATTGTTTATAACGGCTTGACAAAGCTCTTTGAAAACGAAACGTTACCACAATAAAGTGTCACATTAGTTGCACTTGTGTCTTTTTACTTTACATATATGTATGGGAGTGGGGTGAAATATATATGTATGGGAGTGGGATGAAGTATACATAGGAGAGGGGCTGAAGTCTGTATAAGAGTTGGGTAAAGTATGCATGAGAGTGGGATGAGGATTGAGACACTTAAGCAACGTATGGAAATCTTTATTGAGGAAACGTTTCGCCATACAGTGGCTTCATCAGTCCAATACAAAGCAGAAAGGTGTAAGGAGAGGAGGAGTTTGAGGTAATCAGTCCCTCAGCCTGGAGTCGATGTGTTCAGTCCATCAATCTTGTAGAAACTATAGCACAGGGTCGTAGCAGTGGCTTATATACTGTAGTCAGGTGAAGCGAAGCAGGAGGAGGCGGGGTCATAGTGGAACCATCCACTAGCCTAAGCAGGTCTTCGTCCAAAGGGTTTTTAAATCTTTTCGTATAGGAGTGAGATGAAGAATATATAAGAATGAGGTGAATTATATATATGAGACGAAGGATGTATATGACTGGTGAGAGCGTTGTGAAGCAGTTGAATGAGCGGTGTATAGGGGTTCAGTGAGAGGTGAGTTTGAGTGGTGTGCAGTTTAGGGTGGGATGTATAGACATTGGGGTGGGTGTATAGAAGTTGGGTGGGATATATGGGTGAGCGGTGAGAGGACCATAGAAATGGTGGTCTTGCTTCATGCAGCACAGTTGTATGTCAATGGTATTTAATACCGATATAAAGGTGAATTAGAGTACTAGATACGTGTAACATCTGGGTGTCTTTACTTGTAGACTTGTAGCCAACCATTGGTTTTATCAATACAATACATGGACATATACGAAGACTAGATACACAAATAACCCGCACACAGGAGAGAAAAACTTATGACGAAGAGGTCATAAGCTTCTGTCTCTCTCCAGCGTGCGGGTTATTTGTGTATTGTTCCAGTCACTCTATTGTGCCCTTTTTGTTCTTTAAGACTGTAGATATATACACAGCAGACAGTAGAAAATGAGGCAATCAGTCCCTCAGCCTGGGAGCAGATGATGAGCACAGTACTCTGGAAAAATCTGAAGCACAGACGTATGTATGTATGTATAATGTTCGCCAAGACCGTAGTCCTGGCACGGGCCTCAATCCTGCGATGACCCGTGTCTGGCTCCCGAGGGAGAAGGGTTTCAACAATGATGCGACATATTCTGCTCAAGCACTGTTCTGGTCAGTTCATCTGGTGCATCTCATAAGCGACAACACCGTATGTACTCCTAACTGTGGACATTAGCGAGGAGGAGAATATGTCCTTATCACGGGCAACAGCTTGTCTGGTTCGTTGACTCCATGTAGCCGCAGTCATCACTGGGTCCTCTTCGGGAGGGGATATCAGTGCTAGTTGGCTGCGGAGTGTCTCAGTAACTTCGCACTCCAGAAGATAGTGTGTTAAGGGGCGCTGGAAAACGTTCTAGCACATCTCCTCCTCAGCCTTATTTACCATCATCTTGTCTGTGGGAAAGCCCAAACGAGGACTGGTGCTTATATACTGGAGGCAGATGAGGTGCAGCAGACGAAGGTACTGTCACTGGTAGGTGGGATTCCATAGTGGAAGCAGGTCATAACCTGTTTCCAACATCTTGTCATGCTGGCATATAAAATTTTCCCTTACAAAAGAACATAAGAAAGGAGGAACACTGCAGCACGCCTATTGGCCAATTATAGGCAAGTCCTTCTCAAACCCAAACCCACTAACAAAAATATTTGCCAAACTCATTTTTAATGCTACTCAAGGAATAAGCTTCAATAACCCTATTAATTCATTGGCAAGTCCCATTCAAATACAATCCCTCTCCCTCAAGTATTTACCTAAACTTACCACTATCATTATCTTAGCATAGCAAGCTTCCGGTCTTCCTTTTGTCTTCCAGTTCTCCCATTCTATTTTCTGAGTTTGAAATCACTCATTTCCTTCCTGGCTCTCTCTCTCTCGGCCTCCTGAGCTCCACTTCCTTCCAACCACTTTTTTTTTCCTATCCACATTGCCTTGTCTGATTTCACCAGATCCCTTGTTGTCTCTTTCATCACTTCCTGCGCCTACTGATCTCCTGATAGCATCTGTGCTTGTTTGTTTGTTTGTTTGTTTGTGTGTGTGTGTGTGTGTGTGTGTGTGTGTGTGTGTGTGTGTGTGTGTGTGTGTGTGTGTGTGTGTGTGTGTGTGCGTGTGTGTGTATGTGTGTGTATGTACTCACCTAGTTGAGGTTGCGGGGGTCGAGTCCGAGCTCCTGGCCCCGCCTCTTCACTGATCGCTACTAGGTCACTCTCCCTGAGCCGTGAGCTTTATCATACCTCTGCTTAAAGCTATGTATGGATCCTGCCTCCACTACATCGCTTCCCAAACTATTCCACTTACTGACTACTCTGTGGCTGAAGAAATACTTCCTAACATCCCTGTGATTCATCTGTGTCTTCAGCTTCCAACTGTGTCCCCTTGTTACTGTGTCCAATCTCTGGAACATCCTGTCTTTGTCCACCTTGTCAATTCCTCTCAGTATTTTGTATGTCGTTATCATGTCCCCCCTATCTCTCCTGTCCTCCAGTGTCGTCAGGTTGATTTCCCTTAACCTCTCCTCGTAGGACATACCTCTTAGCTCTGGGACTAGTCTTGTTGCAAACCTTTGCACTTTCTCTAGTTTCTTCACGTGCTTGGCTAGGTGTGGGTTCCAAACTGGTGCCGCATACTC
This sequence comes from Cherax quadricarinatus, assembly GCF_026875155.1. Lineage (NCBI taxonomy): Eukaryota > Metazoa > Arthropoda > Malacostraca > Decapoda > Parastacidae > Cherax > Cherax quadricarinatus. Next base: position 110,568,403 of record NC_069399.1, read on the forward strand.
CAATATGGGCCTAACATACACGGTGTACAGGGTCCTGAATGATTCCTTATTAAGATGTCGGAATGCTGTTCTGAGGTTTGCTAGGCGCCCATATGCTGCAGCAGTTATTTGGTTGATGTGCGCTTCAGGAGATGTGCCTGGTGTTATACTCACCCCAAGATCTTTTTCCTTGAGTGAGGTTTGTAGTCTCTGACCCCCTAGACTGTACTCCGTCTGCGGCCTTCTTTGCCCTTCCCCAATCTTCATGACTTTGCACTTGGTGGGATTGAACTCCAGGAGCCCATTGCTGGACCAGGTCTGCAGCCTGTCCAGATCCCTTTGTAGTTCTGCCTGGTCTTCGATCGAGTGAATTCTTCTCATCAACTTCACGTCATCTGCAAACAGGGACACCTCAGAGTCTATTCCTTCCGTCATGTCGTTCACAAATACCAGAAACAGCACTGGTCCTAGGACTGACCCCTGCGGGACCCCGCTGGTCACAGGTGCCCACTCTGACACCTCGCCACGTACCATGACTCGCTGCTGTCTTCCTGACAAGTATTCCCTGATCCATTGTAGTGCCTTCCCTGTTATCCCTGCTTGGTCCTCCAGTTTTTGCACCAATCTCTTGTGTGGAACTGTGTCAAACGCCTTCTTGCAGTCCAAGAAAATGCAATCCACCCACCCCTCTCTCTCTTGTCTTACTGCTGTCACCATGTCATAGAACTCCAGTAGGTTTGTGACACAGGATTTCCCGTCCCTGAAACCATGTTGGCTGCTGTTGATGAGATCATTCCTTTCTAGGTGTTCCACCACTCTTCTCCTGATAATCTTCTCCATGATTTTGCATACTATACATGTCAGTGACACTGGTCTGTAGTTTAATGCTTCATGTCTGTCTCCTTTTTTAAAGATTGGGACTACATTTGCTGTCTTCCATGCCTCAGGCAATCTCCCTGTTTCGATAGATGTATTGAATATTGTTGTTAGGGGGTACACATAGCGCCTCTGCTCCCTCTCTCAATACCCATGGGGAGATGTTATCTGGCCCCATTGCCTTTGAGGTATCTAGCTCACTCAGAAGCCTCTTCACTTCTTCCTCGGTTGTGTGCACTGTGCCCAGCACTTGGTGGTGTGCCCCACCTCTCCGTCTTTCTGGAGTCCCTTCTGTCTCCTCTGTGAACACTTCTTTGAATCTCTTGTTGAGTTCTTCACATACTTCACGGTCATTTCTTGTTGTCTCTCCTCCTTCCTTCCTTAGCCTGATTACCTGGTCCTTGACTGTTGTTTTCCTCCTGATGTGGCTGTACAACAGTTTCGGGTCAGATTTGGCTTTCGCTGCTATGTCATTTTCATATTGTCTTTGGGCCTCCCTTCTTATCTGTGCATATTCGTTTTTGGCTCTACGACTGTTCTCCTTATTCTCCTGGGTCCTTTGCCTTCTATATTTCTTCCATTCCCTAGCTCACTTGGTTTTTGCCTCCCTGCACCTTTGGGTAAACCATGGGCTCATCCTGGCTTTTTCATTAATCCTGTTACCCTTGTGTACAAACCTCTCCTCAGCCTCCTTGCATTTTGTTGCTACATATTCCGTCATCTCATTAACTGGCTTCCCTGCCAGTTCTCTGTCCCACTGAACCCCGTTCAGGTAGTTCCTCATTCCTGTGTAGTCCCCTTTCTTGTAGTTTGGCTTCATTCGTCCTGGCCTTCCTGCTTCTCCCTCCACTTGTAGCTCTACTGTGTATTCGAAGCTTAAAACCACATGGTCACTGGCCCCAAGGGGTCTTTCATATGTGATGTCCTCGATATCTGCACTACTCAAGGTGAATACTAAGTCCAGCCTTGCTGGTTCATCCTCTCCTCTCTCTCTTGTACTGTCCCTTACGTGCTGGCACATGAAGTTTTCCAGTACCACCTCCATCATCTTAGCCCTCCATGTATCTTGGCCCCCATGTTGGTCCAAGTTCTCCCAATCGATCTCCTTGTGGTTAAAGTCACCCATGATCAGGAGCTTTGCCCTGCATGCATGAGCTCTTCTGGCCACTCTAGCCAGTGGTCAACCATCGCTCTATTGCTCTCGTCGTACTCTTGCCTTGGCCTCCTGCTGTTCTGTGGTGGGTTATACATCACTGCTATTACCACCTTGGGACCTCCAGAGTGAAGTGTTCCCACTATGTAATCACTTTCTTCTCTGCTGTCTCCTCTCTCCAGCTCATCAAAATTCCAGCGATTTTTGATCAGCAACGCCACTCCTCCACCCCCCCCTGTTCCCTCTGTCTTTCCTCAGGATTTGGTATCCCGTTGGAAAGATGGCATCTGTTATCATACTTGTAAGCTTGGTTTCTGTGAGAGCTATGATGTCCGGTGATGCTTCTTTGACTCTTTCATGCCACTCCTCCCACTTATTTGTTATTCCATCAGCGTTTGTGTACCATACCTTCAGTTTCCTTTCCAACACTGTGGTTTGGGGGCCTGTGAGGGTGGGAGACCTGGTGGCATACTGTGGGATTCTATAGCTCGGTGTTGGGTGGAGGCTGTGGGTATGGATTGTAGTGTGTGTTGGGATGGTGTGATAGGTTGTATGGTTCTGAGAGTAGTTGTGTGTGTGCTTGCCCTTGCTGTTCTGTTCTGCTCTGACTGACCTCTGCTGGTTCCCTCCTTGTCTCTTTTCCTAGCTCCTTTCGCTTTTTTGTCCTCTCCCTCAGCTGCTGTCGTTCTGATTTTGTTCTGTCTCTGTCTAGGAACACCCTCTTGTACTCTTCCGAGTATTTCAATCGTGGTTTCTCTTGGAGGATCCTGTTCCGCACTGTTTCCGTCCTGAGAATCAGCTTGATTGGTCGGTTTCTCCCCTTCGAGTACCCCCCTATTCTCTGAAAATTTACAATCTCGTCCATCTCTTCACCTATTTCCGTGATGATTTTCTCAATCTCCTTTCTTTCTTCCTGCTGCCTTTCAGTGTGTGTCCTTTCCTCTCTCTCCTGAAGCCCATGGATAAACACTGATTTTGCCCTTTCTTCCTCCCATTGCCTCACCCTCTGTGACTCTGGTTCCTGCCTGTATGTGGTCAGTTTCTCCCTTGATTTTTCCAGTGGCTCTTGATAGCCTTGTTGTGTCTCAGCATTCGACCTATCACCCTCTCCATCTGCAACCAGCTGATCTTCCCTTTCACTCCTTGGTCCTCCTTGGCAGACTGATGTGACCTTAGCATAATTCATAATTCCTTCCTTCCTGTTCGGCCTCGCAGCTTCATATGCTGTGTCTTCTCTGGTCACTGCCCCTGTAACCCGCTGTGTGTGTGTGTGTGTGTGTGTGTGTGTGTGTGTGTGTGTGTGTGTGTGTGTGTGTGTGTGTGTGTGTGTGTGTGTGTGTGCATGTGTGTATTTGCCTAGTGCAGGTGTATGTGTGTTTGTGTATGTGTGTATATGTGTGTGTTCGTGTGTATTGGGGAGGTCTGAGGGGGAGATACTGCTAATACATACCAGTAATTCTGAGTTATAAAAAGCTGAAATTGCTACTAGGGTCTAAAGCTTCTATGAGTGTCTACCCTTGTGTGTATGTATGTGTGTGAGGGAGAGATGGTTCGGGGGGGTACGGGAGGGGTTGTTGTGGTTGAAAGATCTGTTATGCCTCTCTGTCGTGTAGGCTCAAATTTAGTCCCAGTTTTCTTTCCTAGTGCTGCTACTCTCTCCACTTATTGCCCTTTCTGAATTTAAGTATCAATTACTGCTGGTTATTATCCTATTCCTTGCTCACATTGAGAGAGGACTTCCTAGCTTCCTAAGTATTCATACTGCTAATAACTACTGGTAGTAATACTACATTACCCCTACGTTACCCCTCGCTAGTCTGCTCTACACCTCACACTCTCGTCAACACTATCTTCACCTTATCTATGCTATTTCTACTCTAATTCTGGTAATAGCTTGCAGGAGTGAGTGACCAGTATGTAACAGTGATGCAGAGACCAGAATCTGACAACTTGCAACCACAATAGGTGAGTAAAAATTTTGCGCTGGCCCGCGGGGCAGTGACAGGTTGCCAGATGCTGATGACGTAGTCGTCGTACATAGGCCTTCTATCACTATTTTGGAGATCCTTCACCCGTGATGTTTATAACCATATATGCTCATTCATCCCGCGTTCCTCACGCGATTTCACTTTTCACTTATGATAGTATACGCTTCACATTATATACACTTCACTTTATATGAATAATGGCACACAACTTGTTGTGACGACACTGCTTCAGCAGGCCTACTCTGCCACTTTCCCTATTTTATATGTTTTATTTTTCCTTTCTCCTTTTGCTTATTAACTTTTTCACTCTCACTATATGGTGCCCCACATTTCACTTGTGTGTCTGTGTACTCACCTAGTTGTACTCACCTAGTTGTGGTTGCAAGATTCATAGCTCCTGGCCCCGCCTCTTCACTGGCCACTACTGGGTCACTCTCCCTGCACCATGAGCTTTATCATACCTATGCTTAAAGCTATGAATGGATCCTGCCTCCACTACATCGCTTCCCAAACTATTCCACTTCCTTACTACTCTGTGACTGAAGAAATACTTCCTAACATCCCTGTGATTCATCTGTGTCTCCAACTTCCAACTGTGTCCCCTTGTTGCTGTGTCCCATCTCTGGAACATTCTGTCTCTGTGCACCCTGTCAATTCCTCTCAGTATTTTAAATGTCGTTATCATGTCCCCCCTATCTTTCCTGTCCTCCAGTGTCGTCAGGTCGATTTCCTTTAACCTTTCCTTGTACGATATACCGCGATAGCTCTGGGACTATTCTTGTTGCAAACCTTTGCACTTTCTCTAGTTTCTTTACGTGCATGGCTAGATGTGGGTTTTAAACTGGTACAGAGTGTATAGGGTCCTGAACGATTCCTTATTAAGATGGCAGAATGCTGTTCTTAGGTTTCCTAGGCGCCCATATGCTGTAGCAGTTATTTGGTTGATGTGCACCTCAGGAGATGTGCCTGGTGTTATACTCACCCACGAGATCTTTTTCCTTGTGTGTGTGTATGTGTGTGTGTGCGTGTGTGTGTGTGTGTACTCACCTAATTGTGGTTGCAGGGATCGATTCATAGCTCCTAGTGCCGCCTCTTCACTGGTCGCTACTGGGTCACTCACTCCCTGCTCTGTGAGCTTTATCGTACCTCTCCTTAAAGCTATGTATGGATCCTCCCTCCACAACCTCACCTTCCAGACTATTCCATTGCCTGACAACTCTGTGACTGAAGAAATACTTCCTAACATCTCTGTGATTCATCTGAGTCTACAGCTTCCAACTGTGTCCCCTTGTTGCTGTGTCCCATCTCTGGAACATCTTATCTCTGTCCTCCTTGTTGATCCTCTCAGTATTTTATATGCTGTTATCATGTCCCTCCCCTGTCCCTCCTGTCCTTCAGTGTCGTAAGGTCAATTTCCCTTAACCGTTCCTAGTAGGACATGCCCCTTAGCTCCGGGATTAGACTCGCTACAAATCTTTGCACTTTCTCTAATTTCCTGATGTGCTTCCTCAGGTGTGGGTTCCAAAGTAGTGCTGCATACCCTATTAAAGGCTTGACGTGCGCGGTGTATAGAGTCCTGAATGACTCCTTACTGAGATATCGGAAAGCTCTTCTTAGGTTTGTTAGTCGCCCATGTGCTGCTGCAGATATTTGGTTCATGTGCGCCTCAGGAGATATGTTCGGTATTATACTCACCCCAAGATCCTTCTCTTTGAGTGAGGTTTGTAATCTTTGGCCCCTTAGGCAGCTGTATTCTGCCTGTGGTTTTCTTTAACCTTTGACCTTCCCCGCTTTACAGGGTTGAACTCCAGGAGCCAGTTGCTGGAGCAGGCTTGCAGCTTGTCCAAGTCTTTATGTAGTTCTGTCTGATCCTCATCCAATTTAATTCTCCTCATTAACTTCACATCGTCTGCAGTCGGAGAAACTTCTGCGTTTATTCCTTCCGTCATATCGTCGCTCACATATATCAGAAACACCACCGGTCCTAGAACTGACCCATGCTGAACCCCGCTCGTCACAGCGCCCACTCCGACATCTCGTCACGTACCATGACACGCTGTTGCCTTCCTGTCAGGTACTCTCTGATCCACTGCAGTGTCTTCCCTGTTATACCTGCCTGGTTCTTCAGCTTTGGCACTAATTTCATGTGTGGAACTGTGTTAAATGCCTTTTTTACAGTCCAAGAAAATCCAAGCTACCCACCCTTCTCTCTCTTGTCTTGCTGCTGTCACCCTGTCATAGAACTCCTGTAGGTTTGTGACACAGGATTTCCCGTCCCTGAATCCGTGCTGGTTGTGGCAGATAAGCTCATTGCTTTCTAGGTGTTCCGCCATTCTTCTCCTGATAATCTTCTCCTTTTTTTAAAAATTGGGAATACATTTGCTGTCTTCCAAGTATTAGGTAGTACCCTGTTTCAATAGATGTGTTGAAGATTGTTGTTAGTGGTACACAGAGTGCCTCTGCTCCCTCTCTCAGGACCCACAGAGAGATGTTATCAGACCCTATCGCCTTCAAGGTATCTAGTTCGTTTAGCAGCCTCTTCACCTCCTCTTCGGCTGAGTTTGTTGTGTCCAGCACTTGATGGAGAACCAACATCACTCTGTGTTTCTGGGGTCCTTTCTGTCTCCACTGTGAATACTTCTTTAAATCTCATGTTGAGGTCCTTCTTCGCCATTACTTGTGAGTGCCCCTCCTTCCTTCTTCAGCCTGATTACCTGGTCCTTTACTCTTGCTTTCCTCCTGATGTGCCTGTACAACAGCTTTGGGTTGGAATTGGCTTTCGCTGCTATGTTATTTTCATACTGTCGCTGGGCCTCCCTCCTTACCTGTACATATTTATTTCTGGCTTTTCGACTACTCTACTTATTCTCCTGGGTGGTATGCCTCCTATACTTCTTCCATTATCTATTGCATTTGGTTTTGGCCTCTTCTCCAGGTGATCCAAGGGCTCGTCCTGACCTTCTCGTTATGTCTCTTACTTTTGGGTACAGACCTCTTCTCAGCTGCTTTACAATTTTTTTTTATTAGCACACTGGCCGATTCCCACCAAGGCAGGGTGGCCCGAAAAAGAAAAACTTTCACCATCATTCACTCCATCACTGTCTTGCCAGAAGGGTGCTTTACACTACAGTTTTTAAACTGCAACATTAACACCCCTCCTTCAGAGTGCAGGCACTGTACTTCCCATCTCCAGGACTCAAGTCTGGCCTGCCGATTTCCCTGAATCCCTTCATAAATGTTACTTTGCTCACACTCCAACAGCACGTCAAGTATTAAAAACCATTTGTCTCCATTCACTCCTATCAAACACGCTCACGTATGCCTGCTGGAAGTCCAAGCCCCTCGCACACAAAACCTCCTTTACCCCCTCCCTCCAACCTTTCCTAGGCCGACCCCTATCCCGCCTTCCTTCCACTACAGACTTATACACTCTTGAAGTCATTCTGTTTCTCTCCATTCTCTCTACATGTCCGAACCACCTCAACAACCCTTCCTCAGCCCTCTGGACAACAGTTTTGGTAATCCCACACCTCCTCCTAACTTCCAAGCTACGAATTCTCTGCATTATATTCACACCACACATTGCCCTCAGACATGACATCTCCATTGCCTCCAGCCTTCTCCTCGCTGCAACATTCATCACCCATGCTTCACACCCATACAGGAGCGTTGGTAAAACTATACTCTCATACATTCCCCTCTTTGCCTCCAAGTGTGTGTGTGTGTGTGTGTGTGTGTGTGTGTGTGTGTGTGTGTGTGTGTGTGTGTGTGTGTGTGTGTGTGTGTGTGCGTGTGTGTGTGTGCGTGTGTGTGTGTGTGTGTGTGTGTGTGTGTGTGTGTGTGTGTACTCACCTAGTTGAGGTTGCGGGGGTCGAGTCCGAGCTCCTGGCCCCGCCTCTTCACTGATCGCTACTAGGTCACTCTCCCTGAGCCGTGTGTGTGTGTGTGTGTGTGTGTGTGTGTGTGTGTGTGTGTGTGTGTGTGTGTGTGTGTGTGTGTGTGTGAGTGAGTGCGTTTGTATACATTTTCAAGAATTTCCGCACAATTATTCCGACCCATCATTAGAGAGTGATTGCCATTATTTTAAGGTAAGTTTGAAAGAGAAGAATCCCATCAAAATAATGCTCCTATTATAACTTGTGGCATTGAATTAAAATGAAAATTGCACTTGGTTTTTAATGTGGATTAAATTCTGTTAGTTCGGAATCTGAATAATTTTTGAATAGAGATTTTAAACTCAATAACAGGATGCATTTCATTAAAGCTGAACTACACCTGCATTGTCTTTAATGGTCAGTCATATATGTATTGATTATAGGATGTCAGCTATTGACTTCTTCGAAATCGATACAGAATGCAAAGCATTTGTTGGTAATAATATTAACTTAATTAACACCATTAATAGGGAGAACAAGAATCCACAATCGTTAGCTCAGACAGAAGAGGTGCAGAAATAGTACTCTAACGTTCACAAATAGTTTCCGAACGATGGAATGGCTGCACGAGGCGATAGTTATCATTACGAAAAAATAAAAATGATATATGATTGATTAAATATTGAAGACGTGACATCTCGAGCATAGCTCTGCTCCTGTAAACAAGGAAGACATGACATCATCAACTTTGAACTGATCACTTAAATATTGAAGACGGGACAGTATGAATGTAGGTCTGATCCTCTAAACACAGAAAGAATATCATAAACATAACTCGCTCCTGCAAACACCAAGATGTGTCATCACTAACATAGCTCTACTCCTGTAAACAAGAAAGACGGGACATTATGAACACAACTATGCTCATATAGCAACAAATAGTTATTAACAAATGGGTGAACAAAATGAGAGAGAGTGAAGAATGTCTGTGCCTGTAACACCAAGTTCTCATACACATTGACAGCTTCTGGGAGTCAACCTGTTCAGGTCCCTTTTGAACAGGGATGTCGATATCCCCTGACCCAGTTACATTCTACGCCCACCTACGCACCTCTGCACTTCACCGGATGTAGTGTATGTGGGAGGTCGGTAAGTCTCTCTCTGGATGATAGAAAAATGCTTACCTTTGAGCAGAACATTGTCTGGTATACTTTTGTATTCTCTACTATTTAGCATTTTACCTTCCGAATTATCAGTGTATATCACACACTGCTACACATAGCTCACGCCTCTGTATATTATAGGCAGCATTTGATTTGAAACTATAGCAAACAGTTTAACACAAATGTTGAGTTGGTGGGTGCTAAGCTTCCTTCCACACCTCTCCCTAAAATGTTTAGCCGAACGAAATCTGTGACATATGTCTCCTTGTATATATCAAAATAATTACCATTTAAATATCTTATTTTGTTTAGAACAAATTATTGATTGCTTAGAGCAGATAAGATTAGGTTCAGAAGGAATGGGTTGTTAGGTTTAGATAGGATACCTTCAGTTCTGGGATAGGCTACATATTGGTTAGTTATAAAAAGTTGCAATTAGGCTGGGCTATGGGAAAATAAGATAATAGTGTACCAACCTGGAGTCTACCTGGAGGGTGCTTCAGGGGTCAACGCCCCCGCGGCCCAGTCCTTGACCAGGCCTCCTGGTGATCAGGGTCTGATCAACCAGGCTGTTATTGCTGGCTACACGTAGTCTAACGTACGAACCACAGCCTTTTTTCCCCAAATATCTTTGCACGTTTAGGTTAGATTAGGTTGGGTTAGGCTATAATAGGCCAAATTCTATTGGTAAGTCGCTCTCTGGATGATACGAGAAAGCTCGTCTTGAAACTGAACCATTTATCTAAGGAACTTTATTATATATCATGGAGATAAATGGTATGAAATACCAACACAATGGACAAGGAGACTAATGCAGTACAATGCAATCCTTTACTGACAACGTTTCGCTCACACAGTGTGCTTTATCAAGTCACAAACAGATCTGTTTGTGACTTGGCCAGGTAATCCAAGAAAGTGGAGCGTGACGGTGGCCAGGTAATCCAAGAAAGTGGAGCGTACTCAAGGTGTAAGTGTACTTGTGCTTCGTATCTCGTACCTGGTGTCGAGCAGGTACGAGATACGCCTTGCTGTTGTTAGCTTATTGGCTGCCTTGATTTGCCACGTGATTCCTAGGAAACATTTTGGAATCAATTTCCACCACTAGGAAATCTACCTCATCCCATGGTTCCAACATTCTTCCGTTCGTTCTTACCTCTGCTCCAGCATTACCATCATAGTGCCAAGTGACCATCATGGTCAGGTATCATTTCTCTCTCTCTCTCTCTCTCTCTCTCCTCTCTCTCTCTCTCTCTCTCTCTCTCTCTCTCTCTCTCTCTCACTGACCCTCCCTCTCATCCTTTCTCTTTCACTCACTTTTAAACTTATTTTCTCCCTGTCATCATCCTTTTCACTCTCCCTCTTTTCCTCTCACCCTACATGTCTCTATCCCATCCTCTCACCTTTCTTACTCTCCCTCTCTCTTTTTTAACTACCCTTTCATCCTCTCACTTATCCTCTAACTCACCCTCCATCGAATCCTCTCCTTCACCCTAAATCTCAGTGCCTCCTCCCACTCACCCACCCGCCCCCTCACTTTCCCTCCCACTCACCTTCCTTCCCACCCTCGGTCTCGCCTACCCCCACACACCGTCCTTCCCACTCACTGTCCTCCCACCCTAAAACTTACCCTCTCTCATACGCACCTTCCCTCTCACCCTCCCACTCCCCCTCTTAACCACCCTCCCACTCACCTTCCCTCTCACAATCCTGCTCACCTTCCCTCCCGTTCACCCATCCTCCCTCCCACACACATTTCCTCCCTCTCACCTTCCCTCCCATCCTCCCACTCACATTTCCTTCCACTCACTATCCCTCCCACTCAAGCTTGGACAGCTGCCCCCCCCTAATTATTTTTAAATTAGTTACAAAATAAAAATAAAAGGGTGAGCCTCCAGGTTTTTACTCTGTATGATAATTAATTTTTCAAACTTAAGGCAAAGGAGATAAATTGTCTTTGATATTGTAACTCATAAATGTTGTGAGGCAGGTGGTGAGGCAGGTGGTGAGGCAGGTGGTGAGGCAGGTGGTGAGGGAGGTGGTGAGGGAGGTGGTGAGGCAGGTGGTGAGGCAGGTGGTGAGGGAGGTGGTGAGGCAGGTGGTGAGGCAGGTGGTGAGGCAGGTGGTGAGGGAGGTGGTGAGGCAGGTGGTGAGGGAGGTGGTGAGGCAGGTGGTGAGGCAGGTGGTGAGGGAGGTGGTGAGGGAGGTGGTGAGGCAGGTGGTGAGGCAGGTGGTGAGGGAGGTGGTGAGGCAGGTGGTGAGGCAGGTGGTGAGGCAGGTGGTGAGGGAGGTGGTGAGGCAGGTGGTGAGGGAGGTGGTGAGGCAGGTGGTGAGGCAGGTGGTGAGGGAGGTGGTGAGGGAGGTGGTGAGGCAGGTGGTGAGGCAGGTGGTGAGGGAGGTGGTGAGGGAGGTGGTGAGGCAGGTGGTGAGGCAGGTGGTGAGGGAGGTGGTGAGGCAGGTGGTGAGGCAGGTGGTGAGGGAGGTGGCGAGGCAGGTGGTGAGGCAGGTGGTGAGGGAGGTGGTGAGGCAGGTGGTGAGGCAGGTGGTGAGGCAGGTGGTGAGGCAGGTGGTGAGGCAGGTGGTGAGGCAAGTGGTGAGGCAGGTGGTGAGGGAGGTGGTGAGGGAGGTGGTGAGGCAGGTGGTGAGGCAGGTGGTGAGGGAGGTGGCGAGGGAGGTGGTTAGGCAGGTGGTGAGGGAGGTGATGAGGCAGGTGGTGAGGCAGGTGGTGAGGCAGGTGGTGAGGGGGATGTGAAGCAAAAGTTCCCATGTACGTAGATAATGTTGTGTACATGGGTGAGGAGTGACATTAGATGGATCATTTCAGAGCGAGAACATTCGTATCGACATCTGCGCCGCCTACCAGCCTTGTTTCACATAACACTCTGGGTTAGTAGGTGATGGGTGAAGTTAAGAGACACATGGAGTCACTGTGCTGCTTACCTCCACGACAGTCGTGAGTAATGTTCCACTGCATGTTTTAGGCTCCGTTATTGTGTCTATTTCTTCTTGCAGGTGTAACTTGTCTCGATTTTGAGGTATCTTATTTCATCGCAAAGTTATATTTTATCTGTCACACGTTATTTTTAAAGTCCTTCAGTCTGTAATAATAGTAGTGGTAATAATAATAATAATAATAATAATAATAATAATAATAATAATAATAATAATAATAATAATAATTATTATTATTATTATTATTATTATTTCTACAGGTACAAACCTAATTGACGTCATTGATATACTTTATAGAAAGACCCTTGTTATGCAGAGCATTTCGGGCAATTAGGTTAATTTTTTCCAGGATACGACTCACACCAGTCGGCTAACACTCAGGTAGCTACTTTTTGCTGCTAGGTGACCAGCGACAGCAACTGGAAACATGCCCAGTGTGTCCACCCTTACCGGGTGTAAACTACTTGGTATAATGGTAACTGCTTGTGTTTTTCTTCTTAGCCTGAATATTGTGAGTGGGTCAGCGGAACCTGAGGTACCTGAAGGGTTATTTGAACTTTAGGAAAATGTCTGTGAATTTCTACTCGATTTTACGTAGCTGGTAAGGTTTGCCAGGAAACATGACATGTGTTTAGTGACACAAGTCTTAGTCATATGATGACCCAGAGCTGGAGCTTTTGACCATCTGACCGTGGCGTTCCGCTGGCTTACCGGTCATGTCTATCTACTTTTATAACTGCCTTTCTGTGTGCGGTGCTTCATTTCTGTCAATTCATCGCCTCCTTGAATCTCCGTCTGCTGATTTCGCCATATTAACAGTTCACTCAGGTAATAACTCCTTGTATTGTCACGCGCTCCCCGTTAAGACTAATTAATGCCTATTCTTCAACAGTGTAATGATCCCAGTCTTCAGTTTTAGGCGTTGGGCTCTTCTGCTTCTGTCCTCGCAACTGTACCCGCGGCAATACTACATAAGTCATCTGGACCACTGGTCGGTATAATATTTGTCAGGAAATAGGACAAGTGTTTCCTGACTCAGGTCTTAGTCATATGATGACCTACAGCTGGAGCTTTTGGTCATCTGACCGAGTGCTTCTGTCGTGGGGGTTTGAAAGGAGATATGATGGTTGAAGATAAACACACTTGTGGATGGTAACACTATATATTGTCAGACTGTGGTAAGGGAAAGGCCCAGCCTGCCTGTAGCTGCCTGGTAGGTCTAAGCATGGACTGAGAGCGAGGTAGCGCATTCCACTCACTCATGCTGCATCCCGTGGCGTCATACAGTCACTAGGCCTAGTAGGGATCGTCTATATAAAACACATGGATGGTACTATGATACTCAGCTAAGCTATACAACACATGTAAGGGGGATCAGCAATTATGCTGACAGCTCGGTCATGTTACGTATGTCGTCTCGACATACACTACTACGCTATAGGCTGAACAGGCAGGTGGTTCTGGGCTGATTCTATACAATAACAAAGACATATGTAACTTAGAACTAATGGATGGTATCATAATGGATGTTAACATAATGAGTTTTAACGTAATGGGTGTTAACATAATGAGTTTTAACGTAATGCATTACAAATTACAAGTACAAGTCATATTATAATAAAAGATGGAATTGATCGATCGATCTGTATTCATGCACTCTACGGATTCTGAGGAAGAATAAATATATATACAAGGTGAAAGTAATTAACAGCAAAGGCAAATCTGGTGCACACAGATCATTACTGTTAAATTCTCAGAATACGGAGGGAACATGAACACGAAAAAAAAAATCTGAAAAACTGATCAACTAATAAAAAAAACACACAGTTGGCAATTTCATTCATCTCAGACATCTAATTATACAGACTATGTACAATGATTATAATCTTTGGGTGGATCGAATTCATCTGTGATGGCTAACACATGCCTTGACTGAGGGTGATCTGAACGAGTATCTACAAAAGATACAGCTACATTCACTAGTGACTATGGAATTACTAACTCTTCTGTTAGGAGTACTCAACTTGACTGTTCGATACAGTAATTCTTGGCTCATTACAAAGTCACTAATGGGTGCTGGTGGCTTCACAGTCAGAATAAGATCTTCCTGGAGCAGGAATCGAATCACACCAGACCACAAGGGAACAGTTCTTTCTTACTGGAGGAATGAACAAACTCGGTGGAGTGAATGACTCTCCCCGGTTGAAAAAAATAACGCTATAACACGCAATATGAGCAAGGGAGAATGGATCTACTATCTCTCACTGCAAGCAAAGGGAAAAAGAAATGAACACGGTCAACAATACAGATATTCAATCTGAGTCGCACACAGTGACACAAGGTATCAACTATAAACCATACCCCGGCCGGGATTGAACCCGCGGTCATAGAGTCTCAAAACTCCAGCCCGTTGCGTTAGCCACTAGACCAGCTAGCCACAATAAGATTCGTCCAACTAGGTATATTTCTACACCATAGGAAGGTTAGCAGTTGGACGAATCTTATTGTGGCTAGCTGGTCTAGTGGCTAACGCGACGGGCTGGAGTTTTGAGACTCTATGACCGCGGGTTCAATCCCGGCCGGGGTATGGTTTGTTTGCAATCGTGTCATTACGATTTCGTGACTCATATCAACTATAAAGAAACTGCACTTACAAACGTTAACAACATGTGAAAGTTACTCGAGAAACAACTTCTTACATTGCACGAATTACTGTCAACTAGGATGGGATCACCATCTGGAACACAAGGGACAAAAACAACACTCAAGTGAGTACACTAGCCACAGAAACGTCTTTCTGCAACGGCTTGTGGCATCAGCAAGAGATGGCATAACTCGTTGCAAGTAAAGTTCTTCTCAAATCGTCCCCTGGGAAGGAACGAATACTTGAACAAGTCGCCATTGCAAGGATAGTAGTCTCAGCACCCAGGGTTGTCTGAGGTTCCTCTGAAACCCAAGGTAACTGTACACTATCATGCGTACATGATAATGTGGCTGGAGTCCAGACAGGAGTGACAGTATTACTAGTGCCTGGCTGCTCGGCTATGTTAATAAGTAATTCATGGATCTATAGGAACTTAATCTGAACTTCACATTTCGCAGCACTTTAAGAAATCTCAGATACAAGCTATGAGAACAAACACATTGCTCAAGGGCTAGGTATTGTCTTCCAGTCAGTAAGGGAATACTGGTACAGTGGACTGATTCATATTGACTTTGACAGGCATGATACACTAAGTGAACATTCAAAAGTGACTGGGACATCTTCTCAGGGAACTTACTCAAGGACATAAAAACAAAAAAATAAAAAAAAATAGAGAGAATGACACAATACGCTTAAATGGGAAGAAAATGCTTAACTAATCTGCATAAGTAAAGGAAAAAAAAATAAGTCACACTGTAAGCAAGGAGAACTCACACTCGCAAAAGAAAATACTCAACTGAATAAGCAACACTTTGAAAATCAAGAGAAATTATTTTACTCAAATCAAATTTACTCAAATTTACTTTAAATTGAATTAATGGCACAGTGAGTTGTCTTTACTCTCAATGCAATAAGGAAATTCAACAATAAAACGATAAATTAATCAAAAATGTTAGAATGGACACAATAAAGCTTGTGCAAAATTAAAACAAACTGGGAAAGCAATTCTAAATAAAAAAAAATATTAAGTGACACACAAGGAACAAAATATTATGCACAGAAAATGTAAAACTGAAATCACAGAATATTGCACTGAAATGAACTGTAGCAATATTGCAAATAACAATTACTAATCAAAAGTACTGCACAACACTACACAAAAATTTCTGCAAGAAAAATTTTAATGGCAACACAATGTTTACACAAGAATTATTGTAAAATGAGTCAATGTTGCAATGATAAAAAAATTACACACAAGAAAATACAGTTTACAAGAAAAAAATATATCATCAAGGAATGAACTGATTGAACACTTTAACTCTTAATTGCAGCTTAAGCAACACTTACTGAACAAGTAAAAGAATGATTTACTTTAAAAGAAGAACTTAAAATTGCACTAAGAGTGAATTTGTTCAATGAAATAAAAAAATTAATAGATGCAAAAACACAGAACAAAAAGGTTTGAACACTTACAGTGATGCAGAACACAACACATCAATATAAACACAATACTATAATTTTCTTGCTATGAAACTTGAGGTATGAAAAATTTGGAAAATAATTGTCTTGCTTCAACAAAATAATGACACTATTGTCTGTGGAGCTAAGACAAATTAGACACTGGTTAAATGAAATGAATTAACACAAGAATGTTTAACACAGAGAGAAAAATAAAATAAAATGGCAAATGAATGAAAACAAAAACAGCAAGAATACACAAATGCTGGTAGAAAAAATATAACAGACAACACTGAGTTGCGGTGCAGAACATAAGGTAATAAATTACTGAATTACTTCACTGCAATACTGTGAACACAAGATAATTGTGAAGTGTAAACACAAGTTTTATACTGCTTATATATTGCACACAACAAGGAAAAACACTAAAGTACTTACTTCAAGTATATATATATAAAAAAAAGAAGCACAACACAACAGACATAAAATAAAGCACGAAAATTAACACTGAAGAAAGAAGAGAAAAAAAAATATTGCAAACAGTATATAATAAACACTGAGTCTAATCAAGAGTCACTGAATGTCACTAAGAAATCAGCCAAGAAAATTGTCTCAACACTCGCAAATGTCTCTATGAAAAATATTATTCATTAACATTGTAGCGATGTGGTGTAAAATGAGGTGGATGGTGGAGGATTGTGGTGGAGTCTAGTGGCTGGCTGCGTTCGCTGACTACTCTCCACTACTCTGCCCAGGAAGCAGAGAGAGAGAGAACCTAGTAGCAATCAGTGAAGAGGCAGGGCCAGGAGCTGAGTCTCGACCCCTGCAACCACAATTAGGTGAGTACAATTAGGTGAGTACTCGTGATCAAAGAATTTGCGGTTAAATCGACGATGAACTCACACAGGAGGCTTTTTGGGATTGCGCATCTGACGAAGGAACACACTGGCTCTTGACTCCTATGTGGTCATTAAAAATATGGTGCTAGAACCCGTAATAAGGGTACAAAAACAGTGGTAGTGGGCGAGGTGGGTGGCTGAGGCAGCACGGTGGCGAGACATCGCGTGGTGACTGGGCCTATGGGATGAACGGCGTAAGCCACACTGGGGACGCCCGCACTAGGCACAAAGATATTCTAAGCCGGGCTGGCTTAAAAACAAACCCACAAAATACCACAACACCACAGAGATGATAAAACACTCAGAATGGTTTGGAACTTGAAGCACAGAGCGATGAAGACAATACCCACGTTGCTTGCTTGAGTACTTGGTTAGTCACCTGGGTTAGTTGCTGGCTGGATTGGCTTAACCGTTCACACAGACTGGCTTGATAACTTGTAATGGTGAGCACAGCAGGGGTGGAAAGCTGGCATGGCAGACAAGGCTGGATGGTGTAAGGCTGGCTGGACTGTGCTTGGGCTGACTCCCCACCACAGACTGGCTTAGGTGGCTTGGCTTACTTTGCAAACCCGAGTCAACTCCTCGGAGGTAATGAAAATAGCAAAATAAACACTAATACACAGAGACTGACCAGTGAATAATGCAGAGGGCTGGTAAAAGCTTGCTTGAGGTAGCTGGCTGGCTAGGTCGACCTACTGGCCGACCTACTGGCCACACAAAATGTCCGTCGTCGGCTGCGAGAATTTATCTCCGTGCATCGGCGTAATTATCAATTTTACGCCCACACCGCTGGCACCAATTTGTCGTGGGGGTTCGAAAGATGTGATGGTTGAAGATAAACACACTTGTGGATGGTAACACTATATATTGTCAGACTGTGGTAAGGGAAAGGCCCAGCCTGCCTGTAGCTGCCTGGTAGGTCTAAGCATGGACTGAGAGCGAGGTAGCGCATCTTACTCACTCATGCCGCATCCCGTGACGTCATACAGTCACTAGGCCTAGTAGGGATCGTCTATATAAAACACATGGATGGTACTATGATACTCAGCTTATCTATACAACACATGTAAGGGGCATCAGCAACTATGCTGACACTTCTGGTGGTTTACCGTACCACCTCTTTAAAATCATGGTTATGATTATAGCCGATGAATTATTCGATCTCTGGGCTACACTGGATCTTAGACATATTTCAGTACCTCCGGCCGCGCTTTTCCACAAGTTGGAGGGGCTTATGTTACTGATGTTCATGCATCAGCTTTGATGCACAAAGCTTACGAGGTTAGGTATTATTTCAAGTTTTATTTTTATTTTGAGTAAACTTATAGAATTTTCGTGTGTAATTTAATTTTCCATTTGCTTAACATCTCCTTCCTATTTTATATTATTCATTTTATTTTCATGAATGGGGTGAATTGTCTCTGAAACACTGAGGAGGCATTCATGCCTTTCACAACTTTCTAGCTAACACTCAACACATACAAACACAAAACACACCTACAAACATACAACATACCTACAAAATACAGTACACCTACAAACAACACATCTACATACAGTACACCTACAAACATACAGTACACCTACAAACATACAGTACACCTACAAACAACACATCTACATACAGTACACCTACAAACATACAGTACACCTACAAACAACACACCTACAAACATACATTCCCCCTACAAACAACACATACAAACTTACAGTACACCTACAAACAACACACCTACAAACATACAGTACACCTACAAACAACACACCTACAAACATACAGTACACCTACAAACACAACACACCTACAAACAAACAACACACCTACAAACATACAGTACACCTACAAACATACAGTACTTCCTACAAACAAACAACACACCTACAAACATACAGTACACGTACAAACACAACACACCTACAAACAAACAACACACCTACAAACATACAGTACACCTACAAACATACAGTACACCTACAAACAAACAACACACCTACAAACATACAGTACACGTACAAACAAACAACACACCTACAAACATACAGTACACCTACAAACACAAAACGGATATACGAACATCCAACACATCAACCAAATCTTTCAGTGGGCTGCAGAAAACAATATGAAGTTCAACGATGAGAAATTTCAATTACTCAGATATGGTAAACATGAGGAAATTAAATCTTCATCAGAGTACAAAACAAATTCTGGCCACAAAATAGAGCGAAACACCAACGTCAAAGACCTGGGAGTGATTATGTCGGAGGATCTCACCTTCAAGGACCATAACATTGTATCAATCGCATCTGCTAGAAAAATGACAGGATGGATAATGAGAACCTTCAAAACTAGGGAGGCCAAGCCCATGATGACACTCTTCAGGTCACTTGTTCTATCTAGGCTGGAATATTGCTGCACTCTAACAGCACCTTTCAAGGCAGGTGAAATTGCCGACCTAGAAAATGTACAGAGAACTTTCACGGCGCGCATAACGGAGATAAAACACCTCAATTACTGGGAGCGCTTGAGGTTCCTGAACCTGTATTCCCTGGAACGCAGGAGGGAGAGATACATGATTATATACACCTGGAAAATCCTAGAGGGACTAGTACCGAACTTGCACACGAAAATCACTCACTACGAAAGCAAAAGACTTGGCAGACGATGCACCATCCCCCCAATGAAAAGCAGGGGTGTCACTAGCACGTTAAGAGACCATACAATAAGTGTCAGGGGCCCGAGACTGTTCAACTGCCTCCCAGCACACATAAGGGGGATTACCAACAGACCCCTGGCAGTCTTCAAGCTGGCACTGGACAAGCACCTAAAGTCAGTTCCTGATCAGCCGGGCTGTGGCTCGTACGTTGGTTTGCGTGCAGCCAGCAGCAACAGCCTGGTTGATCAGGCGCTGATCCACCAGGAGGCCTGGTCACAGACCGGGCCGCGGGGGCGTTGACCCCCGAAACTCTCTCCAGGTAAACTCCAGGTAAACATACAATCACACATGTGTCTAGTACTAGCAAGTTTATTTAGGCACAGTTACACATTAGTACAGTTATCATACATAGTGCAAACTACCTAGGATAATCCTCAAAAAAGTCGGACTAAGTGGTATTCGTCCTGTATTCGACGTGCGTTACACAAAACCTCTCTCCTGTATGTCATCTTAGCCAGTCGGATGCACGTTAGTCATTGCTTCATAGGATAACAGCGTCAATTCGGTACGGGGTCTCTAACCAAGGAGGTTATCTTGTGAGGGAGGTTATCTTGTGAGGGAGGTTATCTTGTGAGGGAGGTTATCTTGTGAGGGAGGTTATCTTGTGAGGGAGGTTATCTTGTGAGGAAGGTTATCTCGTGAGGAAGGTTATCTTGTGAGAGAGGTTATCTTGTGAGGGAGGTTATCTTGTGAGGGAGGTTATCTTGTGAGGGAGGTTCTCTTGTGAGGGAGGTTATCTTGTGAGAGAGGTTATCTTGTGAGGGAGGTTATCTTGTGAGGGAGGTTATCTTGTGAGGGAGGTTATCTTGTAAGGGAGGTTATATTGTAAGGGAGGTTATCTTGTAAGGGAGGTTATCTTGTAAGGGAGGTTATCTTGTGAGGGAGGTTATCTTTTAAGAGAGGTTATCTTGTAAGAGAGGTTATCTTGTGAGGGAGGTTATCTTGTAAGGGAGGTTATCTTGTAAGGGAGGTTATCTTGTAAGGGAGGTTATCTTGTAAGGGAGGTTATCTTGTGAGGGAGGTTATCTTTTAAGAGAGGTTATATTGTAAGGGAGGTTATCTTGTGAGGGAGGTTATCTTGTGATGGAGATTATCTTGTGATGGAGGTTATCTTGTAAGAGAGGTTATATTGTAAGGGAGGTTATCTTGTGAGGGAGATTATCTTGTGATGGAGGTTATCTTGTGAGGGAGGTTATGTGGTAAGAGAGGTTATCTTGTAAGGGAGGTTATCTTGTGAGGGATGTTATCTTGTGATGGAGGTTATCTTGTAAGAGAGATTATCTTGTGTCTAGAAACTCTCCTGACCGCCAGATCCTTTCACAATACTGAATGCTTTATACAATAACAGTTGTCTTCTGGATGTGCGTTGTAGCGTTTGCAGTCATGTGACTCGGTCACCTATCCCGCTATGCTGACAGACAAACACTCCATTTTCTTTCAAACAGTTTAAGGTATCCCTGAAAGGGGACTTTAAAAAGTTCCCCGATTTTTTTTTGTTCTTCCTCCAACTTGTCATTTATCTTTCATAACACAAGAAGGACACATCCAATTGACCTCAAAATTTTAACTCTTGTGTACATTAACGAGGGCCAATTCTTGGAGCAATTAGCATGTTCACGTGTTCAGTAACAAAGCTTATTGAACCCATTCACGTCATCCTAGAGTGGTTTCAATAACTTCCAAAACCCTCTGTGACATAGCTTCATATGTTCAAAAACGTTATATACTAATTTTCATGCTACAGTTTCTTAGTGCTAATGCCATTGTCTTCAACCTTGATAAAGCAAATTCTGAGCGGCTTCAAACTTAATGCGTTGTTGTATTTTAGAATACTGATCCCTCTGAGATAATAAAAGAATTCCTTTCCTCTTTTCCGAGTTTTATAGCATTTTCAGTATGTCTGGTAGCGGTAGGGATTCTAGTACTGACAGCAAACTTGAGAGGGATTATTTTCACGAGAACAGAATAAGCTATATATTTTATGTAAATAACAGTTTATATGGGGAGGATTCAGAAGGAACCAATAGTTACCGGAAAGAAGTTGGGGCATGCTTGGTTTGAAATTAATTTCACGATATGGAGCATAATAAAAAACTGTGAAGTTGTTGACACTGACACATGAGCTGCCGTGTCTTCCATAATAAGATTATTGTGGTTACTAGTTGTGCTGTGTGGATGTCATGCAGAAATTATTAGTTTTTTTTAATTGTTGATTGCAGTCACATAAATGTTATTAGAAAAATGTTTCACTGAAATGGGAATTATCTTATTTTTTCATGCCTCTGCGAAAAATAGAATTTGTATTGAAAGAACGTAGGAAAAACGTTCCGGCGGTTATGTGATACTAAAGGGCAGAGGCTTAATTACACAACACTTTAAAATCATTTTCCCACCAATTAACGACGCGTTGTGTTCAATTGTAAAATGAAAAAATGCAAACCATATAGTTTCGCTTCTCAACACATTAAAATTTCTCACTCAAGTAATTTTTTTAAATAATTAAATTGTACGAGTCAGTTATTTTATTGTACGTTGCTACCTAATAAATTATTTCAGTGTGATGCAGTAAACCTCAATACTGCCTGATTTTTTTTCTTTCCAGCCTTCGTTTATAACTTGTGTTCACCTCGCATGATTGGCTTCATTTTTTTCACAGTGGTTTACCCTACCGGGAGAAAGGTTCCTTCAAGTACTGTCACGTACCGGTGTCCTGTGATGGAAGTTATGAAGCTGATTCCTGATATTACGTTTCCGTGCGAATTTAAGAAAGTCTGTTGTCATTTGCTTTAAAAATTCAGTCACGGTTAATCCTAATTAGACGTAGGGACTGAATACACTTCTGATCGGCTTCATTATTTAACAGTTGATTCATCTTAGAAAGGATATGTTCATTGTGTTTATTTGGAATTGATATAATCTGCGATAAAACGTGAGAATGCCTCTTCTGATGGCTTTAAAATTTTTTGCACTGGTTTTTTGTT
>NC_069399.1:110594081-110622954 GCF_026875155.1 Cherax quadricarinatus
AGTGTATACCTGGACGGTGTTCCAGGGGTCAACGCCCCTGTGGCCCGGTCCATGACCAGGCCTCTAGGTGGATCAGGGCCTGATCAACCAGGCTGTCTTATGGCCACATTTTGCATTTCATATCATTGGCATCTCTGTAAAAATCGTTCTACCAGAAATATTTTTAGCCTAACCTTAGTCTAGCAGTGACAACATCTTGCAATCTACTGACCTTGTTTTGCTTCTCTTTCTCCCAGATCCGAACCTTCTGTCCCTCAAACATTGGTCTTGACTCCTCCCTGTCCCTATGTTTCTGTGTTTCCCATTCCCTGGCCCTCTCCGCTTTTCCTCATCCCACCCAGTCCCTCCACCGTCCCTCAACCTCATGGTCATCTTACTCTCAATACCTGACCCTTTTTATCTCCCCCACCCTATCAGGACTATCCCCGTCCTATTCTCCCGCTCCCTCCTAAGTTCCTGAGGAGAGGTCGTCTGTCTTGCCGTCACCCGGGTAAGCCAAAGCCTAGAACTCTGCCGACCCAAAATCTAATCAGAAGTAAGGTGTAGAGGCGATCATTGGGAGTGCCTGAGGGTGCCAGAGCTGGATGAGGGTCCGGGTTACACATGGCGTGACGGAACTAACACAGTGGCAGCCACAGTAACGAGGCTGGCGGTGTCGGCAGCGGCTATACGCTGGATCAGTTGGCATGTTCCCATTTTCTCCGACACTCGTTTTCGCCGTTGTGGGAAAGACCCCGAGCGGAACCTTGGCACTGAGACGAGGGTCCTTGTTTACGGGTATCACTGCCTTTCCGAATTCATGATGCCTGGAGGCTGGTGTTACTGCTACCTTTTCTAGAGAAGGACGCTTTTTGTGGCAGTCTGCTGGACTAGGGAAGGTATTGCTGCAGTGTGCTGGACTCAGGGTGTTGCTGCTGCCTGCTGGACTCAAGGTGTTGCTGCAGCCAGCTGGACTCAGGGTGCTGCTACAGCATGCTGAACTCAGGGTGCTGCTGCAGCATGCTGGACTCACGGAGCTTCTGCTGCATGCTGGACATAAGAAAGTTCTTCTCCATTAAATTATACTTTATTAAAGCGCTAAGTCCGCATAGGTCGTTCATTGTCAATACGATAATAATACACAATTCCGATAAATGTGTAAGTAAGACACGTGCAACAGTTGCGCTTTTTTATTCCGAAACGTGTCGCTTACTGCGAACCCCACACGTTTCGCCTACGTCTACGCAGCAGGCGAAAGCTAGATGAAAGGTTTCGAAATTAAGATACCCATCTGCGGCACATGCGTCTTATTTTATATTAATACCTGTTTGACATTGCAACACAACGATATCTTGATACAGAGGAATACTTGCAGCTTCACTGACAAGCAACAACAACAAGAAGCATAGGATTTGAGAACCTGCCTAGTACAAGCCAGTAGGCTTTGTTTATACCCTTGAAAGGGGCAGAGATGCTTCACCATCTACAGGAGAGCCCCTCACCTTACATAGTAGAGCCCCTCATCACACACAGTAGAGACTTTCACCATACTCAGTAGAGCCCCTCACCATACTCAGAACAGCCCCTCACCCTACTCAGTACAGCCCTTCACCATACACAGGAGAGCCCTTCGCCATACTCAATAGAGCCCTTCATCATATACAATAGATCTCTTCACCATACATAGGAGAGCCGCCTGAGCGGGTATTGTGTACTTCAGTCTCATCCTGTGAGCAATAGAGCTCACAGGTCTTCATAAGACCACACTGGGCATACTGATATTTTTACAATTATTAGAATCATTTCATATATTACAATTACCTCTCATAGTTAATCTACACAATACAATATACAGAGACAATCTCAAGAAATTTTAAAGCATCTCATTACCCCTAAAATTACTGGTCATCATTGGGTCGCAGTCTAATCAAATATCGGTTCATTCACCCAGCCGATGCAGAACTTGGATGCAGGCTCCACATTTTAGAAATTATATCGTTAACAATTAAATAATCTGTTATTTCGTGTAATGTTTGCCTGGAGGTGTTCCGAAAAGAGGTATTGGTACTCAAAACGTTGATCGCGAGCAACTGAACGTCGCAGAGCAAGTGACCTGGCGGTTGGCCTGGTGGCCTGGTGGCTAAAGCTCCCGCTTCACACGCGGAGGGCCTGGGTTCGATTCCCGGCGGGTGGAAACATTTCGACACGTTTCCTTACACCTGTTGTCTTGTACCTGGGTGTTAGTCGACTGGTGTGGGTCGCATCCTGGGGGACAAGATTAAGGACCCCAATGTAAATAAGTTAGACAGTCCTAGATGACGCACTGACTTTCTTGGGTTATCCTGGGTGGCTAACCCTCCGGGGTTAAAAATCCGAACGAAATCTTATCATATCTTGCTGGACGACCGATTAATTATTCGGCTTAAAAAGAACTGGAGGACGAGGAGCAGCTCTAAGTTTTGACCTTCTATCGAAGCTGAGGGACCGAACACCTTCAAATTACCGCTCCACGACTTTCCCTGTCTTCACATCTGTATTAGACTGTAACAGCCTGCTGCAATGCGAAACGTTTGTAAATACAGATATTCATCAGTGTTCGATATGTTGAATAGTTACAGAAAGTTATTATCGACTTCGACTGACGGATCCAAGATTAAGCAACACTAGAACTTGCAGAAACATTTATGTCCTTCCCATTTGGAGCAAACATTGATATTGTTAATGCATTAGAAGCGACCTCATTGCTTAATATAGATATATATGCAATCGAGAATGAAATTTTAACTCTAGGGCCTCGGAAGGAAACATGTGGAACCTATTTGTAAAGACAAAATATTTGAATGGGAATGAAGATGCTGTTATAAGGCTTTATACCAGGAAACCATGATTATGCTACCATCTCTGGTGGTTGAAAAGGCTGTGGGAAATAAGTGTTAGTGTGGTGAAGAATCGAAAATCATGTTTTTGAGTTTAGAAAGGAAGAGAAGTAAAAATTATAGTTCTTGATAACAAAAAAAATGGAAAAGAAAGCTTTTTTCAGTGTTGAATAATTTTTTTAGTTAATAATTATAATTCAATTGATTTAAAATAAGTGAGATATTGTCTACGTTGCTCATTTTTATTTATTTGTGACATCTAGTATTATGAACACTGGTGTAGTCTGGAAATAAATGGTATAAAATACCGACACAATGGAAATATAAACACATATGCAGTATAATGTGATCCTTTATTGACAACGTTTCGCCCACACAGTGGGCTTTTTCAAGTCACAAACAGATCATCCTGGGGTGGAAGGTAGGCGAGTATTTATAGTCAGGTTCAGAATGCTGTGGTCAGGTCGAGAATGCTGCATCTGATGATTTACCGAGTGGGGTTATAGAGTCTAAAATCTTGGGTAGCTTGGAAGGGAGATAGGATAAGTATGTGAGTAGACCTTCTGCAGTGTTCTTCCATTCCTGTGTTCTTATGTGGGATAGCGATGAAGAAGTTTCTTGGCAAGTGGTTCAGCTATGTTATAGAAGCCATTGTTCTGGTTGAAGTTGTTGGATATAGAGATAAGCGATGATTCTAGAATTCTTCGGTATTGAGTGTTGTCTTCTCTGGCGATAAGTCTTGAGTTTCTGTAGTTTATTAAATGGTTGTGTGAATTACGGTGTTGTACACAGGCATTCCTTGGAACGTCAGACCTGTTTGCGTATTGGTGTTCTGAAATACGTGTTTGGAGGTCTCTTGATGTTTCGCCCACGTATAATTTGCTCCAGTCATTTCAAGGGGTTATGTATACCCCTACAGAGGATGGAGCTTGTCCTGTCTATTACTGGTAATGTCCATGATGGTCGTGGTTGTGGAGGTAGATACTTCGAATGAGGTATTGGAAAAGATGTTGGAAACGTGTTTGGCAATGGAGAGGGTGGGGAGGACTATGTATCTCTTCTTGGCAGTGTCTTCTCTGGGTGTGTTGAAGATGTTTAATGCCCGTCGTCTGCAGTATCTGATGAAGTGACGAGGATAGTGAAGTTTGGAAAATGCTGGTTCAGTTATAGTGCATCCTTCCTCAAGGAACTCATTGCAGCAGATTCTGAGTGCGCGCAGAAAAAGCCTATAATTACACTACGTTTAGTTTTAGTGCCGTGATGAGAGTAGAAGTGGAGATCATTTTGGTTGGTGTGTTTTCGATAGACTTTGAAACGAAGTTCATGGTCAGCTTTGCAGAGAAGAACATCAAGGAAAGGAGGAGTGAGGTCGACGTCTTCTTCAAGTGTGAACTGGATTGAGGGCTCGACCTGGTCGAGCTCGTCTTGGAGAGCTTGAACGTTGAAGCGTCTGGGCGTTATAAGGAGAATGTCGTCAACATAACGGAGCCAGGTGACAGACGAAGGAATAATGGTGGAGAAACGCTCGGCTTCCAGATGTTCCATGTATAGATTCGCCAGGACGGCACTGAGTGGCGAACCCATGGGTAGTCCAAAAGTCTGCTGAAAGAGATGATTTTCGAAAGAGAAACACGTAAAGCCATCACATAGTTCAACTAGGTCGATGAAATCGCTGGCTGGAATAGGAAGATCAAGTGAATAGTTAATTTTCCTGCGCAAGAACTTTGTTTTAAAGTCTATCGAAAACCCACCAACCAAAACGATCTTCTCCACTTCTACTTTCACCACGACACTAAAACTAAACGTGGTGTAATTAAAGGCTTTTTCCTGCGCGCACTCAGAGGAAGAATGCACTATAACTGAACAAGTATTTTCCAAACTTCACTATTCTCGTCACTTCATCAGAGACCGCAGACGGCGGGCATTAAACATCTTCAACACACCCAGAGAAGACACTGCCGAGAAGAGATACACAGTCCTCCCCACCAACTCCATTGCCAAACACGTTTCCAACATCTTTTCCAATACCTCATTCCAAGTATCTACCTCCACAACCACAACCATCAAGGATATTACCAGTAATAGACAGGACAAGCTTCCATCCTCTGTAGGGGTATACATAATCCCTTGTAATGAGTGCAGCAAATTATATGTGGGCGAAACATCAAGAGACGTCCAAACACGTATTTCAGAACACCAATACGCAAGCAGGTCTGACGATCCAAGGAATGCCTGTGTACAACACCGTAATTCACACAACCATTTAATAAACTACAGAAACTCAAGACTTATCGCCAGAGAAGACAACACTCAATACCGAAGAATCCTAGAATCATCGCTTATCTCTATATCCAACAACTTCAATCAGAACAATGGCTTCTATAACATAGCTGAACCACTTGCCAAGAAACTTCTTCATCGCTATCCCACATAAGAACATAGGAATGGAGGAACACTGCAGAAGGTCTACTCACATACTTATCCAATCTCCCTTCCAAGCTACCCAAGATTTTAGACTCTATAACCCCACTCGGTAAATCATCAGATGCAGCATTCTCGACCTGACCTCAGCATTCTGAACCTGACTATAAATACTCGCGTACCTTACACCCCAGATAGATCTGTTTGTGACTTGAAAAAGCCCACTGTGTGGGCGAAACGTTGTCAGTAAAGGATCACATTATACTGCAAATATGTTTATATTTCCACTGGTGTAGTCTAGTGGCCTGCACACCTGGTTGTAGCACGATAACCAAGGTAGAAACAAGGAACGAGCAAAAGACAGCAGAGAGTAAATATTTATTTCCTTCACCAAACAGCGAGCAATTATCATGTATAATATTTAGATAAGATATACAGAAAGGCAAACTGCAAGCAAGAGACACTTTGAGAACCTTCTTCAACCAAACTTGCAGGTAAGTCTGCCAACGTTCATTAACGAGTGTCCTACATCGCTTCACAACTTCGGCGGGCTTCCTTGTGATTGACTGGGTTGAACCAATGGGGTCCTGCTCATTATACCCTTAGCATTTGGTTAGCTGGTCGGGGGGGCACGCCTATATGGGTGTGTGACATATGCAGAGTAAAACGTAACATACTTTTAGCATGCCACATCTGATTTGTATTATTTAATGTCTTGTATGTTCTGTGATTGATTTAAGGATTAGGATAAAATAGTCTGAGAACTAAAGACACTTTTAGAAATTATTCTACTTAACAGCTATTATAAAAGTGGGAGACGGAGATATAAGACTAATGTCTCCAAGCCCCTATTTGTGAAAAAGATGATAGTGATAATCTCAGGCATTCTAGCCTTGGAGGAGATTCCATGATGTAACCTGAAGTAGCTGGCTTTAATAAGGCAAATTAAAGAGTAGAGAGAGAGAGAGAGAGAGAGAGAGAGAGAGAGAGAGAGAGAGAGAGAGAGAGAGAGAGAGAGAGAGAGAGAGAGAGAGAGAGAGAGAGGGATTCAGTGGCCAGCCGTCGCTACAGAGAGGTGGAAGCTGTGCTGGGGCAGGAGCCTGGTACCTGGGTTGAGGAGGGAAACTTTCCTGTTGAAGCTACAATCTAGAATATCGATTTTACTCCTAATGGAAAGTAATCATTATTTATAGTCGTAGAAAGTTTATATTCAGTTTTGTCGTCAGCTGATCATATTCCCCATTCCCAAGAGTTTCGTTATACTATATCATTCCAAATATCTTAAATTATTAGATTCTTTTCTCATTAACGAAGTATAGTGTTGTAATAAGTAACTAAAAATTTCAATAAGTTCTTACCGTATGAGAGACAGTACTCATTTTCCCTGCTTTAAACTGCATTATTATTCTTAACAACATCAAGTATTACGTAATCGGTGTGAACGTAGCAAAGTAGTAAGGCAAGAAAGTCCCCAAGAGAGTGCTGTGAGATGAGATGGTGTACCTCTGTCTTACCTCATTACTCTCCAACATTGACGGTAAGAAAGGTTGAGTCTTTAAGCCCCGATATGACAACTTGCATATCTCATAATTTATCTCCTTTTGTCAAATTCTCAAAAAATTTTGAACTGTAATTTCCTACCTGTCAGAAATACTACCTGTCTGATATACTACCTGTCAGATATACTGTCTGCCATTCTGTCTGTCTCTCTCGCAGTTCGGGAAACAACAACCTTTCCAGCTCATTTCATTGACTTAGCTGCTGTCAATGGCAAGTATAATTATAATTACAAGCTGTCATAACTAATTAAAGGTGCTTCGACGCGGCCAATCCAGAACTTCTCGCCAAACTCTCCAACCATCTATCTCCACTACTGTCTTGTCAGTGTCATGTTGTCTCTAGAATGATCATTACTATTATTACATTCAGGAGGGAGAGCGATAAACCCGTAGGGGGTCAAACAGCACTGGGGAAGGGGGAGGAATCCAGGTTCAATTCCTTTAGTTTAGGTCTGGTCTGTTTCCTTGAATCAAGAACCCTTCACCAGTGTCAAGAAACCTCCTCTATAGATTAGATCTTGAACCATGGACATGGAGCTCCCCTCCACTTCCTTGCATCAAACTTGATTACCACCCATTGTTAGGTGTTGTGCGACTCTCCAGGATTTAGTGCTTCCACATGAATAACATGCGACTATAGCAATGACAACAACAATAATAATAATAATAATAATAATAATAATAATAATAATAATAATAATAATAATAATAATAATAATAATAATAATAATAATGATGATGATGATGATGATAATAATAATAATAATAATAATAATAATACTGATAATAATAATAATTATTATTATTATTATTATTATTATTATTATTATTAGTAGTAGTAGTAGTAGTAGTAGTAGTAGTAGTAGTAGTAGTAGTAACAGTATTTTTATATTTACTTCGCCTCCATCCACACACTGGCGCCTAAATAACCTCATCTCCCAGAAGGGGTATTTCCCCAGCAGGGTTATCCACCAGCTGGGGTATCCCCCTGCAGGGGTTTCCTCTGGCAGGGGTATCCTCCAGTAGGGTATCCACTGGTAGAGTATCATCCAGCAGAATATCCTCTGGTAGGGTATCATCCAGCAGGGTATCCTCTGCTAGGGTATCATCCAGTAGGGTATCCTCTGGTAGGGTATCATCCAGTAGGGTATCCTCTGGTAAGGTATCCGAAGGTAGGATATTCTCTGGTGTCGTATACTCCGGTAGGGTATCCTCTGGTAGGGTTTGCTCTAGTAGGATATATTCTTGTATGATATCCTTTGGTAGGATATACTCTGGTAGGGTATCCTCTGGTAGGGTATCATAGGGTCAGAGGATCTCCCCTTCAAAGACCACAACAATGTATCTACTTCATCTGCTAGAAAAATGACAGGATGGATAATGAGAACCTTCAAAACTAGGGACACCAACCCCATGATGATTCTCTTCAAATAGCTTGTTCTCTCTAGGCTGAAAAACTGCTGTACATTAAGTTAACTGCCCCCTTCAAAACAGGAGAAATCGCTGACCTGGAGAGTGTTTAAAGAACTTTCACGGCACACACAATTACGACAAAGCACCTAAATTACTGGGAACAGTTGAAGTGCCTTGATTTGTATTCCCTGGAACGCAGGCGAGAAAGATACAGGATAATATACTCTTGGAAATTTCTAGAGGGATCAGTACGAAACTTGCACACTAAAATCACTCCCTGTAAAAGCAAAAGACTCGGCAGGATATGCAACATTCCCCCAATGAAAAGCAGGGGCGCCACGAGTACACTGAGAGACAACAGTAAGTGTCAGGGGCCCAAGACTGCTCAACTTCCTCCTAGCATACATAAGGGGGATTGCCAATAGACCCCTGGCTGTCTTCAAGAAGGCGCGGGACAAGTACCTAATGTAAGTACCTGTTCAGCCGGGCTGTGGTTCTTACGTCGGTTTAAGTGCGGCCAGCAGAAACAGCCTGGATGATCAGACCCTGATCCACCACGAGGCCTGGTCTCAGACCGGGCCGGGGAAGCGTTGACCCCCTGAAACCCTCCCTAGGTATACTCCAGGTATACTCCAGGGTATCCTCTGGTAGGATATACTCTGGTAGGGTATGCTCTGGTAGGGTAAACTCTGGTAAGGTTTACTCTGGCATGGTATTCTCTGGTAGGGTATACTTTCGAACGGTATCCTTTGGTAGGGTATACCTTCATAGGGTATGCTCTGGTAAGGTATACTCTGGTAGGGTATACTCTTGTATGGTATCCTCTGGTAGGGTATCCTCTGGTAGAGGGGTATCTTGTGGTAGGGTATCCTCTGGTAGGGTATCCTCCGGAAGAGTATCCTGTGGCAGGGTATCCTCTGGTAAAGTATACTCTGATAAGGTAATCTCTTGTAGGGTATACTGTGGAAGAAATTCAGTGGTAACATTAAAACTTTAAAGTCGTTCACTCACTCAATAGGCTAAAAGGTTAACAGAGGGATGAGAGCAAAAATACGTTGAAAATTACGTTTATAACTAAGTTCCACGAAATCAGGACAGATAACAGCGGCTAAACAATAAATACTAATAATCAGAAAGAGGTGCTAATACCTGCGATCGTCAGAGAGCTGAGTAGTCAAGTGACCCTCTTAAGAATCTCATTACCACAAATCACCTACTACCTCAAAGTGCAATGTGACGAGAGTCTGTATTCCTCTGTAAGTAGCACTTCAACACATAAACAACCCACACCACAGTCATCCATGCACTGATCCCGAATAATGTACATAGGCTTGAAGTTTTCCCCTCAAAGTACTCTAATGCTGAGAAATCAATTTGATTCTTTTTCACGCTTCAGACATACACCTACTGCCATAATCCTTCGATCATGACTTTTCAGTCTTGATCCTTCAGCTAAGAACCTTCAGTTGCGATCCTTGGGTTAAGATCCTTCACTCATTACAATTCAAAGTTCTTCAGTCATGACACTGAAGTCATGACTCTTCAGTTATGAACCATCATGAGGCTAAGGTCGCAAGCGATTCGAAGACTGACCCAAAAGGGTTCTTTCAGGTATACAGAAGTAAGATTAGAGACAAGATAGGCCCACTTAGGAGTAACTCAGGTCAGATCACTGACAGTGATAAGGAAATGTGTGAAATTTTCATTACATACTTCCTCTCAGTTTTTACTCAGGAAGATACTAGCGAAATTCCAGAAATAATAAATTATGTAGAACAGGACGATAATAAATTGTGCAAGATTGGGGTAACTAGTGACATGGTCCTCAGACAAATAGAGGAACTAAAACCTAAAAAATCCCCAGGCTCTGATTAATTGTTTGCAAGGGTTTTAAAGGAATGTAAAGAGGAACTCAGCAAACCTTTAGCTAATCTTTTCAACATATGAATATCAAAATGGTATACAATACCGACTGGTTGGCAAGTGTTGCGCCCAGATTCGGTTTCTCTATATATGTCTTGCATTTTTGTTCATCTATCTAATATTACATTGCGATTATAATCGTTAATAGCTAAAACGATTATAACAAGAACAATTTATTTTAGCCTAACCCAATTAAATATATTTTAGATTTGTTTACAGTAATTTAATACTAAACAAACACAGTGAAATATATTTTTTTCGTTAGGTTCAGAATGATTTTAGCGAAATTATTGCATACACAAATTTTTGCTTGTCCTATATGGCAAGACGAACGTTGCTATTTAAGCCAAGATCGCAAGTTCTGCCTATTCGGCACGACATATATATATGCAAGGAATCCGCTAGAGCAGGCGAAATATACACAAACACTGATCTCTGGCTGAAGGAGACTCGAACCTACGAACAAGGTACGCAGTGCTTTACCAATCTACCCACACTGGACCACACTAGATTGGTAAAGCACTGCGTACCTTGTTCCAAGGTTCGTAGGTTCGAGTCTCCTTCAGCCAGAGATCAGTGTTTCTGTATATTTCGCCTACTCTTGCGGATTCCTTGCATTGTTAATATCTCTAGTAAGGCTGATGCATGCTGGGGATGAGATGAAAAGCTGTAAGCCTTCTCCCTGAAAGCTGGCTGCCTTGGATCAAAGTCTAGCGCAAGCTGGACTCCAGTGTGGGTAGATTGGTAAAGCACTGCGTACCTTGTTCCAAGGTTCGTAGGCTCGAGTCTCCTTCAGCCAGAGATCAGTGTTTATATATATATATATATATATATATATATATATATATATATATATATATATATATATATATATATATATATATATATATATATATATATATATATATATATATTGGATGGATCAATGATCAGTTGTAACAACAACCATTTAATGTTTGTATGACCTCACCTCTGGTTACTACCCGCCTGACGCTAGCTTACGTCAGAGGTGAGTGGAGTAGAGTAGTCGGTACAGCACATCTCTGGGGATAGAGAAGGTCTTCATTGCTTACTCATTTCAACTTAAATTGAAAAGCTATTGGTCTAGAGCTTTATTCTCAAGTAACCAGAAATTGTGAATTCTTGTGAAACTTTCATTGTATAGTTCTCATGTGTTAAGAGACTTCAAGTATTCTAGTCAAAACACTAATCGTCTCGGAAAATAGAGACGCTTTAACTTGATTGATCATATTTATATTAAAGGCCTGTTCAGCTAGAATGAAGATCATGGTAATTTATAAGTTGTGTATAAAGTCTGTGTTTATATATAATAACTAAGAAAAAGGTACAAGTAAAATACCTTAAGTCAACAACGTTATCTAAGTTATATTCAAAATACATTTTACAAAGCTTTTCGATCTCCTTATTAATCTGTATACAAGATTAAATTATATCATCAGAAATGAATCCTTATTACGATATAACTGGAATATGATTCTCTATGAAAATCCCCTAGACTAACATCGCTTATTATTTATAAAGTTTATCGTAATAGTAAGACACATAGGCAACTTTATTCCGAAAGGTTTCGCCTACACAGTAGGCTTCTTCAGTCGAGTACAGAAAGTAGGCAGGAGCAGTAGAGATGTGAAGACGATGTAATCAGTCCATCACCCTTGAAGTCTTAAATTTAAGGTTGTCAGTCCCTCAGCCTGGAGAAGAGTTCTGTTCCATAGTCTGAAACAGTCTGACTTGCTTTAATGTTATCAATTTTACTAAGTTTAGTTACTTCTTGAAACTCTGAAAATATTTTTAGACTTCTCTCTATTACGAACAGAGTGACGAACACCAAATGTTCAGTCTAACGTTATATTACATTGACTCAACCAAAAAAACTTCTCTAACATTTTCCAACGAAGCTCTATGTGGACAGAGTGAGAGACGGGTGGGTTATGTGTGACGTAATTTAATATCGTCTATTTGCTCCAGGACTGATATTAAATGTATGTCAGAGAGGAGACACGCGCGTACTGGTTAGTCCCTCCTCAACTTCTCAACGTCGTGGAAGCCTCACCAACTCCACCTCACACCTCTTGCATAATTTAATCTGTATTGTCATATATAATAAACTCTTAATGACCGAGGACTTAGAATGACTATCTACTTCTATCTGAATTTAGGAAATTTCATTATTTTTTTTCTAGATGTATGAGTAACGGATTCCTCTTCCCTGGTATCGGCGTGAATCAGGGAGAAAATGTACCATGTTGTATTAAGAAGAAAGATCGTGAAAATTACCCGACAGAAGTTGATGGAAGGCATTTGCTGCGACCTATCTTTATATTTTAGTATTGTTCCTAAAACATGTAATCTTGTTTCCCTAAAGCTACCCATTGAGTTGTGTGAAGTACCAGTTGTTCTACTTTTAGTTGCCACTGAGTCTACTTCTGGATACTGTGGTGCAGGTAGACGTTGACAGCTGGATATCCTCGGCAGCTGTAGTTGCTGAACTAACATCTGTAATCCGTACATTACAGTTTGTTGCTAGATATTACCAAACTGAATTCTTTGTATGCAAAGTGCTTGTCCTTCTGGTATTATGTGTCTTCCTGCTGTTATTATGTTTGCAAAAAAAAAAAAAACGAGTTGTAAGTTTTATTTTGTTGCTTCTCTTGCCTCGAAGTTTCATTCCATTGTTTCTAGTTACTGACTCTACACTTCAAGGGTTGAATGAGATTTCCTCATAATTTTCGTTTCCTAGAAAAGAAAAGGTTAAGTACTCTATGATTTTTTTTTCATATGGATTGTTACTTAGTAATGATACGATAAATTAGACACATGTGCAACACTTGGGTATATTTAATGAGGAAACGTTTCGCCACACAGTGCCTTCATCAGTCCATACAAAGGAGAATGGTATATATATATATATATATATATATATATATATATATATATATATATATATGTCGTGCCGAATAGGCAGAAATTGCGATCTTGGCTTAAATAGCAACGTTCATCTTGCCATATAGGACAAGTGAAAATTTGTGTATGCAATAATTTCGCCAAAATCATTCTGAACCTAACGAAAAAAATATATTTCACTGTGTTTGTTTAGTATTAAATTAATGTAAACAAATCTAAAATATATTTAGTTGGGTTAGGCTAAAATAAATTGTTCTTGTTATAATATGGTTAGGTAAGTTTTCTAAGATTCTTTTGGTGCAAAATTAAATTTTTTTACATTAACATTAATGAAAAAATATATCTTTAAACGTATAAAAGAAAATTTCAGAAAGGACTTAATTTTAAATGAGTTCTTGCTAAGTGACCAGTTTTACATATTCGGCACGACATATATATATATATATATATATATATATATATATATATATATATATATATATATATATATATATATATAGAGTCACTGCAGTAGGCTGACTAGCCCATGCTATGAGTATTAGCAGCAGTAGTAGCAGCAGCAGCAGCAGCAGTAGTAGTAGTAGTAGTAGTAGTTACAGTTGTAGTAAAAGTATCAGTTCTGTGATGGCGGGAAATTTTTCTGAGAACTCTTGTTAATACTTCAGAGATGACGAAGCTGCCTTTATTCTTCTTAACTGTGCCTGAAATGGCAACTAGGGATGATTCTAAGCATTTATGTCTGCGGAAACTGGACCCTTTAAGCACATTTCGGACGTCTACATTTCATCAGGTGGTTGGCAGAATTCCGGTGCTATAGACACCAGCTGTTCAGGTTCACGTCCCTGCATGCATAATGTGTTCATTGAGACGTGTTACCAGGCTTCTTGCTGTTTTGCCAACATATACTCTGTCACAGCCTCTACAAGGGATAGAGTAAATCCCTGCATTGACTGGTTCATGTTTCATCGATTTAATCCTAGTCAGGTCTTTCATGGAGGTGCTCGTTGCGATGATGATTCTAGTACAGTGGATCCTCGAATTTAGTAGTGCCTTTTCTGTATGCAAAAAAAAAATTTATTTGCTTGTGCGATACTTTGGAGACGTTCAATGCAAACTGGCTGTAGGGAAGAGTTATAATTTTGTTAGGACTGTTCTTAGGAAAAATACAATGATGATGTCTGTTTTGGTTTTAGTTTCTTACCAGCGTATTTATTTGTAGGATTCCTGTAAACTTGGAATCTTACAGTGTTATCTACACTGTGAATGAGGACGTCGATAAAACAAAATTTGAACACGTGATGAAATTTAACGACACCCGCCTTGTTATTAAAGAATCCAGTTTCCGCAGACGCAAATGCATAGAATCATCTTTAATAGCCATTTTAAATCTTGTATATGATATTAAGGCTATTTCTATTAACTGAATGGTGACTGTTTTAACTATGGTGGAACATTAAAGAACATACTCGACCGTACCTAGCTGAGCGCTTGTATTCAATTACCCTAGTTCCAACATCCATGTCAGTTCCTCCACCGTACACTAAATCGCAGTGGCTGCACGGGACTCGGATACTCCTTGTGTCTCATTTGAAACTAATCCCATGCAACACCTGTGATTTAGCATATGTGTGTGTTCATCCATTTGTGCTCACTTATTTGTGGTTGCAGGGGTTGAGTCTCTTCTCCTGGTACCGCCTCTGTGCTGGCCGCTATTGGGTTCACTCCTCTCTTGTGTGTGTGTGTGTGTCTACCCTCCTACTTGTACTAACTTAGTTGTGGTTGCTGGGGTCGAGACATAGCTTCTGGCTCGGCTTCTTCGCTGGTCACTACTATGTCCACTCTCTCCTGCTCCTTGAGCTTTATCGTATCTCTTCTTAAACCTACGTATG
This sequence comes from Cherax quadricarinatus, assembly GCF_026875155.1. Lineage (NCBI taxonomy): Eukaryota > Metazoa > Arthropoda > Malacostraca > Decapoda > Parastacidae > Cherax > Cherax quadricarinatus. The sequence continues at coordinate 110,609,067 of NC_069399.1, forward strand.
GATCCTGTCTCCACAACCTCACTCTCCAGACTGATTCACTTCCTGAGAACTCTGTGACGGAAGAAATACTTCCTAACATTCCTGTGACTCGTCTGAGTCTTCGACTCCCAGTTGTGACCCCTTGCTGCTATGTCTCTTCTCTGTAATATCCTGTTCCTATTCACCTTGTCAATTCCTCTCAGTATTTTATATGTTGTTATTATGTCATCCCCCATCCCACCTGTTCTCCAGTGTCGTCAGAGCGATTTCCCATAACCTCTCTAGGATTAGTCTTATTGCAGTTCTATGCATTTTCTCTAATTTCTCAACGTGCTTGACCAGGTATGGGTTCCAAACTGATGCTGCATGCTCCAATAAGGATCTGATGTACATGGGGTACAGAGTCGTGAACGATTCCTCACTAATGTGCCGGAGAGTTTTTCTTAGGTTTGCCAGGAGCCCATATGCTGCAGCAGTTATTTGGCTGATATGTGCCTCAGGAGATGTGCTAGATATTATACTCACCCTAAAATATTTTTCCTTAACTGAGTTTTGCAGCCTTTAATCTCCTTGGCCGTACACAGTTTGTGATCTTCTTTGCCCTCCCCCAACTTCATGACTTTGCATTTGCTGGGGTTAAACTCAAGGAGCCATTTATTGGGCCAGATTTGCAGCCTACCTTAACCTAAATAACGATCATGGAGAATTTTTCTCCAAATCGTATATAAGAAATCGGTCTTTGTTTTAGAAGGATTGGAGGGATACTTTATTATCATAATATTCTCTAGGTTATTTTCTTTCTAGTAAGAATGCCCTGAAGATGTGCCTGAAATTCAGGAATTTCATGTATTAAGAGATTTTTCTTAACGATCACCTCTAACAACTTGGGTGACTACCAATACGAGTATTAAATAGGGATGTCGCTTAATTTTTTTACACACATTTATTGTAACATAAGAATTAGGTGGATGGTTGTGGTGATGTGTCTGACCCGGAGCGACACTTCATATCCTCACGATATTTGTCAGTTTCACCATGTGTCAAATTTTTACTTCTCTTGTAAACACACTAGTGATTATTTTGTGTTTTTTTCCCTTTTATGTTTAGTTGAACGATTTTGCTTTCTCTGCAGTTGCTTGTGTGTTGTTTGTTTCGTTTGGAGTCGAGTTTGTGTTTGGGTGTGTTTGTGTGTGTGTGGGGTTGTGTGTGTTTGTGTGTGTTTGTGTGTGTTTGTGTGTGTGTGTGTGTGTGTGTGTGTGTGTGTGTGTGTGTGTGTGTGTGTGTGTACTCACGTAGTTGAGGTTGCGGGGGTCGAGTCCGAGCTCCTGGCCTCGCTTGTGTGTGTGTGTGTGTGTGTGTGTGTGTGTGTGTGTGTGTATGTGTGTGTGTGTGTGTGTGTGTGTGTGTGTGTGTGTGTGTGTGTGTGTGTGTGTGTGTGTGTTTACTCACCTAGTTGTGATGGCAGGGATCGAGTCACAGGCCCCGTCTCATCACTGGCCGCTACTAGGTCACTCTTCCTGCTCCATGAGCTTTATCATACCTCTTCCTAAAGCTATGCATAGATCCTACCTCCACTACATCACTTACCAGAGTATTCCACTTCATGACAACTCTTTGACTGAAGAAATACTTCCTAACATCCCTGTAATTCATCTGAGTCTTCAACTTCCAACTGTGACCCCTTGTTGCTGTTTCCTATCTCTGGAACATCCTCTCTCTAATTATCTTGTTCATTCCTCTCAGTATTTTGTATGTCGTTATCATATCCCCCGTATCTCTCCTTTTGTGTCGTCAGGTCGACTTCCCTTAACTCTCCTCGTAGGATATTCCTCTCAGGGACACTTCTGAGTCTATTCCTTCTGTCATGTCTTTCACATATATTCGAAACAGCACTTGTCCTAGGACTGACCCTTGTGAAACCCCGCTGTTCACAGGCTTTCACTCTGACACCTCGTCACGTACCATGACTCGCTGTTGTCTTCCCAACAGGTATTCCCCGATCTATTGCAGAGCCATCCCTGTAAATCCGTCTGGTCCTCTAGCTTTTGCATTAATCTCTTGTGTGAAATTGTGTCAAACGCCTTCTTACATCCACGACAACGCAGTGTACCCATCTGTCTCTCTCTTATCTTACTGTTGACACCCTGTCATAGAAGTCCAGTATGTTTGTGACACAGGATTACCCTTCCCTGAAATCGTTCTGGTTGTCGTTTATAAACTCATTCGATTCCAGGTGCTCCACTACTCTTCTCCTGACAATCTTCTCCATGACTTTGCATACTATACATGTCAGTGACAGTGGTCTGTAGTTTAATGCTTCGTGTCTGTTTCTTTTTTTAAAAATTGGAACTACATTTGCTGTCTCTCATAACTCAGGTAGTCGCCCTGTATCGATAGATGTCTTGAAGATTGTTGTTAGTGGTACACATATCAGCTCTGCTCCCTCTCACAGGACCCATGAGCGTTTGTTATCCGGCCCCATCGCCTTTGAGGTATGTATTGTGTCGAACACTTGATGGTGTACCCCACCTCTCCATCTTTCCGGAGTCCCTTCTGTCTCCTCAGTGAACACTTCTTTGAATCTCATCTTGAGTTCCTCACGTACTTTGTGGTCATTTCTTGAGATCCCCCTTCTTCCTTTCTCAGTCTGATTACCTGGTTCTTGACTGTTGTTTTCCTCCTGATGTGGCTGTACAATAGCTTCGGGTCAGATTTAGCTTTCAATGCTGAGTCATTTTCGTATTGTTGTTGAGCTTCCCTTCTTACCTGTGCATGTTCTTTTCTGGCTCTACGGCTGCTCTCCTTATTCTCTTGGGTACTTTGCCTTCTATACTTCTTCCATTTTCTAGCATACTTGGTTTTTGCCTCTCTACACCTTCGGGTGAACCAAGGGTTTATCCTGGCTTTCTCGTTATTTCTGTTATTCTTGGGTACAAACCTCTCCTCAGCTTCCTTGCATATCGTGGCCACATATTCCATCATCTCATTTACTGACTTCCCTGCCAGTTCTTTGTCCCATTGAACCCCGTGCAGGAAATTCTTCACGCCTGTGTAGTTCCCTCTCGTGTAGTTTGACTTCATTCATTCGTCTTGCCCTTCCTCGTGGCCAGTGACTACGAGGTCACTGGCCCCGAGAGGTCTTTCATATGTTAGGTCCTCAATATCTGCACTACTCAAGGTGAATACTAGGTCCAGTCTTGCTGGTTCATCCTCTCCTCTCTCTCTGGTAGTGTCCCTTACGTGTTGGTACATGAGGTTTTAGAGTACCACCCCATCATCTTAGCCCTCCATGTTTCTGGGCCTCCCATGTAACTCCAGATTCTCCCAGTCACCCACAGTCATCAACTTTGCCTTTCTCGCACGAGCCCTTCTGGCCACTTCAGCCTGTGTGTCAACCATCAGACTGTTACTCTCATACTCTCGCCTTGGGCTTCTGTTGTTCTGTGGTGGACTGCAATTACCACCTATTATCTAGTCTCTTGCTTCTCCTCAGTCTCCTCTTTCCAGCTCATCAAAATTCCATTGGTTTTTGATGAGCCATGCCACTCTTCCATTCCCTTCTGTTCCCTCTGTCTTTTCTCATGACGTGATATCCCATTGGAAAGATGGCATCTGCTATCATTCCTGTGAGAGCTAAGGTTTATGATGTCTGGTGACGACTCTTTGATTCATTTATGCCACTCCTCCCACTTATTCATTATTCCTTAAGCGTTGGTGTACCATACCTTCAGCATCATCTCCAACACTGTATTCTGTGGGGTCTGTGGGGGTGTTGGACCTGGCAGTGTGCTGTGGGATTCTACAGCATAGTGTGGGGTGGGGCTGTAAGTTTGGATTGTGGGTTATATTGGGAAAGTGTGTTTGGCTGTGGGGTTTTGAGGGTGGTTCTGTGTGTCCTTGCACTTGTTGCTCTGCCCTGCTCTCGTTATCTTCTGCTGATTCTGCACTTGTATCTCTTCCTAGCCCATTTCGTTTCTGTGTCTTCTTCCTTAGCTGCTGTCATTCTCTTCTTGTTCTGTCACAGTCTAGGAACATCCTCTTGTATGTTGATGATTCCTTCAGCGGTAGTTTCTCTTGCAAGATCCTGTTCCACACTACTTCTGTCTTGAAACTCAGTTTGACAGGCTGATTTCTTCCCTTCAGTCTCCTGTTTTTCTTTCTGCCATCTTTCATTGTGTATCCTCCCTTCGCTCTCCTGAAGCCCATAAATAAACACTGACTTCTCCTTCTCCTTCATCCATTGCCTTTCCCTCTGTGCCTCTGGGTCCTGTTTGTATATGACTATAGTCTCCCTTATTTTTTCCTGTAACTCTTGGTGGCATGGTCATACCTCTGCATAGGACTTGTCACCTTCTCTACCTTCTCCACCCTCACTTACTGCTATCCCTGGTTCCAAGAGTTCCACCCTGTTGTTCCTCAGCTTTGCTTGGTGGACCAATAGGGCCTTAGTGCAAGTCTTGTCTCCTTCCTTGCCATTGGACTCCTCATTCAGTAGGAGTGTACCTGCTTCAGATGTTATGTCTCCTCTGGGCAATAGCCCTGTAACTTGCTTCAGCATAGTTACCTCATATTCTAGGGCTTGTATCCTGGCTTCAGCTTGTGACTCCTATTTCTTCTTCTCTGCCTCCATCCTCTTCTCCATTTTCACAGAAAGCTCACCTAGTTTACTCTGTCACTCTTGTTCCATCTTTTTATATCGCTCTTCCACCCATTCTTCCTTTCCAGGACCATCTTCCTCTGATCCCCTGAGCCTTCGACTTCATCTATGAGCCTTCCCCCCACCCCCCAATCTTTTTTAAGGGTTAGGTGTAGTAGTGCGTGTGTCTGCTGTTTGTGTGTGGGGGGGAGTTGTAAGAGAGAGATGGGGAGAGGTAGGGAGAGGGACAGGGAGAGTGAAGGAGAGGTGTAGAGTGGAAAGGGGGGTAGGGGGGGGGGAAAAAAGGGAAAAAAAAAAGGGGGAAAAAAACCCCAAAAAAAAAAACCCCCCCCCCCCAAAAGGGGGGGGGAAGGGGGGGGGGGGGGGGGGGAAAAAGGGGGGGGAAAAGGGGGGGGGGGGGTTTAAAAAAAAAAAGGGGGGGGAAAGGGGGGGGGGGGGGGGAAAAAAGGGGTTGGGGTTTTTTAAAAAAGGGGGGGGAAGGGGGGAAAAAAAAAGGGTTTTTTTTTTAAAGGGGGGGAAAAATTTAACCAAAAAAATTTTTTTTTTTTTTTTTAAAAAATTTTGGGGGGGGGTTTTCCCCCCTTAAAAAAAGGGGGGGGGAAAAAAAATTGGGGGTTTGGGGGGGGGGGGGGTTTTTGGGGGGGGGGGTGGGGGGGGGGGGGAAAAAAGGGGAAGTGGGGAAGGAAGGGAGAAAAAAATTTTGAGGGGGGGGTTTTTTTTAAAAAAAAAAAAAGGGGGGGGGGAAAAAAAAAAAAAAGGGGGCCCGGGGGGGGGGGGGGGGGGGGGGGGGGAAAAAATTTTCCCAAAGGGGGGGGGGAAAAAGGGGGAAAGGGGGGGGGGGGGGAATGGGGGGGGGGGGGGGGGAAAAAAATTTTTAAAAACGGGGTTTTGGGGTTTTTTTTTTGGAAAAGGGGGGGGGGAAAAAATTTTAAAATTTTTTTTTTTTTTAAAAAAAAAGGGGGGCCCTTGGGGGGGGGGGGGTTTTTTTTCCCCCCCTTTTTTTTCCCCCCTTTTTTTTTGGGGGGGGGTTTTGGTTCCCCCCCTTTTCCCCCCTTTTTTTTTGGGGGGTTTTTTTTTTTTTTTCCCCCTTTTTTTTTTCCCCGGGGGGGGGGGTTTTTTCCTTTTTTTCCCCCCCCGGGGGGCCCCCCCCCCCCCTTTTTTCCCCCAAAACCAAAACGTTTTTTTTTTCCCCCCCCCTTTTTTTTAAGGTTTTCCCCTTTTTTTTCCCCCCCAAAAAACCCTTTTAATTTTGGGGGTTTCCTTTTTTCCCCTTTTCTTTTCCCCCCGGGGCCCGTTTTTTCCCCTTTTTCCCCCCTTTTTTTTTTTTCCCCCCCCCCCCTTTTTTCCCTTTTGGGGGGGGGGAAAAAAAACCCTTTTAAAATTTTTTTAAAATTTTTTGGAATTTGCCCTTTTTTTTTTAATTTCCCTTTTTAATTCCTTTTGGGGGGAAATTCCCCTTTTTTGGGGTTTTCCTTAAAAAAAAACTTTGGGAAAGGTTTTTGGGGCCCCCCCCCAATTCCCCCTTTTTTAAATTTTTTTTCCCTTTTTTTTCCCCCGGTTTTACCCCCCAAAACCCCCCCCCCCTTTTTTTTTTTTTTAAAACCCTTTTTTTTTGCCCCCCCCCTTTTTTTTTTTTCCCCCCCCCCCCTTTTTTTTTTTTTTTTTAAAACCCGGGTTTTGCCCCCCCCAAAAAACCCCCCTTTTTTTTTTTCCCCGGGCCCGGGTTTTTTTTGGGGGTTTTTTTAAAAAAAAAAATTTTTTTTTTGGGGGGTTTTTTTTTTTAAAAAAAAAATTTTTTTTTTTAAAAATTTTAAAAATTTTTTTTTTTTAAAAATTTTTAAATTTAAAAAAAATTTTTTTTGGGGGGGGTTTAAAAAAATTTTTTTTTTTCCCCCGGGCCAAAAAAAAACCCCCAAAACCCCCCCCTTTTTATTTTTTTCCCAAAATTTTTTCCCCCCCTTTTGGGGTTTTTGGGGGTTTTTTTTTTGGGGGGGGGGGGTTTGGGGGGTTGGGTTTTTTTTTTTGGGGGGGGGGGGGGGGGGGGTTTTTTTTGGGGGGGGGGGTTTTTTTTTTTTTAAAAAAAAAAAAAAAAAAAAAAAAAATTTTAAAAAAAAAAAAGGGGGGGGGAGGGAGGGGGAAGGGGAAAAAAGGGGGGAAAAAAAAAGGGGGGGGGGGGGGGAAAAAAAACCTTTTAAAAAAAAATTTTAAAAAAAAAGGGGGAATTTTTAAAAAAAAAAAAAGGGGGGGGGGGGGGAAAACCGGGGGGGCCCGGGTTTAAAAAAAACCCCCCCCCGGCCCCCCCCGGGGGAAAAGGGCCCCCGGGGGGGGAAAAAACCCCAAATTTTTTTTTTTTTGGGGGGTTTTTTAAAATGGGGGTTTTCCCCTTTTTTTTTCCAAAAAAAAAATTTTTTTTTTTAAAAAAAAAAAACCCCCCCCTTTTCCCCCCCCCCCCCCCCCCCCCCCCCCCCCAGGGGTTCCCCCCCCCCCCCCCCGGGGCCCCCCGGGGGGGGCCCCTTTTTAAAGCCCCCCCCAAAAACCCCCCCCCTTTTCCCCACCCCCCCCCTTTCCCCCCCCCCCCCCCCGGGGCCCCCCCCCCCCCCAAAAAAATGGGGGGGGCCCGGGGGCCCCAAACCCAGGAAAGGAAAAGGGGGCCCCGGGGCCCCGGGGGGGTTTTTCCCAAAAAAAACCCCCCCCCGGAAAAACCCCAAAAAATTGGTTTTTGGTTTTAAAAAATAAAAAAACCCCCCCCCCCCCAAAGGGCGGCTGGGGCCCCCCCCCCCCGGCCCCCAAAAACCCAAAAAAAACCCCCCCAAAAAAAAAACCCTTCCCCCAAAAAAAACCCCCCTTAAAAAAAGGGGGGAAAAAAAAAAAACCTTTTTTTTTTTTTTGGGGGCCCCCAAAGGAAAATTAAAAAATTTTTTAAAAAAAAAAGGGGGGAAACCCTCCCCCCCCCCGGGGCCAAAAACCCCGCCGGCAAATCCCAAAAAGGCCCCGACACCTCAAAAATCAGAGCCCAAATTACAAAAAAATTTGAAAAAGGGAAAATATTGGGGGCTTTGAGACTTATAACCGTAAGGGGTACCATCGCCCCCCCCAAGGATGTCAGCCGGCGCAAGCCTGAAGGACAAACATCCACCCAGGGCTTTCCCCGTACCAACATTTACCTCCCTGACAGGGGAGCAGGGAAGAACATTAAAACCCTTTCAGGATGCTGATGTTATAAAAACTGCTAGTCTTTCCCAAGGTTAGCAGGGAAATTTTTCCCCCCTTTAAGGCTCAAAAAAAACTTAGGGGGGGGGAAACCAAAACCCAAACCCCCACTTGGTGAGGTTTTAGATAGGGGCTGTCTGAACTCCCAAATTTTTTCCCAAACCCGTGCCTGGCTGGGAGTGTCCAAAAGGCCCCCCAGGAAACCCCCTTTTTTTTTGGGCCTTTATTGTGTGCCCCCCGGGAAAAAAGGGTGGGGGAATTTAGGGCCCCTTGCCCCCCTGGGTAAAAAACCCCTTTAGCGCCCAGTCCCAAGGCTGCAGTAAGAAAAGGGGGAGTCAAGAGGCTGCTGCAATGCTGAAACCCCAACCCCAGCTCGGTTTTTGGGGGGTTTAACAGGACTGTAAGCAGCTGCCCACGCAGCCGGTATATATTTAAAAAAATGTCCCTTTAAAAAGCCTTGGTTTAAATTGGGCTTTGCCCAAAGCTTTTAACCCCAGTTAGAAGGGATGCCCGCTTCCCCGCATTTTTAGAAACTTCCCCCCTTCCCCTTTAAACCCCCTTTATTTAAAAACGTGTTTTAGTGGACTTCCAAAATTTTTTTTGGGGGCCAGAAATTTAAATCATTAAATTGGGCCGTTGGGGGGCCTGCAACAGGGGGACCCCCCTCGCCCCCCTTTTTTTTTTGTTTGGGGCCTTTAAGGAAGTCTGGGGGCACTCTTTCCCGGGGAGCTCAATATCTTTGGTTTTCCCGGACGACGGTACCCTAGCTGGGACAACCCGAAAACTCTCCCAAGAACATCAGTAAAATTAAAAACCCTGGGAGAAAGCCCGGACCTTTTTTTTAAAACCCCCCCCAAAGGGGAAAAAAGTTTCTACCAAAACAAAAAGTATCCCGAAATTTGGGGGCCCTTTTTTTAAACCCGGAGCCGAAACCATTTTATCCAGCCAATAGCCTCCTCGGGGCCTTTCCCCTGGGGCCATTGCCACGGGGTCGATCCTAGGAAAAAAAGTCCCCAGACCCCAGGGCAGGAAAAACAAGGGGTGAAAAACACTGACACACACGATGCCTTCAAACCCACTCACCAGGTGCCCCGTTTTAAACCCAAAAACCTTTCCTATTTCTGAATGCCCCCCAGCCTTCAGAGTCCAAAACTCCCAAAGGGAAAAGGGCTCTCTCCTGAAAGGGCCCTGCTAAGAGTGTATTGAATCTTTCCCTTGAAAAATGGACAGTGGGTTCAAGCCCACTTCCGGGAAGGCTTGGAGGGGGAGGAGTACGCCCGATCCCCCAGATTTCTCAAACCCCTTTTCCCATCCCCTTCCGTTGCATCAAAAAAAGAGTTTTAAGACAAAAATTTTTTCGACACCTCAGGGGACTCAGCAGGAAATAGAAGACCCCAGCTATGCCCTTTCTATCACCGAAAGGGGACTCTTGCTGCTCCAGCCCCCAAACCCTAGTGCAGCACTGGGTCACAAAACAGTCCCAAACGGGGTGGCCCAATTGCTGAAAAAGGGGCTTGCCAACGGGGTCAGGGCTGAAAAATGATAGGGGATTGCCCTTTTCCCCGGGTATAAATGCAAACCCCATCCCGGGGGCTTCCTCAAAAAAGTTTTCCCCAAACGGCAATGGGGAAAGCGGGCTCGATCCCATGACCCCCCATATTGCAGTGGGGTCTGTTTCCTTGCTGCCCCCAAATTTAAAACAGAAAATTTTGGTATTTGCGGGGGAAGTGCAAGGGAGAACCCAAACTGCTACATGGTCTTAAAATGTTTTCCCAAAAAAAAGGGGTGGGATGCAAGGGCACAATTTAGGGCAACGGCCCTCATTAAGAAACCCCTTGCTAAAAATGGATGCCTGCCGAGAAGGGGGCCACGGGTCACTTGCAGCAAACAATACCCCCAACCCAGCACCCCCGCCCCGACGGGGTCACTATCTGTCCTTTAAGAAAGGCCCAAACTCTTAGCATGGGAACCCATACCCGTGTGGGCCCCCACTGGTTTAACCCCCTTTTATCCATCACAGTGGGGCGAGAGGGGGGAGCTGCTGACCACAGGGGGGGGATACAAGACAGCAATACAGGGACATTAGCCCAAAAGTAAACAAAAAAAAAATTTTTCCCCCCCTGGGATTTAGAGACCCTTGGGGTATGTTTTAAATTTAAAAACCACCCCCTTCCTTTAAAAAATTTGGGGGGCCAGACTTTATCGACACCACTAGGGACCCAAGGGCGCCCCCTTTTTTGTTTTCCCGCGCCTCACGTCGCCCCCTCCCGAGGGGGAAAACTTGCTGCATTTCTTTTGGGTCACGTCCAGCCTTGGAGGAGCTGGAGGAAATTTTATGATCTTTGATAAAAAATTTGCCATTGTTTCATGTTTTTTGTTTTTTTTTTTAAAGTTTTTGTTTATTTAAAAAAATGTTCACATAGGGAAAAAAAAATATATAGGGGGGGGTAGGAAAAAAAATATTCAAACACTCGGGAAAAACCTTTAGTTTTCCCCCAGGTACGGTTTTTTTGTTTTTCCCCTGAGGAAGAGGGTCCCCCTTTCCCGCTAAAGGCGGGGACTTTTAAAAATTTAAAAAATATATAAATATATATTTAATATATAATATATAAATATTTTTAAAAAATATTTATATAAATATAATATATATATATGGATTTTATATATATAAATATATATTTATAATATATATATATAAATATAATATAAATTTTTAATTATAATATATATATATATAGGAGTTTCGTATGTTTTTGAAATGTGAAGGGGGGGGTTTTTTTTTTTGGGTTTTTTTAGGCTGTTAAAGGTTAGTTGGCTGAGTGGGGCACATGATTGTGTGTGGTGTGTATTTGGGCTCTTCGAATGTCCACCTGTTTTCTGTTTGTTAAATTACTTTTGCCCGTTCTAGAAACCCTTTATCCTGCCCCCACCCTTATTTTAGCAGCATGTTATATATGTTTTTTAATGGCAGGGTTTTTTCTGACCTTAGCGCCTGTACACACGCTTAATAAAAAGTGTGTGTCGGCCTCATGTGGGGAACCCCCACTTCCTACCCGCTTTTCATTCTTACAATTCGTTAAGTGGGTGTTTATTATTTACCTCTTCAGAGTTTAAAGGTTTTTGATCCCCCCCCTACCAGGGGATCGGACCAAAAAAAAAGCCCTTTCCCCAACATGCAACCACAAAAGGTACTGTACATCACGTCTAGCAAAGGCGTCGGGCTGGGCTCCCCCCCCCTTTTTTTTGGCTGCATAATGAAAACCTGGGAAAAGGGGGCACTCCCAAAGTCCTGTTCCCCCTTTCCCCCTCTTCTTTATATTTTTTTTTTGTTCATATTAACCTTGCATCAGATACTGCTCCAGGGGGTTTAAATTTTTTATCCCCGGAACCAATTTTTAAACCCCCTTTTTTCCCCCACATTTTAGAAAAAAAACCAGAAATCCAGAGAATGCCCAAATTTTTCCCCTTTTTTTTTTTTTTCTTTTCCCTTTTCCCCAACTTTATGATTGTTTTATTATTCACTAACTCATCTATCCTTATTCCCCTCACTTTATGACTGTTTTGTTATTCACTAACTCATCTATCCTGATCTCTTATCTCACTGGCTTGGGTCACACTTATTCAGTTTGAATTTGCAAGTTACTGGCTTGTGGCAACAGCACCTACACCCAACAGTAGGCTCCCACTCTCTCTTTCCTGACACAGATTCCACTTTCAAATTGTTTTAAACTAATTGTAGTCCTCACCTCCATTTTCTGATTTAGGCCAGCTTGTATTTCACTTCTCGGGTTGTTGTTCACTAACACTGACAGCTTTCGTGATCCTTGTGTGTGTGTGTGTGTGTGTGCGTGTGTGTGTGTGTGTGTGTGTGTGTGTGTGTGTGTGTGTGTGTCTCAGTAGTAGTACCAGTTCCTAGTAACCAGTTACCAGTAACCAGTGTACCAGTAGATGACTCACTACCAACCGTCTGTGTGAATCACTGACTGTTATTCATGTTGCTGCTGACCATAGCATGATTTCAAACACTGCTCACCCTGTAGGCACTTGTGAGTCAGTTTAAGAGAGGGAGCAGCGAAAGGCAGGTATGCTGATGGTGCTTCCCATTCTTCCCGTTATATATTATACTTACTACCAGCCTACGTGAGTATTTTTACCCCATCCACGTAATCGAACCCACATGACATGTGTGTGTGTCTACTCACCTAGTTGTACTCACCTAGTTCAGGTTGCAGGGGTCGAGTCCAAGCTCCTGGCCCCGCCTCTTCACTGGTCGCTACTAGGTCACTCTCCCTGAACCATGAGTTTTATCGTACCTCTGCTTAAAGCTATGTATGGATCCTGCCTCCACTACATCGCTTCCCAAACTATTCCACTTCCTGACTACTCTGTGGCTGAAGAAATACTTCCTAACATCCCTGTGATTCATCTATGTCTTCAGCTTCCAACTGTGTCCCCGTGTTGCTGTGTCCAGTCTCTGGAACATCCTGTCTTTGTCCACCTTCTCAATTCCTCTCAGTATTTTGTAAGTCGTTATCATGTCCCCCCTATCTCTCCTGTCCTCCAGTGTCGTCAGGTTGATTTCCCTTAACCTCTCCTCATAGGACATACCTCTTAACTCTGGGAATAGTCTTGTTGCAAACCTTTGAACTTTCTCTAGTTTCTTTACATGCTTGGCTAGGTGTGGGTTCCAAACTGGTGCCGCATACTCCAATATGGGCCTAACGTACATGGTGTACAGGGTCCTGAACGATTCCTTATTAAGATGTCGGAATGCTGTTCTGAGGTTTGCCAGGCGCCCATATGCTGCAGCAGTTATTTGGTTGATGTGCGCTTCAGGAGATGTGCCTGGTGTTATACTCACCCCAAGATCTTTTTCCTTGAGTGATGTTTGTAGTCTCTGGCCCCCTAGACTGTACTCCATCTGCGGTCTTCTTTGTCCTTCCCCAATCCTCATGGCTTTGCACTTGGTGGGATTGAACTCCAGGAGCCAGTTGCTGGACCAGGTCTGCAGCCTGTCCAGATCCCTTTGTATTTCTGCCTGGTCTTCGATCGAATGAACTCTTCTCATCAACTTCACGTCATCTGCAAACAGGGACACCTCGGAGTTTAATATTTCCGACATGTCGTTCACAAATACCAGAAACAGCACTGGTCCTAGGACTGACCCCTGTGGGACCCCGCTGGTCACAGGTGCCCACTCTGACACCTCGCCACGTACCATTACTCGCTGCTGTCTTCCTGACAAGTATTCCCTGATCCATTGCAGTGCCTTCCCTGTTATCCCTGCTTGGTCCTCCAGTTTTTGCACTAATCTCTTGTGTGGTACTGTGTCAAACGCCTTCTTGCAGTCCAAGAAAATGCAATCCACCCACCCCTCTCTCTCTTGTCTTACTGCTGTCACCATGTCATAGAACTCCAGTAGGTTTGTGACACAGGATTTCCCGTCTCTGAAACCATGTTGGCTGCTGGTGATGAGATCATTCCTTTCTAGATGTTCCACCATTCTTCTCCTGACAATCTTTTCCATGATTTTGCATACTATACATGTCAGTGACACTGGTCTGTAGTTTAGTACTTCATGTCTGTCTTCTTTTTTAAAGATTGGGACCACATTTGCTGTCTTCCATGCCTCAGGCAATCTCCCTGCTTCGATAGATGTATTGAATATTGTTGTTAGGGGTACACATAGCGCCTCTGCTCCCTCTCTTAGGACCCATGGAGAGATGTTATGTGGCCCCATTGCCTTTGAGGTATCTAGCTCACTCAGAAGCCTCTTCACTTCTTCCTCGGTTGTGTATACTGTGTCTACCACATGGTGGTGTACCCCACCTCTCCGTCTTTCTGGAGCCCCTTCTGTCTCCTCTGTGAACACTTCTTTGAATCTCTTGCTGAGTTCCTCACATACTTCACGGTCATTTCTTGTTGTCTCTCCTCCTTCCTTCCTTAGCCTGATTACCTGGTCCTTGATGGTTGTTTTCTTCCTGATGTGGCTGTATAACAGCTTCGGCAGATTTGGCTTTTGCTGCTATGTCGTTTCTATTG
>NC_069399.1:110623454-110650698 GCF_026875155.1 Cherax quadricarinatus
CAAGTCGAAACTGCGTACCGGTAAAGGCCCTAGAATTTGGGAAACAGGAAGCAAGTCTCGGGGTTTAGTACCAAGAAGAACCCATACAAAAAGAAGGTGAACAGGAAGGGAAAGATATGAATTATGCAACGTAAATTCACCCTAAAAAAGAGCCAGGGGGGGAAAGGGGAATAGCAGAGGGGTCAGAGGAGGGGAGATGGTCGAATGCTGGGCAAAACCCATCACCAAACCAGGAAAAAAATCAAGGAGAAAATGACCAAATCAGACAGAACCGAGTCACAGAAAAAAGGCAAGGGGACGGGGAAGGGGCAAAATCAGTGATTACCGGGGCTTCGGAGAAAAGGAAAGGAAAACACACTGAAAGATGGCAAAGAAAAAAAGGGAGATTGAGAAAACTCAGGGAAAAGGGGGGAAAAGCCCGGATAAATTTTGAAATTTTTCAAAAATTGGGGGGTACTTGAAGGGAAAACCCCGACCCAAGCTTTCTCAGGCAAAAACTGTGGAACGGGATCCTCCAAGAAAACCAATTTAAAAAGCTCAAGAAAAAGGCTAGACAGAGACAGAACACAAACAGAAACGCACTGAGGGGGAGGACAAAAAAGCGAAAGGGTAGAAAGGGAGACAAGGATGGAACCCAGCAGAGGTCAGTCGCGCGAACAAGAGAAAGGGGAAAGAAACACAACTTTTCCCCAGACCCCAAAACCCCATCACCCATCCCAACACAAAATACAATCCATACCCACACTTCCCCCCAACACCCAAACCATAGAATCCCACAGTAGGGCTACCAGTCTCCCCCCCCACAGGCCCCCAAACCACAGTGTTGGAAAGGAAACTGAAGGGATGGTACACAAATGCTGATGGAATAAAAACAATGGGAGGAGTGGAAAGGGAAAGGTCAAAGAGGCATCCCCCAACATCTAGCGATCACGAAAACCAAGCTTACAGGTATGGAAACAGATGCCCTCTTTTCCCAAAGGGGTACCAGATCCTGAAAAAGAGAGAAGGGAAAAGGGGGTGGAGGAGTGACATTGCTGATCAAAAACCCAGGAAAATTTTTTTGACGGGAAGGAGCGGGGAGAAAAAAGTGATTACTATGGGGAAAGCTTCCTCTGGTGCCCAAGGGGAAAATTTCACTGATGTTAACCCCCACAGAACGCAGGGGACCCGGGTTTAAAAATGGGGAGCAAAAAGAGCGATGGTTTACACACTGGCTGCAGTGGCGAGAAGACTCAGGCTGCAGGGAAAAAGCTCCGATCAGGGGACTTTAACCACAAGGGGAGAAAGGGGGAACTTGAGCCCCATGGGGGCCCCCCGAAACATGGGGGCTAAATGATGGAGGGGGTACGAAAACTTCTGTACCAACACGTAAGGGGGCACTGCAAAGAGAGAGAGAGGATGAACCACAAGACGGACTTAGTATTCACCTTGATAGTGCAATATTTAGGACATCACATAGAAAAACCCCCTTGGGGGCCCGCGTCGTGGTTTTGAGCTTCGAAACACAGTAGAGCTACAAGTGGAGGGGAAGCAGGAAGGCCGGACAAATGAAACCAAACTACGGGATAGGGACTACACAGGAATGAGGAACTTCCTGAATGAGGTTCAGTGGGACAGAGAAACTGGCAGGAAGCCAGTTAATGAGATGAGGAATATGTAGAAACCCAAATGTGCAAGGAGGCTGGGGAAAGGGTTTGTACCCAAAGGGTAACAGGAATAATGAAAAAGCCAGGATGACCCCATGGTTCACCACAAAGATGCAAGGAGCAAAAACCAAGTGTGCTAGGAATGGAAGAAATATAGAAGGCAAAGGACCCAGGAAAATAAGGAGAGCATCCGTAGAGGCAGAAACGAAAGCACAGATAAGAAGGGAGGCCCAACGTCAAAAATGAAAACGACATGCAGCAAAAGCCAAATCTGACCCGAAAGCTGTTAAAACAGCCACATCAGGAAGAAAACAACCATCAAGGACCGGGAAAATCAGGCAAAGGGAAGGAAGGAGGAGAGACAACAAGAAATGACCGTGAAGTATGTGAGGAACTCAGCAAGAGATTCAAAAAGTGTTCACAGAGGAACAGAAGGGGCTCCAGAAAGACGGGGAGGTGGGGTACACCACCAGTGGTAGACACAGTATACACAACCGAGGAAGAAATGAAGAGGCTTCTGAGTGAGCTAGATACCTCAAAGGCAATGGCCACATAAAATCTCTCCATGGGTCCTAAGAGAGGGAGCAGAGGCGCTAGTTTCCCCTAACAACAATATTCAATACATCTATCGAAGCAGGAGATTGCCTGAGGCATGGAAGACAGCAAAATGTGGTCCCAATCTTTAAAAAAGAAGACAGACATGAAGTCTAAACTACAGACCAGTGTCACTGACATGTATAGTATGCAAAATCATGGAAAAGATTGTCAGGAGAAAATGGTGGAACATCTAGAAAGGAATGACTCTTTCACCAGCAGCCAACATGGTTTCAGAGACGGGAAATCCTGTGTCACAAACCTACGGAGTTCTATAAACATGGTGACACAGTAAGACAAGAGAGAGGGTGGGTGGATTGCATTTTTTTGGGACTGCAAAAAAGGCGTTGACACAGTACCACACAAGAGATTAGTGAAAAACTGGGGGACCAAGCAGGGATAACAGGGAAGGCACTGCAATGGATCAGGGAATACTTGTCAGGAAGACAGCAGCGAGTAATGGTACGGGGCGAGGTGTCAGAGTGGGCACCTGTGACCAGCGGGGTCCCCAGGGGTCAGTCCTAGGACCAGTGCTGTTTCGGGTATTTGTGAACGACATGTCGGAAATATTAAACTCCGAGGTGTCCCTGTTGCAGATGACGTGAAGTTGATGAGAAGAGTTTCATTCGATCGAAGACCAGGCAGAAATACAAAGGGATCTGGACAGGCTGCAGACCTGGTCCAGCAACTGGCTCTGGAGTTCAAACCCCCAAGTGCAAAGCCCTGAGGATTGGGGAAGGACAAAGAAGACCGCAGATGGAGTACAGTCTAGGGGGGCCCGAGACTACAACATCACTCAAGGAAAAAAAATCTTGGGGTGAGTATAACACCAGGCACATCTCCTGAAGCGCACATCAACCAAATAACTGCTGCAGCATATGGGCGCCTGGCAAACCTCAGAACAGCATTCCGACATCTTAAATAAGGAATCGTTCAGGACCCTTACACCATGTACGTTAGGCCATATTGGAGTATGCGGCCCCCAGTTGGGAACCCACACCTAGCCAAGCATGTAAAGAAACTAGAGAAAGGTTCAAAGGTTTGCAACAAGACATTCCCCGAGTTAAGAGGTATGTCCTTGAGAGAGGTTAAGGGAAATCAACCTGACGACACTTGGAGGACAGGAGAGATAGGGGGACATGTAACGACCTTACAAAAAAACTGAGAGGAATTGAGAAGGTGGACAAAGACAGGGTGTTCCAGAGACTGGACACAGCAACACGGGGACACAGTTGGAAGCTGAAGACATAGATGAATCACAGGGATGTTTGGAAGTATTCTTCAGCCACAGAGTAGTCAGGAAGTGGAATAGTTTTGGGAAGCGATGTATGAGGCAGGATCCATACATAGCTTTAGCAGAGGTACGATAAAACTCACTGGTTCAGGGAGAGTGACCTAGTAGCGACCAGTGAAGAGGCGGGCCAGGAGCTTGGACTCGACCCCTGCAACCTGAACTAGGTGAGTACAACTAGGTGAGTAGACACACACACATGTCATGTGGGTTCGATTACGTGGATGGGTAAAAATACTCACGTAGGCTGGTAGTAAGTATAATATATAACGGAAGAATGGAAGCACCATCAGCATACCTGCCTTTCGCTGCTCCCTCTCTTAACTGACTCACAAGTTTGCCTACAGTGAGCATGTTTGAAATCATGCTATGGTCAGCAGCAACATGAATAACAGTCCAGTGATTCACACAGACGGTTGGTAGTGAGTCATCTACTGGTACACTGGTTACTGGTAACTGGTTACTAGAAACTGGTACTACTACTGAGACACACACACACACCACACACACACACACACACACACACACACGCACAACACACACACACACACAAGGATCACGAAAGCTGTCAGTGTTAGTGAACAACAACCGAGAAGTGAAATACAAGCTGGCCTAAATCAGAAAATGGAGGTGAGGACTACAATTAGTTTAAAACAATTTGAAAGTGGAATCTGTGTCAGGAAAGAGAGAGTGGGAGCCTACTGTTGGGTGTAGGTGCTGTTGCCACAAGCCAGTAACTTGCAAATTCAAACTGAATAAGTGTGACCCAAGCCAGTGAGATAAGAGATCAGGATAGATGAGTTAGTGAATAACAAAACAGTCATAAAGTGAGGGGAATAAGGATAGATGAGTTAGTGAATAATAAAACAATCATAAAGTGAGGGGAAAGAAAAGAAAAAAAAATAAAGGGAAAATATGTAGCATTCTCTGGACTCTGGTGTTTTTCTAAAACTAGTGTGGATAATAAGGGTTTAAATTGTTCACGTGATAGCATATTGCAACCCTGGAGCAGTATCTGATGCAAGGTTAATATGAACAGAAAAAAAAATATAAAGAAGACGCGGAAGGGGAACATGACATTAGGAGTGCCGCCATAACAGGAATCATTATGCAGCCAAAACAGTGCTGGGAGCCCAGACGACGCCTTTGCTAGACGTGATGTACAGTACCTTTTTGTGGTTGCATGTTGTGTGATTGGCGTTTGGTCCTGCATCACTGGTAGCTGGGGATCATAAACCTTACTCTGAAGAGGTGAATATCATACATACAGCACTTAACGTATTGTAAGAATGAAAAGCTGGGTAGGATAGTGTGGGTCACCACATGTAGGCCGACACACACTCTAGTGAGCGTGTGTACAGGCGCTAAGGTCAGACAAAACTGCCATTAAACAAACATATACTAACATAGCTGCTAAATAAGGGTAGGAGCAGGATAAAGAGGTTTCTAGAACTGACAGAGTAATTTAACATACACAGAGACAGTGTGGACATTCGAAGAGACTCATACACACACACACACACATGCATGTGCACACACTCAGCCTACTAACCATTAACAGCCTAAATAAACAAGAACCACCTTCACACTCACACATACAGAAACTCCTCATATATATATATATATATATATATATATATATATATATATATATATTATATATATATTAAATAAATATATATTTATATATATTATAATATATATATATATATATTATTATATATATATATATATATAAAAATTTTATATATAAAATATATATATATATATATATATATTTTAATTTAAAGTACCCCCTCTATAGCTGGAAGGGGGACCCTCATCCTCAGAGAAGACAATAAACGTACCTCAGGGAAAACTCAAGGTTTTTCCCCGGAGCTGTTTGAATATTTTCTTCTCCTACCACCCCTATATATTTTTTATTCTATGTGAACATTTATTAATAAACAAAATAACATTACAGAAAAAAACATAAACATGAATACAATGGCACAATGTATCAAAGATCATGAATTTCCTTCCCCAGCCCCTCCAAGGCTGGACGTGAGCCAAGTATGCAGCAAGCCATTTCCCCTCTGGATGGCGACGCTGAGGCGCTGGAAACCCATGAAAGTGGCTGCCCTTGGGTCCCTAGTGGTGCCCGATGAGTCGGGAAAACCCAATTCTTTAAGGAAGCGTGTGGCATTTATTCCAATGATCCCAAGGTCTTGATCCCACTGGGACAAATTTGGATACTGTTGGCTAATGTCCCTGTACTTGCTGATCTTTGTACTCCTCCCTGTGGTCAGCAGCTCCTCCCTCTCGCCCCACACTGTGATGGATATAGGTGTCACCCCAGTGTGGACACACAGGTATAGTCCCATGCTAAGAGCTTGCCATTCTTCCAAGGACAGATAGTGATCCCGTCGGGGGCGGTGTGCTGGGTTGGGGGTTTGTTTGCTGCAATTTTTCGTGGCTCCCTTCGGCAGGGCATCCAGCTGTAGCAAGGGTTCTCTTAATGATGTCGTTGACCTCATTGTGTCTTGCATGCCAGCCTTGGTTTTGGAACAGTTAAGACCATGTAGACGTATTGGTCTGCTTGCACTTCGCCGCAAATACACATATATTCTTTTGTGAATTGGGCAGCAAGGCCCCAGAGCCACTGCAATATGGAGGGTCATAGGATCGAGTCGCGTTCCCATTGCCGATATGGGAACTGTTTTGAGGAAGCCCCCGGGGAGTGAGGTGCACTCATAGCTGGAGACGGCAATCTCCCATCTGATGTTGCAGCCCTGAGCATGTTGGCAAGCACCTTTTCAGCAATTGGGCATCCCAGCTTGACTGTTTGTGAGCCAGTGCTGCACTGGGGGTTTGGGCTGGAGCAGCAAGAGTCTCCCTCGGTGATAGCACTGGCATAGCTAGGGTCTTCTACTCCTGCTGAGTCACTGAGAGTGTCAGGAAGAATTTGTCTTATCAACTGTTTGATGCAACGGGAAGAGGATAGGAAAGCTGGTAGAGCAATCTGGGAGGATCTGCGTACTCCTAGCCCCCCAAGCCTTCCGAAGTGAGGCTTGCAACCACTGTCCATCGTCAAGGGAAAGTTTTCAATACACTCTCTAGCAAGGCCTTCAGGAGAGAGTCATATTCCTTGAGTTTTGGACGGGCTGAAGGCTGGGAGCATCTCAGAAAATAGGTAAGTTTTGGATTAACAGGACCTGGTGAGTAGGTAGAAGGCATCGTGTGTGTCAGTGTTTTTTCATCTTGCTTTCCATCGTTGGGGGTTTCTGAGACTTTTTTTTCCTAGGATCAGAT
Organism: Cherax quadricarinatus; assembly: GCF_026875155.1. NCBI lineage: Eukaryota > Metazoa > Arthropoda > Malacostraca > Decapoda > Parastacidae > Cherax > Cherax quadricarinatus. Next base: position 110,630,277 of record NC_069399.1, read on the forward strand.
CGATGGCATTGGACCCAAGAGGAGCACCGAGGAGAGTGCAAATTGGGCTGGATCAAGGGGCTCGTGCTCCTGGTAAAACGGCACTAATATTCTGGATCATCTGTTGATTGTAGAAAACTATTTCACATTTGGTGGGGTTTAAAGAAAGGTCCCGGCTTTTCCATGTCCCTTTTAAATTTTTCTGATGTTTTTCTAGGAGAGATTCTGTTGTGCCAGCTAGGGTACGTCGTCCAGGAACCAGATATTGAGCTCGCTGGAGAGTGCCTCCATGACTTCCTTGATGACCAAACAAATAGAAAGGGGCGAGAGGGTCCCCCGTTGCATGCCCTCACACGAGTCAATTTTCATGAGTCAATTTCATGGTCCCCAAACAATAGTTTGGAAGTCACACTATAACACATTCTATGAAGGGGTAAAGGGAAGGAAGTTTCTATAAACTGCTTGGGAGCAGCATCCCCTTTTGACTGAGTTGAAAGCATTGGCAAAGTCCAATTTTTACCAAGGCTTTTTCATAGGACATGTTTTTTATTTTATACTCGTGGGTGCGTGGGCAGCTGCTTCACAGTCCTGTTGAACGCCGAAACCGAGCTGAGTTGGTTTCAGCATTGCAGCAGCCTCTTGACTCACCCTTCTTACTGCAGCCTTGGCGACTAGCGCTGAAGGTGTTACCCACTGCAATGGGCCTGATTCCGCCTCCTTTTTCGGGGGGGCACAAATGGGCCAAAGAAAAAGGGGTCTGGTGCTCTGGGACACTTGCCACCAGGCACAGGTTGGAAAATTGGTGAGTTCAAGCAAACCAGCCTATTAGAAACCTTTACCAAGTGCTGGATTGAGTATTTGTTTTAAGTGTTGAGGCCTTAACCCGTGAAACTTCCTGCTGAAACCTTGTGGAAATGACATAGCAGCTTTATACACATCAGCATCCTGTAAGGTTAGATGTTCTTCGCCCGCTGCAATGTCAGGGAGGATCAATGTTGGTACTGGGAGCCCTGGGTGGAAAGTTTGTCCTTCAGAGCTTGCGCCGTGCTGAAAATCCTTGGGAGCGATGGTAAACCTTACGGTTATAAGTCTCAAAGCTCCAATTGTATTACCCTCTTCTATTTTTTTGCTAATTTGGGCTCTGATTTTTGAGGGGGTCGGGTTTTCCTGTTGTTGGCATTTGCCCGGCGGGTGTTTGTCGCCCCAGGGGGGGGGGACGGACGAGGTTTTTCATCCCTTGGGAATGCTTTATTGCCCTAATAAAATGTGTTGCTAGTGACTTGTCCCCCTTGGTGGGACAGCCAAACAGGCATTGCCAAAAAAACAGCAGTTGTGCCAGGATCTGTTGTTTGAAGGAGCATCGTTGACTTTTTCAGAAGGTCAGTGAATTTGCTAGCAGCTTTAGGCGAGCTGCTTTGGGGATGTGTGTCAAGTCCTGGTGGATGTTAATTTGATTGCAGATTTGAGGTCCTCTGTAGAGGTGAAGTCACGGTAGCTGTCAGCCCCTGTCTGCTGGGGGAGGGTGTTGGTTGTTCTCATTTGGAGCTCTCCTGGAGCCCAGACATCCATTGTGTACACGGATTTTGCCAGATGTGGGATTGAGTGCACATTCCCTGTGGCACACCCGCAGATGCCCCGTGAACGGGCAGCTTTGGCTCTGTCGTGAAGATTCCTGGGATCCCGCGACTACTTGTGACATTGCTGATATCGTGGGGGTGGGAGGGGCCAGCTGTGGGGTGACGGGGGGAAGGGCAGCATGGATGCATTGGGGAATGAGGTGGGGGAGTAGCGAGCGGCGGAACTTGTAATTGGGGGGGGCACTAAACGGCAACACCCTTGGTCAGGAAGCCAGTGGGCCTAGGCTGGGATGAGGGGAGGGGATCTGGGATGGGGGGGGGGAGGGAGTGGCGTGTGTTTCGCTTAAGACGCCATCACTGACTAACTTTTGCTAATTGTTATCACTTATTGTTCCATTTAGAAAAACCCTCGCCATTTGGCACACTAATCACCATGTCACACTATTAACCAAGGGGTTCTTCTGTTTTACCATCCAATGACCGTGCGTGGGCGGCCACTTCCTTCCCAACCCACGACCCCGGCCGGTCACAGATGTAAACAAAACCTCCTCCCCTGCCGGATCCCCTCACCACGCTACTTCCAAATCCCAACACGCACACTGCACTATCACTGATTTCCCGAAGCAATGGTCCGATGCAGAGGTTTGTCAAACTCTGTGATCTCCGGTGGATACTCACGATGATGTTTTGCCGAAACTGGCCCGCGTAAAAACCCTGTTGGTTCCTGGTGTTCACACAGAATAATGGAGCACAACACACTGGCTCCCTCCCCCCACGCCGGCAAGCGCGTATATTTATATATATATATATATATATATATATATAATATATATATATATATATATATATATATATATATATATATATATATTATATATATATATATATATATGTATATATACACACACACACACACCCCACACATACACACACACACACACACACACAAAACACACACAACACGGAACGGAACAGGAGTATAAATGCCAACCAGACGGATTCACGGGAAGGCAAATCCTGTGTCACAAACCTTCTGGGTTTTTGATAAAATAACAGAAGTAAGACAAGAGAGAGAGGGGGGGGTTGATTGCATCTTCTTTGGGCTGCAAGAAGGCCTTTGACACAGTTCCTCACAGAGATTTGTGCAGAAGCTTTGAGGGATCAGGCGCATATAACAGGAAGGGCACTGCAATGGATCAGAGAATACCCGACAGGGAGGCAACAACGAGTCATGGTACGTAATGATGTATCACAGTGGGCACCTGTGACGAGCGGGGGTCCCACAGGGGTCGGTCCTAGGACCAGTGCTATTTTTGGGATATGTGAACGACATGACGGAAAGGGGTTAGACTCAGAAGTGTCCTGTTTGCAGATGATGTGAAGTTAATGAGGAGAATTAAATCTGATGAGGACCAGGCAGGACTTCAAAGAGACCTGGACAGACTGGACACCTGGCCCAGCAAATGGCTTCTCGAATTTAATCCTGCCAAATGCAAAGCAAATAAAGATGGGGGAGGGGCACAGAAGCCCCACAGACAGAGTATAGGCTAGGTGGCCAAAGACTGCAAACCTCACTCAAGGAGAAGATCTTGGGGTGAGTATAACACCGAGCATGTCTCCGGAAGCACACATCAATCAGAAAACTGCTGCAGCATAGGGGCGCCTGGCAAAACCTGAGAACAGCATTCCGATACCTTAGTAAGGAATCATTCAAGATACTGTACACCGTGTATGTCAGGCCCATACTGGAGTATGCAGCACTGTTTGGAACCCGCACTTGATAAAGCACGTCAAAAAAACTAGAGAAAGTACAAAGGTTTGCGACAAGGTTAGTTCCAAGCTAAGGGGAAGCCCTATGAAGAAAGATTAAGGGAAATGGGCCTGACCACATGGAGGACGGAGGGTCAGGGGAGACATGATAACGACATATAAAACTGCGTGAATAGAAAAGGGTGGACAAAGACAGGATGTTCCAGGGAGGGACACAGAAACAAAGGCCACAAGGGAAAGTTGAAGACACAAATGAGTCAGAGAGATGTGGGAAGTATTTCTTCAGTCATAGAGTTGTAAGGCAGTGGAATAGCCTAGAAAATGACGTAGTGGAGGCAGGAACCATACACAGTTTTAAGACGAGGTTTGATAAAGCTCATGGAGCGGGGAGAGAGAGGGCCTAGTAGCAGCCGGTGAAGAGGCGGGGCCAGGAGCTAGGACTCGACCCCTGCAACCACAAATAGGTGAGTACAAATAGGTGAGTACACACACACACACACACACACACACACACACACACACACACACAGTGAAGAGGCGGGGCCAGGAGCTTGGACTCGACCCCTGCAACCTCAAATAGGTGAGTACAATTAGGTGAGAACACACACACACTCTCACACTCTTACTGTCTCACTCTCCCACTCTCTCACTCTCACTGCCCCACTCTCTCACTCTCACTGCCCCACTCTCCCACCCACACTGCTCCCTCTCCCACTCTTTCCTACTGTCTCGCTCTCCCACTCTCTCACTCACCCCTCTCTTACTGTCTCACTCTACCACTCTCTTACTGTCTCACTTTCTCTCCCTCTCACTCTCTTGCTCTCCTCCTCTTCCTCTTCTTCCTCCTCCTCCTCCTCTCCCTCCCCTCCTTCCCCTACTTCTCCTCTCCCTCTCCCCCATTTGCCTTTTCCTCTCTTCCTTGCCCCGTCTCTCTTTCCTTTCTCTCTCCCCTTTCTCTCCCTCTCCCTCTACCCCCCTTTCTCTCCCTCTCCCTCTACCCCCCTTTCCACTCTACACCTCTCCTTCACTCTCCCTGTCCCTCTCCCTACCTCTCCCCATCTCTCTCTTACAACTCCCCCCCACACACAAACAGCAGACACACGCACTACTACACCTAACCCTTAAAAAAGATTGGGGGGTGGGGGGAAGGCTCATAGATGAAGTCGAAGGCTCAGGGGATCAGAGGAAGATGGTCCTGGAAAGGAAGAATGGGTGGAAGAGCGATATAAAAAGATGGAACAAGAGTGACAGAGTAAACTAGGTGAGCTTTCTGTGAAAATGGAGAAGAGGATGGAGGCAGAGAAGAAGAAATAGGAGTCACAAGCTGAAGCCAGGATACAAGCCCTAGAATATGAGGTAACTATGCTGAAGCAAGTTACAGGGCTATGCCCAGAGGAGACATAACATCTGAAGCAGGTACATCCTACTGAATGAGGAGTCCAATGCAAGGAAGGAGACAAGACTTGCACTAAGGCCCTATTGGTCCACCAAGCAAAGCTGAGGAACAACAGGGTGGAACTCTTGGAACCAGGGATAGCATAAGTGAGGGTGGAGAAGGTAGAGAAGGGGGACAAGTCCTATGAGAGGTATGACCATGCCACCAGAGTTACAGGAAAAATAAGGAGACTATAGTCATATACAAACAGGACCAGAGGCACAGAGGGAAGGAAATTGGATGAGGAAAAGGGAGAAGTCAGTGTTTATTTATGGGCTTCAGGAGAGCGAAGGGAGGATACACAATGAAAGATGGCAGAAAGAAAAACGGGAGACTGAAGGGAAGAAATCAGCCTGTCAAACTGAGTTTCAAGACAGAAGTAGTGTGGAAACAGGATCTTTGCAAGAGAAACTCCCGCTAAAGGAATCATCATTACAAGAGGATGTTCCTAGACTGTGACAGAACAAGAAGAGAATGACAGCAGCTAAGGAAGAAGACACAGAAACGAAAGGGGCTAGGAAAGATACAAGTGCAGAATCAGCAGAAGATAACGAGAGCAGGCGAGCAACAAGTGCAAGGACACACAGAACCCCACCTCAAACCCACAGCCAAAAACACTTTCCCAATATAACCCACAATCCAAACTTACAGCCCCCAACCCCACACTATGCTGTAGAATCCCACAGCACACTGCCAGGTCCAACACCCCCACAGACCCCACAGAATACAGTGTTGGAGATGATGCTGAAGGTATGGTACACCAACGCTTAAGGATATGAATAAGTGGGAGAGTGGCATAATGAATCAAAGAGTCGTCACCAGACATCATAAACCTTAGCTCTCACAGGAATTTATAGCAGATGCCATCTTTCCATGGGTATCACGTCATGAGAAAAGACAGAGGGGAAAAGAAGGGAATGAAGAGTGGCATGCTCATCAAAACCAATGGAATTTTGATGAGCTGGAAAGAGGGAAATGAGGAGAAGCAAGAGACTGATAATAGGTGGTAATTGCAGTCCACCACAGAACAACAGAAGCCCAAGGCGAGAGTAAAGAGAGTAACAGTCTGATGGTTGACACACAGGCTTTAAGTGGCCAGAGGCTCGTGCGAGGGAAAGGCAAATTTATGACTGTGGGTGACTGGGAGAATCTGGAGTTACATGGGAGGCCCAGAAACATGGAGGGCTAAGATGATGGGGTGGTACTCTAAACCTCATGTACCAAACACGTAAGGGACACTACCAGAGAGAGAGGAGAGGATGAAACCAGCAAGACTGGACCTAGTATTCACCTTGAGTAGTGCAGATATTGAGGACCTAACATAAAGAAAGACCTCTCGGGGCCAGTGACCTCGTTAGTCACTGGGCCCCGAGGAAGGGCAAGACGAATGGAATGAAGTCAAACTACACGAGAGGAACTACCAGGCGTGAAGAATTCCTGCACGGGGTTCAATGGGACAAAGAACTGGCAGGGAAGTCAGTAAATGAGATGATGGAATATGTGGCCACGATATGCAAGGAAGCTGAGGGAGGTTTGTACCCAAGAAATAACAGAAATAACGAGAAAGCCAGGATAAACCCTTGGTTCACCCGAAGGTGTTAGAGAGGCAAAAACCAAGTATGCTAGAAAATGGAAGAAGTATAGAAGGCAAAGTACCCAAGAGAATAAGGAGAGCAGCCGTTAGAGCCAGAAAAGAACATGCACAGGTAAGAAGGGAAGCTCAACAACAATACGAAAATACTCAGCATTGAAAGCTAAATCTGACCCGGAAGCTATTGTACAGCCACATCAGGAGGAAAACAACAGTCAAGAACCAGGTAATCAGACTGAGAAGGAGAAGAAGGGGGATCTCAAGAAATGACCACAAAGTACGTGAGGAAACTCAAGATGAGATTCAAGAAGTGTTCACTGAGGAGACAGAAGGGACTCCGGAAAGATGGAGAGGTGGGGTACACCATCAAGTGTTCGACACAATACATACCTCAAAGGCGATGGGCCGGATAACAAACGCTCATGGGTCCTGTGAGAGGGAGCAGAGCTGATATGTGTACCACTAACAACAATCTTCAAGACATCTATCGATACAGGGCGACTACCTGAGTTATGAGAGACAGCAAATGTAGTTCCAATTTTTAAAAAAGAAACAGACACGAAGCATTAAACTACAGACCACTGTCACTGACATGTATAGTATGCAAAGTCATGGAGAAGATTGTCAGGAGAAGAGTAGTGGAGCACCTGGAATCGAATGAGTTTATATAAACGACAACCAGAACGATTTCAGGGAAGGGTAATCCTGTGTCACAAACATACTGGACTTCTATGACAGGGTTTGCAACAGTAAGATAAGAGAGAGAACAGATGGGTACACTGCGTTGTCGTGGATGTAAGAAGGCGTTTGACAACAATTTCACACAAGAGATTAATGCAAAAGCTAGAGGACCAGACGGATTTACAGGGATGGCTCTGCAATAGATCGGGGAATACCTGTTGGAAGACAACAGCGAGTCATGGTACGTGACGAGGTGTCAGAGTGAAAGCCTGTGAACAGCGGGGTTTCACAAGGGTCAGTCCTAGGACAAGTGCTGTTTCGAATATATTGAAAGGACATGACAGAAGGAATAGACTCAGAAGTGTCCTGAGAGGAATATCCTACGAGGAGAGTTAAGGGAAGTCGACTGACGACACAAAAGGAGAGATACGGGGATATGATAACGACATACAAAATAATGAGAGGAATGAACAAGATAATTAGAGAGAGGATGTTCCAGAGATAGGAAACAGCACAGGGTCACAGTTGGAAGTTGAAGACTCAGATGAATTACAGGGATGTTTTGGAAGTATTTCTTCAGTCAAGAGTTGTCATGAAGTGGAATACTCTGGTAAGTGATGTAGTGGAGGTAGGATCTATGCATAGCTTTAGAAGAGGTATGATAAAGCTCATGGGGCAGGAAGAGTGACCTAGTAGCGGCCAGTGAGAGACGGGGCCTGTGACTCGATCCCTGCCATCACAACTAGGTGAGTAAACCACACACACACACACACACACACACACACACACACACACCAAACACACACACACACCCCATACACACACACACACACACACACACACACACACACACACACAAGCGAGGCCAGGAGCTCGGACTCGACCCCCGCAACCTCAACTACGTGAGTACACACCACACACACACACACACACACACCACACACACCACACAACACACACACAAACACACACAAAACACACAAACACACACAACCCACACACACACAAACACACCCAAACACAAACTCGACTCCAACGAAACAAACAACACACAAGCAACTGCAGAGAAAGCAAAATCGTTCAACTAAACATAAAAGGGAAAAAAACACAAAATAATCACTAGTGTGTTTACAAGAGAAGTAAAAATTTGACACATGGTGAAACTGACAAATATCGTGAGGATATGAAGTGCCCGCTCCGGGTCAGACACATCACCACAACCACCACCTAATTCTTATGTTACAATAAATGTGTGTAAAAAAAAAATAAGCGACATCCTATTTAATTTCTCGTATTGGTAGTCACCCAAGTTGTTTGAGGGGATCGTTAAGGAAAATCTCTTATACATGAAATTCCTGAATTTCAGGCACATCTTTAGGGCATTCTTACTAGAAAAAAAAAAAACCTAGAGAATATTATGATAATAAAGTATCCCTCCAATCCTTCTAAAACAAAGACCGATTTCTTATATACGATTTGGAGAAAAAATTCTCCATGATCGTTATTTAGGTTAAGGTAGGCTGCAAATCTGGCCCAATAAATGGCTCCTTGAGTTTAACCCAGCAAATGCAAAGTCATGAAGTTGGGGGAGGGCAAAGAAGATCACAAACTGTGTACGGCCAAGGAGATTAAAGGCTGCAAAACTCAGTTAAGGAAAAATATTTTAGGTGAGTATAATATCTAGCACATCTCCTGAGGCACATATCAGCCAAAAAACTGCTGCAGCATATGGGGTCCTGGCAAACCTAAGAAAACTCTCCGGCACATTAGTGAGGAATCGTTCACGACTCTGTACCCCATGTACATCAGATCCTTTTTGGGAGCATGCAGCATCAGTTTGGAACCCATACCTGGTCAAGCACGTTGAGAAATTAGAGAAAATGCATAGAACTGCAATAAGACTAATCCTAGAGAGGTTATGGAAATCGCTCTGACGACACTGGAGAACAGGTGGGATGGGGGATGACATAATAACAACATATAAAATACTGAGAGGAAATTGACAAGGTGAATAGGAACAGGATATTACAGAGAAGAGACATAGCAGCAAGGGGTCACAACTGGGAGTCGAAGACTCAGACGAGTCAGGGGGAATGTTAGGAAGTATTTCTTCCGTCACAGAGTTCTCAGGAAGTGAATCAGTCTGGAGAGTGAGGTTGTGGAGACAGGATCCATACGTAGGGTTTTAAGAAGAGATACGATAAAGCTCAAGGAGCAGGAGAGAGTGGACATAGTAGTGACCAGCGAAGAAGCCGAGCCAGAAGCTATGTCTCGACCCCAGCAACCACAACTAAGTTAGTACAAGTAGGAGGGTAGACACACACACACACACAAGAGAGGAGTGAACCCAATAGCGGCCAGCACAGAGGCGGTACCAGGAGAAGAGACTCAACCCCTGCAACCACAAATAAGTGAGCAAAAAATGGATGAACACACACATATGCTAAATCACAGGTTTTTGGGATGGATTAGTTTTCAAATGAGACACAAGGAGTATCCGAGTCCCGTGCAGCCACTGCGATTTAGTGTACGGTGGAGGAACTGACATGGATGTTGGAACTAGGGTAATGAATACAAGCGCTCAGCTAGGTACGGTCGAGTATGTTCTTTAATGTTCCACCATAGTTAAAAACAGTCACCATTCAGTTAATAGAAATAGCCTTAATATCATATACAAGATTTAAAATGGCTATTAAAGATGATTCTATGCATTTGCGTCTGCGGAAACTGGTTCTTTAATAACAAGGCGGGTGTCGTTAAATTTCATCACGTGTTCAAATTTTGTTTTATCGACGTCCTCATTCACAGTGTAGATAACACTGTAAGATTCCAAGTTTACAGGAATCCTACAAATAAATACGCTGGTAAGAAACTAAAACCAAAACAGACATCATCATTGTATTTTTCCTAAGAACAGTCCTAACAAAATTATAACTCTTCCCTACAGCCAGTTTGCATTGAACGTCTCCAAAGTATCGCACAAGCAAATAAATTTTTTTTTGCATACAGAAAAGGCACTACTAAATTCGAGGATCCACTGTACTAGAATCATCATCGCAACGAGCACCTCCATGAAAGACCTGACTAGGATTAAATCGATGAAACATGAACCAGTCAATGCAGGGATTTAAATCTATCCCTTGTAGAGGCTGTGACAGAGTATATGTTGGCAAAACAGCAAGAAGCCTGGTAACACGTCTCAATGAACACATTATGCATGCAGGGACGTGAACCTGAACAGCTGGTGTCTATAGCACCGGAATTCTGCCAACCACCTGATGAAATGTAGACGTCCGAAATGTGCTTAAAGGGTCCAGTTTCCGCAGACATAAATGCTTAGAATCATCCCTAGTTGCCATTTCAGGCACAGTTAAGAAGATAAAGGCAGCTTCGTCATCTCTGAAGTATTAACAAGAGTTCTCAGAAAAATTTCCCGCCATCACAGAACTGATACTTTTACTACAACTGTAACTACTACTACTACTACTACTACTGCTGCTGCTGCTGCTGCTACTACTGCTGCTAATACTCATAGCATGGGCTAGTCAGCCTACTGCAGTGACTCTATATATATATATATATATATATTATATATATATAAATATATATATAAAATATATATATATATATATATAAAGTCGTGCCGAATATGTAAAACTGGTCACTTAGCAAGAACTCATTTAAAATTAAGTCCTTTCTGAAATTTTCTTTATACGTTTAAAGATATATTTTTTCATTAATGTTAATGTAAAAAAATTTTAATTTTGCACCAAAAGAATCTTAGAAAACTTACCTAACCATATTATAACAAGAACAATTTTTTTTAGCCTAACCCAACTAAATATATTTTAGATTTGTTTACATTAATTTAATACTAAACAAACACAGTGAAATATATTTTTTTCGTTAGTTCAGAATGATTTTGGCGAAATTATTGCATACACAAATTTTCACTTGTCCTATATGGCAAGATGAACGTTGCTATTTAAGCCAAGATCGCAATTTCTGCCTATTCGGCACGACATATATATATATATAATATATATATATATATATATATATATATATATATATATACCATTCTCCTTTGTATGGACTGATGAAGGCACTGTGTGGCGAAACGTTTCCTCATTAAATATACCCAAGTGTTGCACATGTGTCTAATTTATCGTAATCATTACTAAGTAACAATCCATATGAAAAAAAAATCATAGAGTACTTAACCTTTTCTTTTCTAGGAAACGAAAATTATGAGGAAATCTCATTCAACCCTTGAAGTGTAGAGTCAGTAACTAGAAACAATGGAATGAAACTTCGAGGCAAGAGAAGCAACAAAATAAAACTTACAACTCGTTTTTTTTTTTTTTTGCAAACATAATAACAGCAGGAAGACACATAATACCAGAAGGACAAGCACTTTGCATACAAAGAATTCAGTTTGGTAATATCTAGCAACAAACTGTAATGTACGGATTACAGATGTTAGTTCAGCAACTACAGCTGCCGAGGATATCCAGCTGTCAACGTCTACCTGCACCACAGTATCCAGAAGTAGACTCAGTGGCAACTAAAAGTAGAACAACTGGTACTTCACACAACTCAAGGGGTAGCTTTAGGGAAACAAGATTACATGTTTTAGGAACAATACTAAAATATAAAGATAGGTCGCAGCAAATGCCTTCCATCAACTTCTGTTCGGGTAATTTTTCACGATCTTTCTTCTTAATACAACATGGTACATTTTTCTCCCTGATTCACGCCGATACCAGGGAAGAGGAATCCGTTACTCATACATCTAGAAAAAAAATAATGAAATTTCCTAAATTCAGATAGAAGTAGATAGTCATTCTAAGTCCTCGGTCATTAAGAGTTTATTATATATGACAATACAGATTAAATTATGCAAGAGGTGTGAGGTGGAGTTGGTGAGGCTTCCACGACGTTGAGAAGTTGAGGAGGGACTAACCAGTACGCGCGTGTCTCCTCTCTGACATACATTTAATATCAGTCCTGGAGCAAATAGACGATATTAAATTACGTCACACATAACCCACCCGTCTCTCACTCTGTCCACATAGAGCTTCGTTGGAAAATGTTAGAGAAGTTTTTTTGGTTGAGTCAATGTAATATAACGTTAGACTGAACATTTGGTGTTCGTCACTCTGTTCGTAATAGAGAGAAGTCTAAAAATATTTTCAGAGTTTCAAGAAGTAACTAAACTTAGTAAAATTGATAACATTAAAGCAAGTCAGACTGTTTCAGACTATGGAACAGAACTCTTCTCCAGGCTGAGGGACTGACAACCTTAAATTTAAGACTTCAAGGGTGATGGACTGATTACATCGTCTTCACATCTCTACTGCTCCTGCCTACTTTCTGTACTCGACTGAAGAAGCCTACTGTGTAGGCGAAACCTTTCGGAATAAAGTTGCCTATGTGTCTTACTATTACGATAAACTTTATAAATAATAAGCGATGTTAGTCTAGGGGATTTTTCATAGAGAATCATATTCCAGTTATATCGTAATAAGGATTCATTTCTGATGATATAATTTAATCTTGTATACAGATTAATAAGGAGATCGAAAAGCTTGTAAAATGTATTTTGAATATAACTTAGATAACGTTGTTGACTTAAGGTATTTTACTTGTACCTTTTTCTTAGTTATTATATATAAACACAGACTTTATACACAACTTATAAATTACCATGATCTTCATTCTAGCTGAACAGGCCTTTAATAAAAATATGATCAATCAAGTTAAAGCGTCTCTATTTTCCGAGACGATTAGTGTTTTGACTAGAATACTTGAAGTCTCTTAACACATGAGAACTATACAATGAAAGTTCACAAGAATTCACAATTTCTGGTTACTTGAGAATAAAGCTCTAGACCAATAGCTTTTCAATTTAAGTTGAAATGAGTAAGCAATGAAGACCTTCTCTATCCCCAGAGATGTGCTGTACCGACTACTCTACTCCACTCACCTCTGACGTAAAGCTAGCGTCAGGCGGGTAGTAACCAGAGGTGAGGTCATACAAACATTAAATGGTTGTTGTTACAACTGATCATTGATCCATCCAATATATATATATATATATATAATATATATAATATATATATATATATATATATATATATATAATATATATATATATATATATATATATATATATATATATAAACACTGATCTCTGGCTGAAGGAGACTCGAGCCTACGAACCTTGGAACAAGGTACGCAGTGCTTTACCAATCTACCCACACTGGAGTCCATCTTGCGCTAGACTTTGATCCAAGGCAGCCAGCTTTCAGGGAGAAGGCTTACAGCTTTTCATCTCATCCCCAGCATGCATCAGCCTTACTAGAGATATTAACAATGCAAGGAATCCGCAAGAGTAGGCGAAATATACAGAAACACTGATCTCTGGCTGAAGGAGACTCGAACCTACGAACTTGGAACAAGGTACGCAGTGCTTTACCAATCTAGTGTGGTCCAGTGTGGGTAGATGGTAAAGCACTGCGTACCATGTTCGTAGGTTCGAGTCTCCTTCAGCCAGAGATCAGTGTTTGTGTATATTTTCGCCTGCTCTAGCGGATTCCTTGCATATATATATGTCGTGCCGAATAGGCAGAACTTGCGATCTTGGCTTAAATAGCAACGTTCGTCTTGCCATATAGGACAAGCAAAAATTTGTGTATGCAATAATTTCGCAAAATCATTCTGAACCTAACAAAAAAAATTTTTTTTCACTGTGTTTGTTTAGTTTTAAAAATTACTGAAAACAAATTAAAATATTTTTAAATTTGGGGTTAGGCTAAAATAATTTTTCTGTTATAATCGTTTTACTATTAACGTTTAAAATAATCGCAATGAAATTTTTAGATAATGAACAAAAATGAAAGACATATATAGAAAACAATTGGGCGCAACACTTCCCAAACCCATGGGTTTTTTGTATCCTTTTGATATTCATATGTTAAAAGATTAGTAAGGGTTTTGCTGATTCCTTTTTACTTTCCCTTTTAAAAAACCCTTGCAAAAAATTAATCAAGCCTGGGATTTTTTAGGTTTTAGTTCCTTTTTGCTGGGACCATTCACATTACCCCAATCTTGCACAATTTATATCGTCCTGTTCTACAAATTTTTTATTTCGGGGAATTCGCAGTATCTTCCTGGTAAAAAAGAGGGGAAGTATTAATGAAAATTTCACACCATTTCCTTTACACTTTTTCATGATCTGCCCTGAGTTACTCCAAAGGGGGGCCTATTTGTTTTAAATCTTACTTCTGAAACCCTAAAGAACCCTTTTTGGGGTCAGTTTTTCGAATGGGTTGCCCCTTACCCATGATGGTTCAAAAACTGAAGAGTATGACTTCAGTGTCTGACTAAAGAACTTTGAATTGTAATGATGAAGGATCTTAAACCCAAGGATCCAACTGAAGGTTTTAGCTGAAGGATCAAGACTGAAAAGTCATGATCGAAATTAGGGCAGTGGTTGTCTAAAGGGTAAAAAGAATCAAATTGTTTTTCCAGCTTTAGATACTTTGGGGGGAAAACTTAAAGCCTTGTAATTATTGGGGATCAGTGCAGGGTGAAGGGTGGGGGTTGTTTTTTGGTTTTTAAGTGCTATTTACAGGGGAATACAGACTCTCGTCACATTGCCTTTGAGGTAGTAGGTGTTTGTGGAATGAGATTCTTAAGGGGGTCTTTTGATATCAGCTTCTGACGATCCAGTAAGCACCTCTTTCTGTTATTAGATTTATTGTTTAGCGCTGTTATCTGCCCTGTTCGGGAATTTATTTTTAAAACTAATTTTTAAGTATTTTTGCTCTCATCCCTTTTAACCTTTTCCTTTTGGTGAGTGAACGATTTTAAATTTTTTTAAAGTTACCCCGAATTTCTTCCAATTCCCCTACAAGAGATTACCTTATCAGAGTATACTTTCCCAAGGGGTACCCTCCCACGGGATACTTTTCCGGGGGGTACCCTACCAGAGGATACCCTACCAAAGATACCCTCTACCAGAGATACCCTCCCAAAATACCATACAAGGTAACCCTCCAGAGAACTTCCCAGAGCATCCCTTAAAGGGAAAACCCTACCAAAGGATACCGTTCGAAAGAAAAACCCCCTACCAGAGAAACCACCCAGAGTAACCTTACCAGAGTTTCCCCTACCAGAGCATCCCTACCAAGTAATCCTCCCCAAGGGATCCCCTGGGGGTATCCGGAGAATCCCCTAGGGGGGTTTCAGGGGGTCAACGCTTCCCCGGCCCGGTTGAGCCCGGGCCTGGGTGGATCAGGGTCGATCATCCGGTGTTTCTGCGGGCCGATTTAAAAACCGATAAAACCACAGCCCCCTGAAAGGTACTTACATTGGGTTTTTCCCGGGCCCTTTTGAAGACACCAGGGGTCTATTGGCAATCCCCCTTTGTAGCTGGGAGGAATTGGGGGATTTGGGCCCCCGACCTTACTTTTCTCTCAGTGTACTCGGGCCCCCCCCGCTTTTCATTGGGGGAAATGTTGCTATCCTGCCGAGTCTTTTGTTTTTTCGGGAGTGTTTTTTAGTGGCAATTTTCGTACTGATCCCTCTAGAAATTTCCAAGAGTATTTTACCTGTATTTTTCTCCCCTGCGTTAGGAATACAATCAAGGCACTTAAAAACTTTTTCCCATAATTTGGGTGTTTTGTCGAAATTTGTTGTCCCGTAAAAGTTCTTTAAACACCTCCAGTCAGCGATTTTCCTGTTTTGAGGGGGCAGTTAACTTAATGAAACAGCAGTTTTCACCTAGAGAAACAAGCTTTAAAGAAAATACAGGGGTTGGTGTCCCTAGTTTTGAGGTTTTCCTTATCCATCCGTCTTTTTTTAGCAATGAAGTAGATACATTTTTTGTGGCTTTAAGGGGGAGACCCTTGCCCCTATGTACCTCCCAGGGGATACCACCAGGGAATTTCCTCCAAAGGTACATACAAAATATATCCTACTAGAGCAAACCCACCGAGGATCCCCCCACCGGAGTATACGACCCAAAATATCCTCCCCTTTTGGAAAACCCCTTCCAGAGAAACCCTACGGTGATACCCTCCCAAGGATACCCACTGGATGATACCCTAGCAAGGAACCCTCGGATATCCCCTACCAGAGGTATTCTGCGGGAAAGTACCCCCTACCAGGGATACCCTACTGGGGGATACCCCTCCCAGAGGAAAACCCCCTGGGGGGGGATCCCCCAGCTGGTGGAAAACCCCTGGGGGGGAAATCCCCTTCGGGGAGATGGGGTTTATTTAGGCGCCATGTGGGGATGGAGGCGAAGAAAATAAAAAAATCTTTTACACTCTACTATTTAAAACCTACTACTACATACTACTACTACTAAAATAATAATAAAATAATAAAATAATAATAATTTTATTATTATCAGTATTTTTTTAATTATTATTATTATTATTATCACATCTCATCATCTTTATTATTATTATTATTATTATTATTATTATTATTATTATTTTATTTTTAAATATTATTTTATTATTATTTTTATTGTTGTTGTCATTGCTATAGTCCTGTTTTTCGTGGAAGCCAAAATCCTGGAGAGTCGCCAACACCTAACAATGGGTGGAAATAAATTTTGATGCAGGAAAGTGGGGGGAGCTCCCTGTCCCCTTTTCAAGATCAATCTTAGAGGAGGGTTTTTTGACACTGGTGAAGGTTCTTTATTCAAGGGAAAAAGACCAGACCTAAACTAAAGGGAATTTAACCTGGATTCCCCCCCCTTCCCCGTGCTGTTTGACCCCCTACGGGTTTTTTTCGCTCTCCCCTGAATGTAATAATAGTAATGATCATTTTTAGAACAAAATGACCTGACAGACAGTGTGGAGATAATGGTTGGGGATTTTGGGGAGAAGTTTTGGATTGGCCGCGTCGAAGCACCTTTAATTAGTTATGACAGCTTGTAATTATAATTAACTTGCCCCTTTAAGCACTAAGTCAATGAAATGAGCTGGAAAGGTTGTTTTTTTCCCGAACTGCGAGAACGACAGAATGGCAGACAGTATATCTGACAGGGATATATCAACAGGATATTTCTGACGGTAGGAAATTCAGTTCCCAAAATTTTTTTAGAATTTTAAAAAGGGAATAAAAAGAGATATGCAAGTTGTATACGGGGCTTTAAAAACTCAACCTTTTTTACCCTCAAGTTGGGAGAAAAGAGGGAAAACAAGGTACACCATCTCATCTCACAGACCTCTTGGGCTTTCTTGCCTTACTACTTTTTCTAAGTTTTACACCGATTACTAATACTTGAGTTTTTTAAGAAAAATAATGCAGTTTTTAAAGCAGGGAAAAAGGTTTCTGTCTCTCATACGGGAAGAACTATTGAAATTTTTTGTTACTTATTTCAACCAAACTTCGTTAAAGAGAAAAGAATCTAATAAATTTAAAAAAATTTGAATGATATAGTATAAGAAACTCTTGGGAAGGGGATATGATCACTGACGACAAAAGAATATAAACTTTCTACGAAAAATAAAGATTACTTTCCCTTGGGGTAAAATCGATATTCTAGATTTGCTTCAACAGGAAATTTCCTCCCAACCCATACCAGGCTCCCCCCAACAGCTTCCCCCCTCTGTAGGCGGGTGGCCACTGAATCCCTCTCCTCTCTCTCTCCCTTCTCCCTCTCTCTTTTCTTCCCCTTCTCTCTCCTCTCTCTCCTCTCTCTCCTCTCCTCTCTTTCTCTTTTTCCTTTTAAAACCCTACTCTTTTAAAATTGGTTTTAAGGGGAAAACCTAATTATTACATCAAATTTTTTCCAAAAGGGGTAGAATTAGTTTTTTCCTTCCCCCTTTTTTAAAAAGGTTGAGAAATTTAAAAGGGCTTTATTTTTCCAAATTTTTTATAATCCCTTTAAAAAAAAAAAACTAAAGCATTTAATCTCAGATTATCTAAAAATTTTTTTTTTAATTTACACACCCTTAAACTTCCCCCCCCCAATAAAAATCAAAGGGGTTAAAAAAAGGACCCATTGTTCCCCCACAATAAAGGGGCCCCCCCAAGTTTAACATTAGGGTTAAAAATTGGGAGACCCCATTTTTGGGTTGAAAAAAGGGGCCCCAAAAGGGGCCTTTTTAGGCCTTTTTGATACTTTCAAAATTTACTGAAATTTGTTTTGAAGGGAAAAATTTTTATTCTCTTTTTTTTGCCGTTCCTTTTTTACCCTTTTATTTAAACCCGTTAGGGCCCTTTTAAAAATAAATATAAAAATCTTTGCTTTTTTGTTTCCTTTTCTACCGTTTGCCCCCCAACATGGGTTTTTAACCAAAAAATCACGGGGTTAAACCATATTTTTGCAGTAAATGGATCTCGAAAACCCCCTTGTGTTTACCATGGGTTTAAGGGCAAAACGGGGCTTAAGGGGGTTGAAAAATAGGAGTAATTTTTGGTTTCCCCTTCCAGCTTAGTGGGTCGAGAAAAGGCTTGGGATTTGATGTTTAAAACCATGTTTAAAGAAGTTTTGGGGGGAAAGGGAGATTGGGTTTGTATGGGTGCCCCCTGCATGTCCCATTTTTATTTTTATGTTTTGGGAAAAAGGGTTTTAAAGTTTTTTTTGCAAGGGTTTTGGGGTTTTGTATGTTTGGGGCGCCATTTTCGAAAATTAATTTTTTGATATTTAAAAGGGGGATTTAGATCCCTTTTGGGATGGAAATTTTTTCTTTATGGGTAACCTTTGGGGGTTTTGGAGGTTTTTATTTGGTTGTTGAAATTTAAAAGGTTTGCAAAGATTTGGGGGGGCGGACGGGAAAACTCCCCAGGCTTCCGGGGGTTTTTGGAAATTTTTAATGCCCGCCGCTGCTCTCGATAAATTTGACGAGAAAGTGAATTTAAAAAATACTTGTTCATTAAGGCATTCCCCTGAGTGCGCGCAAAAAAACCCTTTTTTAATTACACCACGTTTATTTTTAGTGTCGTTGAAATAGAATGGGAAAATCTTTTTTGGTTGGGGGTTTTCGATAGATTTTAAAACAAAGTTCTTCGCGGGAAAAAATTAACTATTCATTTGACTTCCTTTTCCACCCAGCGTTTTCATCGACCTAGGAACTATGGATGGCTTTAGGGTTTTTTTCCTTTCGAAAACATCTCTTTCAAAACTTTTGGACACCCATGGGTTCGCCATCAGTGCCGCCTGGCGAATTATACATGAACCTGGAAGCCGAGCGTTTCTCCACCTTTTTCCCTTCGTCTGTCACCTGGCCCGTTATGTTGACGACTTCCCCTTTAACCCCAGCGCTTCAACGTTCAAGCTCTCCGCGAGGGGACCAGGCGAGCCCCCAACCAGTTCACATTAAAGAAACGTCGACCTCACTCTCCTTTCCTTGATTTTTCTTCTCTGCAAAGCGACCATGAACTTCGTTTAAAAGTCTATCGAAACACCCAAACCCAAAAGTCTCCCCTTCACTTCATCACGGCACTAAAAATAAACGTAGGTTAATTAAGGCTTTTTCTGCGCGCACTTTAAATCTCTGCAATGAGTTCCCTTTAGGAAGGGTGCACTATAATGAACCAGCATTTTCCAAACTCAATCCCCCGTCACTCATCAATACTGCAGACGACGGGCATTAAATCCAACACACCCCCGGAAAACATGCCAAAAAAGATACATGTCCTCCCCACCCCTCCATTGCCAAAAACGTTTTCCAACATCTTTTCCAATACCCCATTCGAAGTACTCCTCCCCAACCACGCCATCATGGAATTACCATAATGACAGGACAAGCCCATCCTCTGTAGGGGTAAACAAACCCCTTGAAATGACTGGAGCAAATTATACGTGGGCGAAAAACAAGAGACCCCAAACACTATTTCAAACACCAATACGCAAACAGGCTGACGTTTCCCAAGGAATGCCCGTGTACAACACCCTAATACCAAACCCTTTTAATAAAATCAGAAATCAAGACTTAAACGCCAGAGAAACAACACTCAATACCGAAAAAATTCTAGAATCATCGTTTTCTCTATATCCCAACTTAACCCAAAAAATGGGTTCTATAAATGCTGAACCACTTGCCAAAAAACTTCTTCATCGCTATCCCCCTAAGAAAAAGGAATGGGAAAAACATCAGAAATCTCTCAAATTTTTCCTATCTCCCCTTCCAAGCTCCCCAAAATTTTTGACTCTATAACCCCACTCGGTAAATCTCAGATCGCATTTTCCCACCTGACCACGCATTTGAACCCGACTATAAAAAAATCGCACCTTCCCCCCCAGGGTGATCGTTTGTCTTGAAAAAGCCCCCTTGGGGGCGAAAATTTTAATAAAGGGTCAATTAACTGCATATGTTTTATATTCCTTGTGTCGGTATTTTATACCCTTTATTTCCAGAC
>NC_069399.1:110651198-110666198 GCF_026875155.1 Cherax quadricarinatus
TATATTATATATATATATATATGGCGTATGTTGGGTACATGTTTACTGCAACTTACGAGGATTTTAAAGAAGTAAATAAAATCATTTTTTAGGGATATATTTATTGATATGACTTTACAGATATGCACAATTAGAAATTTTTTATAGTCATTACTTAAAGTTGCGGAGCTCTTTGAGTTTCACACTGAGACTTTGGAAGAGAGTGGTAGCAATCCTTGGGTCTCTAGTAGTTTCAGAGAGTTTGGAATCAGTTCTTTCAAGAAGCCTGTGCCATTCTTTTTCCCAAGGGAGGATTCTCTGATCCTACTAGGACAAAACAGTAATGGTGGGCCAAGTTCTTTCAACTGTTAAAATTGTGTTCTTTTCCTATGAACAGCAGCAACAATCTACTGACCTAAGCTGAGTTGAATATAAGTGTCGGTTAGACTAGATTAAGATGTATATGCCTACGTCAACTATGCTGTTCTTGAAAGGATATTTTAATCCCACAGAGATGGAGTTTCCATCTCGTCTGTGGCAAGATTTTTCCTGGTGATCTCGTTGATCTAAACGTCTCAAATGCCATACTTGCACAGTATAGTTAAACGACGACATATACACTTAGTGATGCTAGAGAGAGGCTGGTATTAAAAACACTTATGATAAGCTGCTAATGATGCTGGTATTTTAATATCCATGATAAGCTGCTAGTGTGGCTGTTATATGATAACCTACATTAAGTTGCTAACAATACTGGTATCAGTATGTGGTAAGTTTCTTACTACAAGTGTTATCATAATACGTCAAGTGAGTCATTTGTCAATGAATGACAGACGGTTCAAATTAAGAACGTAATACATTCTCCGTGAAGCTCTAGTACCTGGACTCACTATGATAAATATATTGCCAGGTAGAATGTATTCAACTCAAATACTCGATAGTCATTTTATAGTGTGTGTGTGTGTATGTGTGCGTGTGTGTGTGTGTGTGTGTGTGTGTGTGTGTGTGTGTGTGTGTGTGTGTGTGTGTGTGTGTGTGTGTGTGTGGGTGTACATTTTTCACCCATCAAGAACAGATATTAAATAAAGCATTGAACTCCCTTTTCATATTTAGTGCAAATTACATTATTGTTCCTAAAGGCATTTGTTAATACGTTACTAACTTTTCTTTCACTTTAAACGCAACTTACAGCTGTATCAATTTGTGTTAATGTTGGTAGAATTGCCTACAATATGTTAGGTAAAAGGACACAAGTGCAACTAATATGACATTTTATTGTGGCAACGTTTCACTCTCCAGGAGCTTTATCAAGCTCCTGGTAACCTCTTGATAAAGCTCCACAGCAAAATGACAGTTGCACTTGTGTCCTTTTCCCATATATCAACTTGATTATTTAGCATAACAGATCTTCACTCGGTATACCGTTTTAAGGTTCGTGGATTATATAGGTGTGAGATATGAGAATATATGCGCCAAGAAAGTATCTGGGGCTGTGGGGAGAGACAGGTGGTCACAGCTGGTGAGCGTTGACATAATATGTCAAATACAGAAATAACTCGCACATAAAAGAGAGGAGCTTACGACGATTTTTCGGTCCAGTCACGGTATTTTGCCTTTTTTTTGTTATTAATATGTCACAGAAGAGCTGCCTGTGGAAACTTATATGAAATTTCGTAACTTCGTGATACAGCATTAGAGCTGCTACCTGCCATCAACAAGGTTCGAATCCCCGTCCATTCTTCCTTTTATTCACTGATAGTCTTTCCTCTTGAATTATCTTCAGCTTCTAGGGATGTGGGAAGAGAAAGTAAGTTTAAACTTGCTGGCTGCTGAAGCTAACTAGGCACAGCAGTCCTGTACTGGACCGGCTACATGCCAGGACCACGGTTCGAGTTCCCGTTCATCCTTCAGTTTATTCAATGTCGCTTCCATAGAAGCTACTTTGAATAATGTGCAATGGTTACAAATTCCAGCTACTTAAATGAGAAAAAAATGAAGATCTCAAGAAAAGCATTGGGTATAAAACAGAGAAAGACCTTTACATGATACGAAACGTATAATAGTGTTAGATAACCTGTCATTAAGAGAACACATTAAGGGAAATACAAAAATGGACAGATAAATTAAAGGTTGGTTAATGAGAAGCTTCAGAACAAGAGAAATAATGCCAGTAGTGGCATTCAAATCATTTGTGTTCTTTCTTTAAGATTTTGTTGCTTGTTGATGGCTCCGTTCTAGGCAGGAAAGATATCAGAACTGGATGAGGTTCAGAATTCGTATATTGCGTACATAGAGCCATTGAAGCATATAAGGTACAGTACTTGGAATGTATTCTCTGGGGTCAAGAAGAGAGAGATACCTAATTATACACATAGAAAATACTTGACTAATAACTCTGACGTTCCAAACATCTTGGCTTTGATGGCTATGTGGTCCAGAAGACTGCCAGCAGCCAGGCTACTCAAGCAAGAAGTATATACTCCAGAGTCAAAGCAATTAGATCCCCTTTAAGGCTGTATTCCCGCTTATGTTATGATAATTAATATTCAAACATGTTTAATTGCATTAAATGCTGCTTATAGCACAATCTGCATTATTGTTTGCACCACAATCGGTTTTAAAATAAACAATATTTAGGATACTTGGCATTAGAATAAACATTAATGTTCCAGTTATACTCGGCATTAAAATAAACATTATTGTTAGTAGCATACTTGACAATAGAATAAATATTACCGTTCCTAGCATACTCGGTATTAGTTTAAGCATTATTATTCATATCATTCTCGGCATTAGCATACACAGTATTCCTCACAGGAAACTTGGCATTTGTATACTCAGTACTGTTCATAAAATATCTTATATGCAATACTGAATATACAATATTGCTCCTAGCATACTCGGCATTAACATATTTAATATTGTTCCTAGCATAATGGGCATATATTTATATATTTGTTTCTGAATACTCCGAATTTGAATCCACTCTATTGTTCCAAGTATTCTTCACCTCAGTATTTTCTAATTGTACTTCTTGCAGCCCAATTTTTCATTGAGTTTATTTTATACATCCTCCTGTACATTCCACTTTTCTACTTTGGTCAGTATGTCCCTAATGCTTCGAGTCGTTCACAACAGTTTAGATGATTGATTATGCGAGAGGAGGAAACAACCTTTGAATTTTCTCAGACTCTTGAAATGAATTGCGAGAGCCAAAAAAATTATCAGTAACTGGATGACTTCTTCAGTAAATATTATTCATAATCATTTCTTCACTTTTACTGATGCTTTAGGTTGTAAAATGATAGTTTACGTTAGTTTAAACTTCAGTGCAGTTGGGATCTAAGCAAGTTGTGTTTGTGATCCTCATGTTTCTGATAAATTCTTTATTGATCCTGGAATTTTAATCTAGTGTATCATCCATTCTAGACGGTTCTGTCACGTAATAACTCAATGGGAATTTATTGCAAAATCTGTGGAATTCCTCTGTATGCTTTTGTTGGTCTGCTTTATAGCCTGGAACTATTGCTGATACAATGCTGTTGTCGAGCTACTTCCATTAAACTTTTGTGGAATAAGATCTCGAGGTGCGATAGTTTTTGGTGCAGGAATAACAAGAACTGCCAGGCAATTTTCGATATTTCATGTCTACTCTGTAAATTCTGATGACGATAATAACGATGGTATGTGTGTGAAGATAACTAGATGTGTCTGCGTGACCCGACAAGGATATCCCCGTATCCGACAAACCCAGCCCGCTCCACCTCAATGCACGTGAGAGGAATAAGTTTCAAATGCAACGAGAAAAAGGCATTCAGAAGATACTGTTTGAAAACTAATCTCTCAATTTTTTCAATAAAAATGGTCACATGCCACCTACATAACCCAAAGCCAATTCAACCTTTCCATTAAGAAAGATACACCAGCTTCGGAAGCTTAAAGCCAACTGGAAGAGACTTTCTCTAGTAATCACACATAGACCAACATCCCTAAATATACCGACACTTTAAATCTGAACCTGCTGAAGTGTTGCAATCATAAATTATTGGCAGTTAAAGTTAGAAGATGATTAAATGAGGCATTCTAAAAGTGAATGAAAATCAGTATCTCAGCTTCTTATTTTTTCAGTAAAACTGACAAATTGGCATCCAAACAGTTCAAAATCAGTCCAAATAACTCACTCAGAAAGGCACATCAGCAAATGTTGATATCTTTAAGGTTTGATGATAATCAGATAAAGCATTCATCATTTATGGCATAAACCAATTACTCAAAGTTTCTTAACAATGTTAATAAATCGTCAAATTTGCGTTACAAAATCCAAAAGTTATTATTCTTTTCGAAAGAAGAATGAGACATTAAAGTTCAGGAAAGGCCTATGTAAGTGTTATTACAAGGAAGAAAACAACTATTATAAAATAAGCCTTGCATACAGGCATGTATATATCTCGATAACATTTCGAAACTTCTTCTGTGTAAAAATATAACCAATGTTGGAAGTTTGAAGCCACTGTACACAGATAGCAAAACAGGGATTCGTTGATAAAGACGTGGTGAGAGGGCAGGAACACAAGCCAATATATCTAGTAACTCTGCGTCAGCTGTAGTTCAGCTGTGTCAAAAAATAATCTAATGGGATCAGGTGCTCTTGAGTTATGCAAAAAATAAACAGCTCTACAATAAAGCCGTACGAAAATATGATACATTTGATCTCACTAAATTCGGGAAATTTCTTAAAAAATGAGATAATGTTAAAATTTCTCATTTTTTTCTCATTTGTATTCTTTCTAAAATTCTCTGCAGTCCAATAAAAAAATTCTTTTTTTTTGGGGGGGGGGGGGAAATGGAATTAAAACAAGGTTACGAATTCCAAATAATACTGAAATGTGAGGAGGAACCTGCCATCATTTCTTCGTCCACAGTGCACTGAGCACCGGACTCAATCCACTGAACATATTCCTGTCGTCAGTATTGAACTGATAAAGCCCCAGATGGGTGAAACGTCCTTCAGTAAATGTCCTAACACTGCTTATATGTCTCATCTGCATGGAATCTGCGTACATCTTATGGTCTGCCAGACAAGGACACCTGAGGAGTTTAATTAAAATTTTGAGAACTGGTATTTACACAGTCCAATAGTATTCCAAAGATTCTTCTAAGAAAAATCCATTAGTGTTAAAGGGTTGAAGGTGATCGGATGAAGCAATCGCATATTCGCATAAAAATGCATAAAGATGCATCTCATGTTTTTAAATAGAAAAGAATTTGTTTAATAAAATATTTATGCTAAAATAAACAGCTCAAATCAATGTAAATCTTCCTTTGAGCAAAGTGCTCCATTGTTAATGAAAATTGCCCGACGACACTGGAGGACAGGAGAGTTAGGGGAAACATGATAACGACATATAAAATAATGCGAGAAACTGACAAATTTGATGAAGCTTTTAGACCAGTGAAGAGGAGGGGCCAGGAGCTATGACTCGACCACTGCAACCACAAACAGGTGAGCACACACACACACAAACACACACACACACACAAACACACACACACACACACACATACACACGCACACACACACACACACACACACACACACACACACACACACACACACACACACACACACACATACACACTAAGAGGTATGTCCTACAAGGAGAGGTTAAGGGAAATCGACCTGACGACACTGGAGGACAGGAGAGGTAGGAGGGACATGATAACGACTTGCACACACACACACACAGGGACACCGTGTGCGCGAGTCACGCCTTCCGTGCTCCCTAAATATAAGTGTTTTTGAGGGCTATCCAAGTGTACTGCAAGGGTTGCTAAGTGTGTCAGGGTAGTGAACAATCCTTGAAGCGATTTACAATTTGCCCTGAGCCACATAAGTGTGGGGAGAGCCTCAGTTTTATAAGTGATCTAGAAAGTGATACTTGATGGCGCATTCAGAGTGGGCAGGCCTAGTGTGCTCCAGGCGACGTTGCCACGTGTCACCCAAGAAAGATAATAAAGCGAAACAAATGTGTGACCAGTGAAAGAAATACAGTGAATACGCTACATTATATAACTAGAAGAAACGGAGGTGGATCTACGCCAGGACGTCACAACGAGCTGGACAATCTACAGGCTACGTTGCAAGTACTGTATTCACCTATGCGAGGTTGTTGGGTGTGGGTTTTGGTTTCCAATTAACCGCCAAGCTGATTGTAAACGGTCCAACTCTCCTAGTACAGTAAAGTATATGCGATCAAATACTCAGTAAGGAATAGCAATTGGTAATTTATGGAACAAGGCGAGACAGGTTTCTATAAGCTTAGGTGGTAGTAAAAGCACAGAGGTGCAGAATAGTAGGTAGGTGTGGATCAAGTCACAGGAAGGGGGTGTGAGTCAGGTCACAGGAGGGTGTGGGTCAGGTCACAGGAGAGTGTGGTCAGGTAAGGGAACACTGCAGTCTCCACATAACACTCCAGTGCACATTCCACCTACATTTCAGACACTTAATAAACCCACATATAGTTCCACACACACACACACACACACACACGTTTACACCCACACATTCACACATATACAGACTCACACTAATCTCTCACTCCTTCCCCTGATCCCCCCCTCTCCATCTCTCACCCTCTTTCTCCCCCACCTCTCCCTCTTTTCCCCTCTCTCTCTCCCATTCTCCCCCTTTGCTTCTCCCTCCTCCTCACTCCCCATATTACCCCCTCAATAACCCTCCCCACTCCTCTCCCATTTAGCCACTGTCTACAGCTTCCTCCTCTACCTCCCCTGCCCCCCACACTTGGAAAAACACACCACAAAACAAACACACAGAATTACGTAAGTTTTTCGTTCTGAGGCAACCAAAACAAACCAAAAAAATGGGTTGCCAGAGAGCGGGAAGGAAAACCAAGGGACAGGAGGATGAATCAGCAAAGGAAGATTGGGCAGCAGAGCTCATGAAAAGGGAACATGAATGGGGAAAGAAACTAGAAGAACTTAGCATGAGAATGGAAGAGAGGATAGATGTGGAAAGCAAGAAGTGGGAGATGTAAGTCATAGCAGCAGAGGCTAGGATACAGAGATTAGAAGAGGAACTGAAAAATCTGAAGCAGCCTAAAGAACTAGAGAACAATTTGGGAATGACATCAGAGACCGCTACCTCAGTCACAAACAAGGGGACTGTAGGGAACGAAGGAGCGAAACTGCATGTAGAAGCCCTATCAGAGGGGACTGTAGCAAATGAAAAAGCTAAGCTATATGTGGAGGCCCTAACAGACCACAGCAGAGCCCCGGAAAAGCTGAGAAGGGAAACTGACAGGCCACTGAGCCCAAGTACAACAGATAGTGAAACTGAAGAAAGGAAAGCTGCAATGGAGGAAATTAAATTGAATCAGTGGATACATAAGGATATACAGTGGGAGAATGAAAGGGAGAGGTCAGTCTTTGTTTATGGGATCCAGGAAGTTGAAGGGGAAACTTACAAAGCAATAAAACAAAGGAAAAAATGCAGCCAAGAGCATCATGAAAACAATAGGAAAAGATGACATGATCCAACTGGCAAATTTTCGGAGAATAGGGGGATTTGCAAGAAGAACCTGGCTAGTGAAAGTGACTTTCAAGGCAGATTCGACACAGAACAGGATCCTGCAGGAGAAAGCAAGACTAAGGGACATGCCGGCATACCGGAAGGTGTATCTCGACTGTAACAGAACAAAAGAAGAAAGGCAGAAACTAAGAGAGATGGTACAAAGGGGAAAGGAGGAAAAAGAGGAGAAGACGGAGATGGACAGGAGAACCCAGACTCAGGAGGAAGATGAAATACAGCCTCCCTCATGACTACCTACAGAAGCCCTCCAACCAGGATAACACAAGTGCAACCAAACATTCTAACCCAAAACACACATGCCATATCCAATGCCCCCACCCACCTCATTACAAACTCCACCCCAACAGCATCCACCCATAGTTTCTTATCAGGTCTCCCACTTCCCCAACCCCAATGTACTCCCCAGATCACAGTTGTAGAAAAGATGTTGAAGGTGTGGTATACAAATGCAGATGGAATAACAAATAAGTGTGGGGAGTGGCATGAAAGAATCAGGAGACATTCCCAGACATAATAGCACTCACAGAAACAAAACTCAACAAGATGATAACAGATGGAATCTTTCCACCCAGATATCAAGACCTCAGGAAAGACAGAAGGAGGAGAGGGGGAGGAGAAGTTGCACTGCTCATTAAAAACCAGTGGGGATTTGAGAATATGGAAGGAATGGATGGCACGGGCGAAAGGGACTACTTAGTAGGAACAATCCAGTCTGAGGGCCATAATGTGGTAATGGCAGTAATGTACAACCCACCACAGAACTGCAGGAGGCCAAGAGAAGAATAAAATGAGACCAACAGAGCAATGGTCGACACACTAGCCGAGGTGACCAGAAGAGCTCACATGGGGGAGCAAAGCTACTAGTTATGGGTGATTTCAATCACAAGGAGATTGACTGGGAAAGCCTGGAGCCCCATGGGGGTCTCGAAACATGGAGAGCCAAGATGATGGATGTGGTACTGGAAAACCTCATGCATCAACATGTTAGAGACACTACCACAGAGAGAGGTGAGGATGATCCACCAAGACTAGACGTTGTATTCACCTTGAGTAGTTTGGACATCGAGTATATCATATATGAAAAGCCCATAGGAGCTTGTGATCATGTAGTTCTGTGCTTTGACTACATAATTAAGCTAAAAGTGGAGAGAGTAACAGGAATAGGATGGGAAAAACCAAACTACAAAAGGGGGAACTACTCAGGCATGAGGAACTTCCTGCAAGACGTTCAGTGGGAGAGAGAACTGACAGGAAAACCAGTACAAGACGTGATGGATTATGTGACAACAAAATGCAAAGAGGCAGAGGAGAGGTTCGATCCCAAGAGAAACAGAAATAAAGGGAAGACCAGCATGAGTCCTTGGTTCACCCAAAGGTGTAGGGAGGCAAAAACTAGGTTTACTAGAGAATGGAAAAGGTACAGAAGACAAAGAATTCAGGAAAATAAAGAGATTAGCCGAAGAGCCAGAAGCGAATATGCACAGATAAGAAGGGAGGCTCAGCGACAATATGAAAATGACATAGCATCGAAAGTCATGTCTGACCCGAAGCTGTTGTATAGCCACATCAGGAGGAAAACAACAGTGAAGGACCAGGTAATCAGACTGAGGAAGGGAGGTGGGGAGTTCACAAGAAACAACCGAGAGGTATGTGAGAAGCTCAACATGAGATTCAAAGAAGTATTTACAGTGGAAACCGGTAGGACTCCAGGAAATCACAACAGGGAGGTACACCAACAAGTGCTGGATGAGGTACACATAACTGAGGAGGAGGTGAAGAAGCTGCTATGTGAACTTGACACCTCAAAGGCGATGGGACCAGACAACATCTCTCTGTGTGTCCTTAGAGAGGGAGCAGAGATGCTGTGTGTGCCACTAACAAAGATATTCAACACATCCATTGAAACTGGGCAACTCCCTGAGGTATGGAAGATGGCAAATGTAGTCCCAATTTTTTAAAAAGGAGACAGACATGAGGCATTAAACTACAGACCTGTGTCAATAACGTGTATAGTATGCAAAGTCATGGAGATCATCAAGAGGAGAGTGGTGGAGCACCTGGAAAGAAACAAGTGTATAATCGACAACCAGCACGGTTTCAGGGAAGGAAAATCCTGTGTCACAAACCTACTGGAGTTTAATGACAAGGTGACAGAAGTAAGACAAGAGAGAGAGGAGTGGATTGACTGCATTTTCTTGGACTGCAAGAAGGCCTTCGACACAGTTCTTCACAAGAGGTTACTGCAAAAGCTAGAGGATCAGGCACACATAACAGGAAAGGCACTGCAGTGGATCAGAGAATACCTGACAGGGAGGCAACAACGAGTAATGGTACGTGACGAGGTGTCAAAGTGGGCGCCTGTGACAAGCGGGGTTCCACAGGGGTCAGTTCTAGGACCTGTGCTGTTTTTGGTATATGTGAATGACATGATGGAAGGGATAGACTCAGAAGTGTCCCTGTTCGCAGATGATGTGAAGCTAATGAGGAGAATTAAATCAGATGAGGATCAGGCAGGACTTCAAAGAGACCGGGACAGGCTGGACACCTGGTCCAGCAACTGGCTTCTCGAATTTAACCCCGCCAAATGCAAAGTCATGATAATCGGGGAAGGACAAAGAAGGCCGCAGACTGAATATAGGCTATGTTGCCAAAGACTGTAAACCTTTCTCATGGAAAAAGATCTTGGGGTGAGTATAACACCGAGCACAACTCCTGAGGAGCACATCAATCAGATAACTGCTGCAGCATATGGGCGCCTGACAAACCTGAGAATAGCGTTCAGATACATTAGTAAGGAATCGTTCAAATCACTGTACATCGTGTACGTCAGGCCCATACTGGAGTATTCAGCGCCAGTTTGGAACTCACACCAGGTCAAGCACGTCAAGAAATTAGAGAAATTGCAAAGGTTTACAACAAGGCTAGTTCCGGAGCTCAGGGGAATGTCCTACGAAGAAAGGTTGAGGGAAATCGGCCTGACGTTAGGAAGTATTTCTTCAGTCATAGAGTTGTCAGGCAGTGGAATAGCATAGAAAGTGACGTAGTGGAGGCGACAACCACATAGTTTTAAGACGAGGTTTGATAATGCTCATGGAGCAGGGAGAGAGAGGACCCAGTAGCAACCAGTGAAGAGGTGGGACCAGGAGCTAAGACTCGACCCCTGCAACCACAAATAGGTGAGTAGAAATAGGTGAGTAACAGGAGCCCTGAAACCACAATTAGGTGAGTACACACACACAAACACAGCACAGAAGGGAACATCAAGAGGGAATATACCAACAAGTGTTGGATGACATACGAACAACCGAGGAGGAGGCGCAGAAGCTGCTAAGTGACCTTGATACCTCAAAGGCGATGGGACCGGACAACATCTCCCCATGGGTCCTTAGAGAAGGAGCAGAGATGCTGTGCATGCCCCTAACCACAATCTTCAACACATCCCTTGAAACTGGGCAACTACCTGAGAAATGGAAGACAGCAAATGTAGTCCCCATATTTAAGAAAGGAAACAGAAACGAGGCACTAAACTACAGACCTGTGTCTCTGACATGTATAGTATGCAAAGCCATGGAGAAGATTATCAGGAGAGTGGTGGAACACCTGGAACGGAACAAGATTATAAATGAAAACCAGCTTGTGTTCATGGAAGGCAAATCCTGTGTCACAAACCTGCTGGAGTTTTATGACAAGATAACAGAAGTAAGACACGAGAGAGAGGGGTGGGTTGATTGCATTTTCCTGGACTGCAGAAAGGCTTTTGACACAGTTCCTCACAAGAGATTAATGCAGAAATTAGAGGATCAGGAGCATATAACAGGAAGGGCACTGCAATGGATCAGGGAATACCTGACAGGGAGGCAACAACGAGTCATGGTACGTGAAGAGGTATCACAGTGGGCGCCTGTGACGAGCGGGGTCCCACAGGGGTCAGTTCTAGGACCAGTGCTATTTTTGATATATGCGAACGACATGATGGAAGGAATAGACTCTGAAGTGTCCCTATTCGCAGATGATGTGAAGCTGATTAGAAGAATTAAATCCGATGAGGATGAGGCAGGACTGCAAAGAGACCTGGACAGGCTGGACACGTAGTCCAGAAACTGGCTTCTTGAATTCAGCCCTGCCAAATGCAAAGTCATGAAGATTGGAGAAGGGCAAAGAAGACCGCAGACAGAGTATAGGCTAGCTGGACAAAGACTACAGACCTCACTAGGGAGAAAGATCTTGGGGTGACCATAACACCGAGCACATCACCGGAGGCACACATCAACCAAATAACTGCTGCAGCATATGGGCGCCTGGCATACCTGGGAATAGCATTCCGATACCTTAATAAGGAATCGTTCAAGACGCTGTACACTGTGTATGTTAGGCCCATACTGGCGTATGCAGCACCAGTCTGGAACCCACACCTGGTCAAGCACGTCAAGAAGTTAGAGAAAGTACAAAGGTTTGCAACAAGGCTAGTTCCAGAGCTCAGGGGAATGTCGTACGAGGAAAGGTTGAGGGAAATCGGACTGACGACACTGGAGGACAGAAGAGTCAGGGGAGACATGATAACGACATACAAGATACTGCGGGGAATAGATAAGGTGGACAGAGACAGGATGTTCCAGAGAGGCAACACAGAAACAAGGGGTCACAATTGGAAGCTGAAGACTCAGACGAGTCACAGGGACGTTAGGAAGTATTTCTTCAGTCATAGAGTCGTCAGGAAGTGGAATAGCCTAGCAAGTGAAGTAGTGAAGGCAGGAACCATACATAGTTTTAAGAAAAGGTATGACAAAGCTCAGGAAGCAGAGAGGGAGAGGACCTAGTAGCGATCAGTGAAGAGGCGGGGCCAGGAGCTGAGTCTCGACCCGTGCAACCACAATTAGGTGAGTACACAAACACACACACACACACACACACACACACACACACACAGGAGCTGAGTCTCGACCCCTGCAACCACAGTTAGGTGAGTACACACACACACATACACACGCACACACACTTATCAGTTTACATGTCCTTGCAAAGATGATTGCGGGGTATTAAGAGTGTGTGCGAGTGGTGAATTACTGAGGTGCAGCCGTCTACAAGTAAGCATCAATTGTACCGACATCTTTAGTTCAAATTGCAATAAAATATTTACTTACACTCAATCATACGCCGCCACTATACAGTAAGACCGCAAATTTCATCACTGCATCAATGTATTATTGCGGGTTATGTCATTCACACATCAAGATTGGAAAGTGTGAAAGCAAGGTGTGGCTAACACCGGTGTGGCTAACTATTGACGTTGGTTAAGTTGGGTATATATCATGCATCCTAATCCAGGGTATCACACTCATGGTTCATTGAGGTAACATCTGACGACGTGAAAATAACTGCAGCTTAGCTGCCGGCCTTAATGGCAGCAGGCAGCTTTCAGAGCCATTTTGCTGACAGCAGGCAGCTTTCAGAGCCATTTTGCTGACAGCAGATTTATTTTGACAATAGGATTGTGTTTTCAGTCACGCATAATCTCGTGCTTTATAGCTCGTTTGGTTGGTGCACATAGGCTGGGTTTTGTGAATTTTAAAACCTTTGGTCTCTGACATTCTCGGCAGAGCGTTAACAGGTTATGTACATCTTCGAGGGCAAGTGTATGCATCAGCGCTTCGCGATGCTAGTGTATGTCAGGAGAGTTTCATGCTAATAGTGATGCCAGATATGTTAGAGTTATTATATTTGTTGGGAAATATATAAATAACAGGGTAAGAAGAGAAAGAGTTATATATCTCTAAGGTTACTTACTCTCAGAGTTTAATCCACACGTTTAGACGTATCTTAGACTGGTGGTGATAGATGATAGGTACACAGATTGACCCTTGTTTGTAGTCAAAAGTCTTACGGAGCATTTATAAGTCGGACCGAAACGTCGTCGTAAGCTCCTCTCTTCTATGTGTGGGTTATTTGTGTATCGTTCCAGTCACGGTATTGTGCCTTTTTGTTATTTATTTGTCTTACGGAGCGCTTCAATTTCTGTCTCATAAACCCCTGGCTGCCTTCAAGAGAGAGCTGGACAGATACCTAAAGTCAGTGCCGGATCAGCCGGGCTGTGGCTCGTACGTTGGACTGCGTGCGGCCAGCAGTATCAGCCTAGTTGATCAGGCCCTGATCCATCGGGAGGCCTGGTCATGGACCGGGCCGCGGGGGCGTTGATCCCCGGAATAACCTCCAGGTAACCTCCAGGTAACTCCAGGTAATAACATGTTCATTTTTTGACTACAATCCTGAATTCATGGTATGACTTAAAAAAATCTCTTGAATTAAGGAAAGATGCTAGACTTCACTTTACGAAAGAAGACAAAGCAAATGCGATAGTAATTATGGACAACGTTGATTATAGTGGAAAAATGAACATGTTATTAGGAGACAGAAACTCACGCGCCACTTAAACCTAATAATCAACCAGGAACAATCATTTGGCAGGGGTCCTTGTAATGTTTAGTGAGGCGTCTGCCTATGGCGATAGCCCTTGCTATCGGCATAGGCAGTCTATAGCTTGGGCTGTAGACTTCGTCGGGTGGGAACCACTGAACTTGGTCCCATGGCGGAAGAGCAACAGAGAAGCAACGGCTGGTGCTCTATAGACAATGGTGTACATTATCATAATACTATAGCTGCTGGCTCTATGGCAGGCTACATTATACGGACTACTGGCCAAAACTAACTTAAAATAACTTTGCATGAAATAAATAATTGAACAAGATTTTATTTGGATTATTAGCCCGAAGATAACCAATTGGTGTGAGTTTTATCCACTGGGGTCCTCTAATCATCAACGCCTAGATATCTACTTACTGCTCTGTGAACAGGGACAATAGGTGTAAGCCAATATACCTAACACTTCAACTCACTCGACGACTGATCACGGGTCCTTTGGTTGTCATTCGAAGGAGCTAGTTCAGCCATGATACGACAGTTTACAACAAAAGTTAAGAAGTGTAAATATTGGTAGCAATACTGACAATAGGTAATTGGACACATGCGACTTGATGAGACATATCTCTCATTGATAATTTAACATGACATTACAAGCGGTTACTACATTTGCATTCACTCCGTTCTTTATCACCCTCACCTCTCTCTCTCTCTCTCTCTCGCCCTTTCTCCCGTCTTAATTTCCCCCAGTTCTTCTTCAGACATGCTTCACCTCCCGTTCGTCGTGGAGGACGCAGGAGGAACCAGACAGCCATGCTGATGGATATCCATACATCTGCCTCATCCACACGGACGGATGTGTGCAATTACAAACTTTAATGGCAGAAAAGTGTTGCGCTTCCTGCATAACTGTTTCACTCTTCCTTCTCGTCCCTTTCCTCCTCCGCTACTCTCTAATCTCTCTCTCTCTCTCTCTCTCTCTCTCTCTCTCTCTCTCT
>NC_069399.1:110673698-110681198 GCF_026875155.1 Cherax quadricarinatus
CAAGTGGAGAGTTTAACAGGAATTGAATGGGAAAAGCCAAACTATAAAAGAGGAGACTACACAGGTATGAGGAACTTCCTGCAGGGGTTCAGTGGGACAGAGAACTGGTAGGAAAGTCAGTGAACGAAATGATGGAATATGTAACAACAAAGTGCAATGAGGCAGAGAAAAGGTTTGTTCCCAAGAGCAATAGAAATAATAGGAAGACCAAAGCGAGTCATTGGTTTATCCGAAGGTGTAGGGAGGCAAAAACTAAGTGCACCAGAGAATGGAAAAGGTACAGTAGGCAAAGGACCCAGAAAAATATGGAGATTAGTAGAAGAGCCAGAAACGAGTATGCACAGATAAGGAGGGAGGCCCAGCGACAGTACGAAAACGACTTAGCATCGAAAGTCAAGTCTGACCCGAAACTGCTGTATAGCTACATTAGGAGGAAGACAACAGTCAAAGACCAGATGATCAGGCTGAGGAAAGAAGGTGGGGAACTCACAAGAAACGATCAAGAGGTATGTGAGAAGCTCAACATGAGATTTAAGGAAGTATTTACGGTGAAGACAGGAAGGACTCTCGGGGGACAGAACAGAGGGGGACACCAGCAAGGAATATACCAACAAGTGTTGGATGACATACATACAAATGAGGAGGAGGTGAAGAAGCTGCTAAGGGACATCGATATCTCAAAGGCAAGGGGACCGGACAACATCTCCCTGTAGGTCCTTAGAAAGGGAGCGGATATGCTGTGTGTACCACTTACCACAATCTTCAACACATCTGTGAAAACTGGGCAACTACCTGAGGTATGGAAGACGGCAAATGTAGTTCCCATTTTTAAAAAATGAGACAGAAAAGAGGCACTAAACTGTAGACCTGTGTCACTGACGTGTATAGTATGCAAAGTTATGGAGAAGATTATCAGGAGGAGAGTGGTGGAGCACCTGGAATGGAACAAGAGCATAAACGCCAACCAGCAGGAATTCATGGAAGGCAAATCCTATGTCACAAACCTTCTGCAGTTTTATGATAAAGTAACAGAAGTAAGACACAAGAGGGAGGGGTGGGTTGATTGCATCTTCTTGGACTGCAAGAAGGCCTTTGACACAGCTCCTCACAAGAAATTAGTGCAGAAGCTAGAGGATCAGGCGCATATAACTGGAAGGGCACTGTAATGGATCAGAGAATACCTGACAGGGAGGCAACAACGAGTCATGGTACCTGATGAGGTATCACAGTGGGCACCTGTGACGAGCGGGGTCCTACAGGGGTCGGCCCTAAGACCAGTGCTATTTTTGGTATATGTGAATGACATGATGGAAGGGTTAGACTCTTAAGTGTCCCTGTTCGCAGATGATGTGAAGTTAGTGAGGAGAATTAAATCAGATGAGGATCAGGCAGGAATTCAAAGAGACTTGGACGGACTGGAAACCTGGTCCAGCAACTGGCTTCTCCAATTTAACCCCGCCAAATGCAAAGTCTCATGACTTTGCATCGGGGAAGAGCACAGAAGACCGTAGACGGAGTATAGGCTAGGTGGCCAAAGACTGCAAGAATCACTCAAGGAGGAAGATTCTGGGGTGAGTATAACACCGAGCATGTCTCCGGAAGCACACGTCAACCAGATAACTGCTGCAGCATATGGGCGCCTGGCAAACCTGATAACAGCGTTCCGATACCTTAGTAAGGAATCGTTCAAGACACTGTACACCGTGTACGTGAGGCCCATACTGGAGCATGCAGCACCTGTTTGGAACCTGCACTTGATCAAGCACATCAAGAAATTAGAGAAAGTGCAAAGGTTTGCGACAAGGTTAATTCCAGAGCTAAGGGGAATGTCCTATGAAGAAAGGTTAAGGGAAATCGGCCTGACGACATGATAACGACATATAAATACTGCTCGGAGTAGACGAAGTGGACAAAGACAGGATGCTCCAGGAAGGGAACACAGAAACAAGTGGTCACAATTGGAAGTTGAAGACTCTGATGAGTCAAAGGGATGTTAGAAAGTATTTCTTCAGTCATAAATTTGTCAGGCAGTGGAATAGCCTAGAGAGTGACGTAGTGGAGGCAGGAACCATACATAGTTTTAAGACGAGGTATGATAAAGCTCATGGAGCAGGGAGAGGGGACCCAGTAGCAACCAGTGAAGAGGCGGGGCCAGGAGCTAAGACTCGACCCCTGCAACCACAAATAGGTGAGTACACACACACACACACACACACACACACACACACAGATAAGAAGGGAGGCCCAAAGACAATATGAAAATGACATAGCAGCGAAAGCCAAATCTGACCCGAAACTGTTGTACAGCCACATCAGGAGGAAAACAACAGTCAAGGACCAGGTAATCAGGCTAAGGAAGGAAGGAGGAGAGACAACAGGAAATGACCGTGAAGTATGTGAAGAACTCAACAAGAGATTCAAAGAAGTGTTCACAGAGGAGACAGAAGAGGTGGGGGACTCCAGAAAGACGGAGAGGTGGGGCACACCACCAAGTGCTGGACACAGTGCACACAACCGAGGAAGAAGTGAAGAGGCTTCTGAGTGAGCTAGATACCTCAAAGGCAATGGGGCCAGATAACATCTCCCCATGGGTATTGAGAGAGGGAGCAGAGGCGCTATGTGTACCCCTAACAACAATATTCAATACATCTATCGAAACAGGGAGATTGCCTGAGGCATGGAAGACAGCAAATGTAGTCCCAATCTTTAAAAAAGGAGACAGACATGAAGCGTTAAACTACAGACCAGTGTCACTGACATGTATAGTATGCAAAATCATGGAGAAGATTATCAGGAGAAGATGGTGGAACACCTAGAAAGGAATGATCTCATCAACAGCAGCCAGCATGGTTTCAGGGACGGGAAATCCTGTGTCACAAACCTACTGGAGTTCTATGACATGGTGACAGCAGTAAGACAAGAGAGAGAGGGGTGGGTGGATTGCATTTTCTTGGACTGCAAGAAGGCGTTTGACACAGTTCCCCACAAGAGATTGGTGCAAAAACTGGAGGACCAAGCAGGGATAACAGGGAAGGCACTACAATGGATCAGGGAATACTTGTCAGGAAGACAGCAGCGAGTCATGGTACGTGGCGAGGTGTCAGAGTGGGCACCTGTGACCAGCGGGTCCCGCAGGGGTCAGTCCTAGGACCAGTGCTGTTTCTGGTATTTGTGAACGACATGACGGAAGGAATAGACTCTGAGGTGTCCCTGTTTGCAGATGACGTGAAGTTGATGAGAAGAATACACTCGATCGAAGACCAGGCAGAACTACAAAGGGATCTGGACAGGCTGCAGACCTGGTCCAGCAATTGGCTCCTGGAGTTCAATCCCACCAAGTGCAAAGTCATGAAGATTGGGGAAGGGCAAAGAAGGCCGCAGACGGAGTACAGTCTAGGGGGTCAGAGACTACAAACCTCACTCAAGGAAAAAGATCTTGGGGTGAGTATAACACCAGGCACATCTCCTGAAGCGCACATCAACCAAATAACTGCTGCAGCATATGGGCGCCTAGCAAACCTCAGAACAGCATTCCGACATCTTAATAAGGAATCGTTCAGGACCCTGTACACCGTATACGTTAGGCCCATATTGGAGTATGCGGCACCAGTTTGGAACCCACACCTAGCCAAGCACGTAAAGAAACTAGAAAGTGCAAAGGTTTGCAACAAGACTAGTCCCAGAGCTAAGAGGTATGTCCTACGAGGAGAGGTTAAGGGAAATCAACCTGACGACACTGGAGGACAGGAGAGATAGGGGGGACATGATAACGACATACAAAATACTGAGGGGAATTGACAAGGTGGACAAAGACAGGATGTTCCAGAGTTTGGACACAGCAACAAGGGGACACAGTTGGAAGCTAAAGACACAGATGAATCACAGGGATGTTAGGAAGTATTTCTTCAGCCACAGAGTAGTCAGTAAGTGGAATAGTTTGGGAAGCGATGTAGTGGAGGCAGGATCCATACATAGCTTTAAGCAGAGGTATGATAAAGCTCACGGCTCGGGGAGAGTGACCTAGTAGCGATCAGTGAAGAGGCGGGGCCAGGAGCTCGGACTCGACCCCCGCAACCTCAACTAGGTGAGTACAACTAGGTGAGTACACACACACACAGACGCGTGGGTCCGTGGGGTGCAGACGTGGGTAACAAGGCTCCGAGAGCCTTAGCATTGTAAGGTGTGCAA
This sequence comes from Cherax quadricarinatus, assembly GCF_026875155.1. Lineage (NCBI taxonomy): Eukaryota > Metazoa > Arthropoda > Malacostraca > Decapoda > Parastacidae > Cherax > Cherax quadricarinatus. The sequence continues at coordinate 110,677,887 of NC_069399.1, forward strand.
TAACAGCTAGCAGTAATCAGTGGTAGTGGAACATCAGTGAACAATACTATAAGTAATAATTAATGTTATTAGTTAAAAAAAGTGAGAGGAAAGCTGAAATCAAAATATTTCAAAGCGCAAACCGTTGGGGGTCTTAGGCGCTGTTGCCACATTGGCAGCAGTAGGCCTGAAGAAGTGACGTCACGACAAGTTGTGTGCCATTATACATGTATAGTGAAGTGTATATAATGTGAAGTGTATACTATCATCAGTGAAGAATGAAATCGTGTGAGGAAGCGGGATGTATGAGAATATATGGTTATAAACATCACGGGTGAAGGATTTCCAAAATAGGGATTTAAGGCCTACGTACGACGACTTCGTCATCAGCAGCTGGCAACTTGTCACTGCACCATTGAGCGCAAGTTTCATTCGTCTATTTGTGGTTTGCATGTTGAAGGCCCTTGCTGGCCTTACATACTGTTTGATACTGGTCACTCACTCCTGCAAGCTATTACCAGAATTAGAATAGAAATAGCATAGACATAGTGAATATAGTGTTGAAGAGTGTGGAGAAAAGGGAGAGTCCAGCGAGGAGTAGAGTAGTATTAATTCCAGTAGTTATTAGCAGTAAGAATACTTAGGAAGTTAGGAAGTCCTCTCCCAATGAGAACATGGAACAGGATAATAACCAGCAATAATTGATACTTAAATCCAGACACACACACACACATAAGGCGAGTAACTTGCTATAAGCTAGGTGGCGGGACAAGCTTTTAAGGGCAACATTGTAAGACGGTGCGAGGGTCATGTCCCAGGAGGATTGTGGTCAGGTCACAAGAAGTTGCGGCCAGTCATTACACCGCACAAGACACCTCTCACACACACACACACACTCACACCCACACGCACACAGGGGTAGGGCAGTGTTACTACCGGTAGTTATTAGCAGTAAGAATACTTAGGAAGCTAGGAAGTCCTCTCTCAATGTGAACATGGAATATGATAATAACCAGCAACAATTAATACATAAATCCAGAAAGGGCAATAAGTGGAGAGAGTACCATAATTGGGAAAGATAAATGAGACTAAATTTGTGCCTACATGATGGACCTTTCAACCACACCACCTACCCCCCCTAACCATCCCTCCCTCACACACAAGCACACACACACACACAAGGGTAGACACTCATAGAAGCTCTAGACCCTAGTAGCAAGTTCTGCTTTTTATAACCCAGAATTACACCTCCCCCATACACATGAACACACACATATATACACACACACACCTGCACTAGGACAATATGGTAACTAACTAGGCGAATACACACACACACACACAACACACACACACACACACACACACACACACACAACACACACACACACACACACAAACACACATGCACATACACACACACACACACAAACACACACGCACATACACACACACACGCACACACACACACACACACACACACACACACCCCTGCAACCACAATTAGTTGAGTACAATTAGTGAGTACACACACACACACACACACCCACCACCACTTGACACAAACACTTGACACAAACATGTACCCCCCCTCCCCTAACACCACCTCTCCCCCTTCCCTAACCACCTCACCTTAGCCACATACCCCACCCCCAAACCACCTAACCCCTCCCCAAACCATCTAACCCCCCAGCTACCTTCTTCCCTCCAATAACCATCCTCCCCCACCCCCATAACCATCCATCCCCTTTCCTCTCTCAAACATGTACTCCCCCCTCACCTAACCACCTCTCCCCCTTCCCTAACCACCTAACCCTAGCCACCTATGCCTCCCCCCAAACCATTTAACCTCCTCCCCCAACTATCTCTACCCCTCCAATAACCATCCTCCCCCTCCCCCTTAACCATCCATCCCCTCTCCTCCTAACCATCTATTCCCCTCCCCCTAACCACCCGTCCCTCCTTTTGTGGAGCAACGGGGGAACCTAGAACCAGGATGAGGACAAGGGGCTTCAAGGATGAATCTGGGAGGGAGGAATGGGAGGCAGAGCTCAAAAAAAGGGAGGAAGACTGGGGAAGGAGATTAGATGAGCTGGAAAGGAAGATGGAAGAGAGGTTAGCAGCAGAATGCAGAAGGTGGAAGCAACAGGCCACAGCAGCAGAAATCAAGATAGAGAGATTAGAAGAGGAGCTGAGACATCTGAAACAGCATAGAGACAAAGATATTACAGAAGTAGCATTGGCAATGGCTACATTAGACACAGACAACAGGTCTGAAGGGAGCATGGAAACTAAACTGTATGCAGAGGTCCTGTCAAACCCACATGGGGCCAAAACAAAGACAGGGAGCACACTAGAACAGAATGAGAGGTTGGAAGACATTGAAGGAACTAGGACATGTGCAGGGACCATACCAGATACCTGTGGGGGCCAGGAACAGGTGAGCAGGAAGGACAAACCAAGAAGCATAGGGGCTGTAACTAAGGAAGGGACTGAAGGAAGGAACACTCCACAGGAAGGAACTAAAACACATCAGAGGATGCAATGGGAGTCAAAGTGGGAGGTGGAAAGGGAGAGATCCATGTTTGTCTATGGGCTAGACGAAGCTAAAGGGGAAACTTATGATGAAAGAAAGCAGGAGGAGAAAAAAGCGATTGAAGACATCATGAAGGTGATTGGCGAGGGGGACATGACCCAGGTGGCAAATTTTCGGAGAATCGGGTGGTTCACAAAGAAAAGGAGAAAGCACGGCTGAGAGGCAAGCAGGAGTTCCGGAGTGTGTACCTCGATCGAGACAGAACACAGGACGAAAGGAAGACGATGAAAGAGAGAGTTCAAAAACGAAAGGAGAAATGGGAGGAAATGAAAAAGGAGAGCAGAATAACCGAGGATCAAATGGAAGGACAAGCACACCCCCCCAGAAACACCTGCAGAAGGACTCCAGCCACAACACCCCCAAGGCAACTGAACAATCCAAACCAACCATCACACACCGATCCCTCTGTTTCCACCCCCCGCACCACAGTTACAGTATTAGAACAGAAGTTGAAGGTTTGGTACACAAATTCAGATGGATTAACGAATAAACATGAGGAATGGCAAGAAAGAATCAATGATAAGTCCCCAGACATCATAGCAGTTACAGAAACAAAACTCACGGAGACAATAACAGATGCAATCATGAGGAAAGATAAAAGGGGCAGAGGGGGAGGTGGGGCTGCTCTGCTCGTAAAAAGCAGATGGAAATTCGAGAAAATGGAAGGCATAGATGAGACGGGAGAAAGAGACTACATAGTAGGTACACTTCAGTCTGGGAAACACAAAGTGGTCATT
>NC_069399.1:110686198-110706198 GCF_026875155.1 Cherax quadricarinatus
AACAGAAAACACTGTTAAAAGACTCTCCAGATTATCAAAAAGTGTTCCTCAATCGAGACAGAACACGAAAGGAAAGGAAACAACTGAAAGTGAGAGCAAGATAAAACCAGTTGAAGGAAAGAGAGACAGGACAGGCAACGACAGACAGGAAAGCTCAGCCTTTGGGGGAATATCAAACACAAATGCCACATATCAACCAAACACAGTAAACAGAAATGAACCTCACTCCATAGCCACCACCCCCCTAAGCACTAATTCCACAATCACAGCAGCCTCACATAATATTCTGCCCTGCCTCCCACCCTTCCAGCCAGCACCTTACTCTTCCATGTCCCAAAATACAGTAATGGAAAGGAAGCTAAAGGTATGGTACACCAATGCAGATGGAATAACAAATAAGAGTGAAGAATGGCAAGAATGCATCACTGATGCATCACCTGACATCATAGCACTAACAGAGACAAAACTTACAGGGATAATAACAGATGCAAGTTCTCCACCTGGATATCAGATTATGAGGAAAGACAGAGAACAGAGGAGGGGGAGGAGTAGCATTGCTCATAAAAAACCAGTGTAGTTTTGAGGAGATGAGAGGAATGGAAAGAAGGGAAACAGACAACTTCATTGTAGGAACACTTCAGACTGGTGGTCCAAAGGTGATGATAGCAGTGATGTATAACCCACCACTTAACAGCAGGAGGACACGAGAAGAGTATGATTGCACAATAGAGCAATGATGGATACACTAGCTGAAGTGGCCAGGAAGGCTCATATGGGTAGGACAAAATTGCTTATAATGGGGGATTTCAATCATAAAGAGATTGACTGGGAAAACCTAGAGCCACATGGGGGACCAGAAACATGGAGGCCTAAGATGTTGGAGACTGTATTGGAGAACTTCATGCACCAACATGTTAGGGATACAACCAGAGAGAGAGGAGAGGATGTTGCAGCAAAGCTAGATCTCATATTCAACTGAACAGTTCAGGCATAGGGGATATCACCCACGAAAGACCCCTTGGCGCTAGTGATTATGATGTCCTGAGTTTTGAATATCTTGTAGAGTTAACAGTGCAGAATGCAGCAGCACGAGAACAAAGAGAGACATCGAACTTCAAAAAAGGGGACTACATAGGAATGAGAAGTTTCCTGCATGAAGTGCAGTGGGAAAGAGAACTAGATGGAAAGACAGTAAATGAAATGATAGAAATAGTGGCCACTAAGTGCAGGGAGGCAGAGGAAAGGTTCATACCAAAGGGCAACAGAAAAAATGGTAAGACCAGAGTGAGCCCATGGTTTAACTGGAGGTGTAAAGAGGCCAAAGTAAAGTGTACTAGAGCATAGAAAAGGTATAGAAGGCAAAGGACTCAAGAAAACAAGGAGCTGAGCAGAAGAACCAGAAACGAATATGCAGGGATTAGGAGAGAGGCCCAGTGGCAATACGAGAACGACAAAGCATCCAAAGCCAAATCTGAACCAAAGTTGTTATACATTCACATCAGGAGAAAAATAACAGTCAGGGACCAGGTAATCAAGCTGACGAAAGAAGGAAGGGAGCTCACAAAAAGTGACCAAAAAGTATGTGATGAACTAAACAAAAGATTTAGAGAAGTATTCGTAATAGAGTTAGGAATGCTTCCAGCAAACAGTGGAGGTAATATTCACGCACGTAATATTCACCTAGTTTGAGTTGCATGGGGTCAGCACCAGTCTCTTGCTGGAAATTGGGGGTCACTCTCCTCGAGCTATCAGAATTAGAATAAGCAGCATATACTGGTGTAGGTGTAGGAGAGTTAAGCAGTAATAAGAGGTAGCGGCACACAGGCGAAGCCTAGTATATTTATTTTTGAATGTAATTTTAAACAAGACAGTATGGTGGGAACCAAGAGATTGGGTACATTTGCAATACATATGTAGTACATACGTGGGAAATAAGGACAATTTGCATAAACATATGCACACACACACACACTAGGTGAGAACAGGCTCTGCTATTAGGCATTTGAATAGCTGTAGCACGCACACACATATACACACACACACACACACACACACGCACACACACACTAGGTGAGTACAGGATCTACTGTTAGGCACTTGAATAGCTGTACAACGCACCCCACACACACACACACACCACACACAACACACACACACACACACACACACACACACCATACACACACACACACACACACACAACCACATAACAGGATTTCACACCTTTCTGTGAAGTGACCCTCAAACCCCTTTCCTTTTCCCTCCCTCTCTCTCCCTCTCCTCCTCTCTCTTCCTCTCCCCTCTCTCTCTTCTCTCCTCTCTCTCTCTCTCTCATTCTCTCCCCCCTCTCTCTCTCTCCTTTCTCCTCTTCTTCTTCTCCTCTCTCTCTCTCCTCTCTCTCATCCTCCTCTCCTCTTTTTTTTTTTTTTTTTTTTTTTTTTTACACAGGGTTGACAAGGTTAAGGATCCCAGCTTTATTGACAGCTTTTTAAGGTTAAGGATTCCTAACTTTATTGGCAAGCTAAGAGTTGTTACCTACATCAGCTCATTTGAAAGCATTTTTTTTTTTGTTATGAGACATACAAGTAGGGAACGGGATGAAGTTGGAGCCATCTGTGGGCCACATTTTCATTGATCAACTGACGTTATCTCGTTGACATCATTATGCTGTACGAATGTGTTCCATACTCGAGTCATCCTGGGTATGTATGATCTCTCTCTTCCTCTCTCTCGCCCTTCCTCTCTCTCGCTCCTCCTCTCTCTCTTCCTCTCTCTCTCTCTTCCTCTCTCTCTTCCTCTCTCTCTTCCTCTCCCTTTCCTCTCTTCCTCTCTCTCTCCCTCTTTCTCTTCCTCTCTCTCTTCCTCTCTTACTCTCTCTCTCTCTCTCTCTCTCTCTCTCTATCTCTCTCTCTCTTTCTCTTCCCTTGTCACTCCCCCCTCTCTCTCTCTTACCTTTTCCCTCTCTCTCACTTTCTCTCTCCCCCCTTTTCCCTTCTTTCCCCCTCTCTCCTTCTAACCTCCCCTTCCCTTTTCTTTTCTCCATCTCTCTCACTCTCTCCCCCTTTTCCTTTCTTTCTCTCTCGCTCTCTCTCACTAAAAAAAAAATGGTTGGGACTCGCAGGAATCAGGGATCAGATGACAATGGTACTGGTAGGGAGGAATGGATGGAGGAGCAGTGGAAAAGGATAGAGCAAAAATGGGAGAAAAAATTAGGAGAGCTTTCTGGAAAAATGGAGAAAGAGCTCTCTGTGAAATGGGAGAAGAGGTTGGAGAAGGAGACGAAGAATTGGGAGGCACAAGTCGAAACTGCAGTAGCCAGGGTAAAGGTCCTAGAATTTGAGGTAAACAGGGTGAAGCAAATCTCAGGGGCAGTAACCAGAGAAGACACACCATACGAAGCTGAGAGGCTGAACAGGAAGGAAGGAGATATGAATTATGCTAAGGTCATATCAGCCTGCAAAGAAGGACCAGGGAGTGGAAGGGAAGAGCAGAAGGTGCAGATGGAGAGGGAGATAGGTCGAATGCTGAGGCACAACCATGCTACCAAGAGCCACTGGAAAAATCAAGGGAGAAAATGACCACATACAGACAGGAACCAGAGTCACAGAGGGAGAGGGAATGGGAGGAGGAAAGGGCAAAATCAGTGTTTATCCATGGGCTTCAGGAGAGAGAGGAAAGGACACACACTGAAAGACGGCAGGAAGAAAGAAAGGAGATTGAGAAAATCATCACGGAAATAGGGGGAGAAGACATGGACGAGATTGTAAATTTTCAGAGAATAGGGGGGTACTTGAAGGGGAGAAACTGACCGATCAAGCTGATTCTCAGGATAGAAACAGTGCAGAACAGGATCCTCCAAGAGAAACCATGGTTGAAGAGCTCAGAAGAGTACAAGGTGTTCCTAGACAGAGACAGAACACAAACAGAGAAACAGCAGCTGAGGGAGATGATAAAAAAGCGAAAGCAGCTGGGATAGGAGACAAGGATGGAATCAGCAGAGGTCAGTCAGAGCAGAACAGAGCAGCAAGGGCAAGCACACACAACTATCCTCAGAATCCTACAACCTATCACACCATCCCAACACACAATACAATCCATACCCACAGCTTCCACCCAACCCACAACCATAGAATCCCACAGTATGCTACCAGGTCTCCCACCCCCACAGGCCCCCCAAACCACAGTGATGGAAAGGAAACTGAAGGTATGGTACACAAACACTGATGGAATAACAAACAAGTGGGAGGAGTGGCAAGAAAGAGTCAAAGAGGCATCACCAGACATCATAGCACTCACAGAAACCAAGCTTACAGGTATGATAACAGATGCCATCTTTCCAACGGGATACCAGATCCTGAGGAAAGACAGAAGGAACAGGGGGGGGGGTAGAGGAGTGGCATTGCTGATCAAACAAGATGGAATTTTGATGAGCTGGAGAGAGGAGACAGCGGAGAAGAAAGTGATTGCATACCGGGAACGCTCCACTCTGGAGGTCCCAAGGTGATAATTGCAGTGATGTATAACCCACCACAGAACAGCAGGAGGCCAAGGCAAGAGTATGACGAGAGAAATAGAGTGATGGTTGACACACTGGCTGCAGTGGCCAAAAGAGCTCATGCATGCAGGGCAAAGCTCCTGATCATGGGTGACTTTAACCACAAGGAGATCGAATGGGAGAACTTGGAGCCACACAGGGGCCAAGATACATGGAAGGCTAAGATGATGGAGGTGGTACTGGAAAACTTCATGTATCAACACGTCAGGGACACTACAAGAGAGAGAGGAGAGGATGAACCAGCAAGACTGGACTTAGTATTCACCTTGAGTAGTGCAGATATTGAGGACATCACATATGAAAGACCCCTTGGGAACAGCGATCATGTGGTTTTGAGCTTCAAATACACAGTAGAGCTACAAGTGGAGGGGGAAGCAGGAAGGCCAGGACAAATGAAACCAAACTACAGGAAAGGGGACTACACAGGAATGAGGAACTTCCTGAATGAGGTTCAGTGGGACAGAGAACTGGCAGGGAAGCCAGTTAATGAGATGATGAAATATGTAGCAACAATGTGCAAGGAGGCTGAGGAGAGGTTTATACCCAAGGGAAACAGGAATAATGAAAAAGCCATGATGAGCCCATGGTTCACCCAAAGATGCAAGGATGCAAAAACCAAGTGTGCTAGGGAATGGAAGAAATATAGAAGGCAAAGGACCCAGGAGAATAAGGAGAGTAGTCGTAGAGCCAGAAACGAATATGCACAGATAAGAAGGGAGGCCCAACGTCAATATGAAAACGACATAGCAGCAAAAGCCAAATCTGACCCGAAGCTGTTATACAGCCACATCAGGATGAAAACAACAGTCAAGGACCAGGTAATCAGGCTAAGGAAGGAAGGAGGAGAGACAACAAGAAATGACAGTGAAGTATGTGTGGAACTCAATAAGAGATTCAAAGAAGTGTTCACAGAGGACACAGAAGGGGCTCCAGAAAGACGGAGAGGTGGGGTACACCACCATGTGCTGAAGACAGTACACACAACCGAGGGAGAAGTGAAGAGGCTTCTGAGTGAGCTAGATACCTCAAAGGCAAGGGGCCAGATAACATCTCTCCATGGGTCCTGAGAGAGGGAGCAGAGACGCTATGTGTACCCCTAACAACAATATTCAATACATCTATCGAAACAGGGAGATTGCCTGAGGCATGGAAGACAGCAAATGTAGTCCAAATCTTTAAAAAAGGAGACAGACACGAAGCACTAAACTACAGACCAGTGTCACTGACATGTATAGCATGCAAAACCATGGAGAGGATTGTCAGGAGAAGAGTCGTGGAACATCTAGAAAGGAATGATCTCATCACCGGCATCCAACATGGTTTCAGGGACAGGAAATCCTGTCTCACAAACCTTCTGGAGTTCTATGACATGGTGACAGCAGTAAGACAAGAGAGAGAGGGGTGGGTGGATTGCATTTTCTTGGACTGCAAGAAGGCGTTTGACACAGTACCAAACAAGAGATTAGTGCAAAAACTTGAGGACCAAGCAGGGATAACAGGGAAGGCACTACAATGGATCAGGGAATACTTGTCAGGAAGACAACAGCGAGTAATGGTAAGTGGCGAGGTGTCAGAGTGGGCACCTGTGACCAGCGGGGTCCCACAAGGGTCAGTCCTAGGACCAGTGCTGTTTCTGGTATTTGTGAACGACATGACGGAAGGAAGAATTCATTCGATCGAAGACCAGGCAGAACTACAAAGGGATCTGGACAGGCTGCAGACTTGGTCCAGCAATTGGCTCCTGGAGTTCAATCCCACTAAGTGCAAAGTCATTAGGATTGAGGAAGGGCAAAGAAGACCGCAGATGGAGTACAGTCTAGGGGGCCAGAGACTACAAGCATCACTCAAGAAAAAAGATCTTGGGGTGAGTATAACACCAGGCACATCTCCTGAAGCGCACATCAACCAAATAACTGCTGCAGCAAATGGGCGCCTGGCAAACCTCAGAACAGCATTCCGACATCTTAATAAGGAATCGTTCAGGACCCTGTACACCGTGTACGTTAGGCCCATATTGGAGTATGCGGCACCAGTTTGGAACCCACACCTAGCCAAGCATGTAAAGAAACTAGAGAAAGTGCAAAGGTTTGCAACAAGACTAGTCCCGGAGTTAAGAGGTATGTCCTATGAGGAGAGATTAAGGGAAATCAACCTGACGACGCTGGAGGACAGGAGAGATAGGTGGGACATGATAACGACTTACAAAATACTGAGAGGAATTGACAAGGTAGACAAAGACAGGATGTTCCAGAGACTGGACACAGCAACATGGGGACACAGTTGGAAGCTAAAAACACAGATGAATCACAGGGATGTTAGGAAGTATTTCTTCAGCCACAGAGTAGTCAGGAAGTGGAATAGTTTGGGAAGCTATGTAGTGGAGGCAGGATCCATACATAGCTTTAAGCAGAGGTACGATAAAGCTCATGGTTCAGGGAGAGTGACCTAGTAGCGACCAGTGAAGAGGCGGGGCCAGGAGCTTGGACTCGACCCCTGCAACCTCAACTAGGTGAGTACAACTAGGTGAGTACATACAGCACGTAAAGAAACTAGAGAAAGTGCAAAGGTTTGCAACAAGAATAATCCCAGAGCTAAGGGGTATGTCCTACGAGGAGAGGTTAAGGGAATTCGACGTCACGACACTGGAGGACAGGAGAGATGGGGGGGACACGTGAGACATATAAAAATTGGAGGAGTTGAAAAGGTGGACAAAGACGGGATGTTCAGAGGGGGACACGCAAAAAAAGGACACAATTGGAAGTTGAAACAGGGATGAATCACGGGGTGTTAGGAAGTATTTTTTCAATCACAGAGTAGTCGGAAAGTGGAATAGTTTGGGAAAACGAGTAGTATGGGCAGGGATCCATAATAGCTTTAAGCGGGGTAGATAAAGCTCGGGTTCAGGGAGAGGACTCAGTAGCGACTATGAAGAGGCTGGCGGGGAGCTATGAATCGCCTTGCAACCTAAAATAGGTGAGTACCACACAACACACACACACACCACACACACACACACACAACACCACACACACACCCACACACACACACAAAGGCAAAGGACCCAGGAGAATAAGGAGAACAGTTAGAGCCAGAAAGAATAGACAGATAAAAAGGGAGGCCCAAAACATATAAAAATGACATGCGCAAAGCCAAATCTGACCCGAAACGTTTACACCACATGGAGGAAAACAACAGTCAAGGACGGGAAATCAGGCAAAGGGAAAGGGAAGGAGGAGAGAAAACAGGAAATACCGTAAGATGTGAAGAACTCAAAAAAAGAATTCAAAGAAGTTTCCAGAGAACAGAAGGGACTCCCAGAAAGACAAGGGGGGCACACCACCCAAATGCGGACACAGTGCACACAACCGAGGAAGAATAAGGGCTTCGGGGGTGAGCAATACCCCAAAGGCAATGGGGCCAATAACATTCCCCATGGGGATTGAAGAGGGACAGAGCGCTATGTGTACCCCTAACAACAAATTCAATACATTATCAAAAAGGGAGATTGCCTGAGGCATGGAAGACAGCAAATGATCCCTTTTTTAAAAAAGGAGACAGAATGAAGCTTAAATGCAGACCAGTGTCACGACATGTATAGTATGCAAAATCATGGAGAAGATTATCAGGGAAAGTGGTGGGAAAACCCAAAAGGAAAAGATCTCATCAACACAGCCAGCATGGTTTCGGGACGGGGAAAAACCCGTGTCACAAAAACCTACTGGATTCTATGACATGGGGAAGCAGTAAGACAAGAAGAGGGGTGGGGGGATTGCTTTTTCTTGGCCCGCAAGAAAGGGGTTTGACACAGTTCCCCACAAAATTGGTGCAAAAAAATGGGGGACCCAAACAGGGATAACGGGAAAGGCCTACAATGGACAGGGAATACTTGTCAGGAAAACAGCAGCGAGTCATGGTACGTGGCGAGGTGTCAAGTGGGGACCTGTGACCGGGGGTCCCGCAGGGCAGCCAGGACCATGTGTTTTTGGATTTGTGAACGACATGACGGGAAGGATAAATTGAGGTGCCCTGTTTTCGATGACGTGAATTGATGAAAGAATACACTCGATCGAAGACCAGGCAGAACTACAAAGGGTTTTGGACAGGGGCAAACCTGGTCCAGCAATTGGCTCCTGGAGTTCAATCCCCCCAAGGGGCAAAGTCATGAAGTTTGGGGGAGGGCAAAGAAGGCCGCAGCGGAGTACAGTCTGGGGGGGTCAGAGATAAAAAACCTCACTAAAAAAAAAGATTTTGGGGGAGTAAAAACACCAGGCACATCCCCCCTTGAAGCGCACATCAAAAAATTTTAAATGCTGCAGCATATGGGCGCCTAGAAAACCCTCAAAAAAAAAAGAAATTCCGACATTTTAAAAAAGGAAAATTCGTTCAGGACCCTGTACCCCGATCTTTTGGCCCATATTGGGTATGGGGGCACCTTTTTGGAAACCCCCACCCCTACCCCAAGCACGTAAAGAAACAGAAAAAGTGAAAGGTTTGCAACAAGACTAGTCCCAGAGCTAAGAGGTATTCCAACGAGGAGGGGTTTTTGGGAAATAAACCCTGAGACACTGGGGACGGGAAGAGTGGGGGGGAATGTTTAACGCATACAAAATACTGAGGGGAATTGACAAGGTGGACAAAAAAAATTTTTTTCCCAGATTTTTGGGACACAGCAACAAGGGGAAACATTTGGGAAAGCAAAGACACAGATGAATCACAGGGATGTTGGGGAAATTTATTTCTTCGGGCCCCAGAGTAGTCATTTAATTTGGAATATTTTGGGGAAGCGATGGTGGGGGCAGGACCCATACGTACTTTAAGCGAGGTAGGAAAAAGCCCCCGGGCCCGGGGGAGAGTGCCCTAGTAGCGATCATGAAGAGGCGGGCCAGGGGGCCCCGGACTCGACCCCCGAAACCAAACTAGGGAGAAAACCTTAGGTGAGAAAACCACATACACCACACACACAAAAACCACACATCACACACCCCACACACATACACAAACAGAGGCGGGGGATACGGGGGGGGTCTTGCCCTCGATCACATTGAAACGGGTCGAGTTTAATGAAGCTTTCCGGGACCCAACACCCCCCCAAAAGTTATGAGGGGAGCGAGGGATACAAAGTTACAAATAATCCTGGGGCGGCTTTTTTGGCCTTAGCTTGAAATTTTTCCCACTCTCGGGGGTCACATTCGCTGAAAATTTTGGGAAAGGCCTGAATTGTCCGGGATCTTGACCTTAGAAAACCCAAGGGGTTATAGTCGCTGATCGATTTTAAAGGCCAGTGCGCCTGGCATGCCGTGCCGGGGGACCGCAGGCAAGAAATGAGGAAAATGCAAAAGGCTTTCGAGGGGCAACTTTTGTGGTGTTTACTGGCGCACGTTTACTCTTCCCCTCCCTCTCATAAAATGGCACTCCAGCAAGCCCGGTTTTAATTGGGGTAAATACCCACTCCCTCCCTCAATCTGTAAAGGAAAACCCATTCATTTTCCCTCTGGGAAAGTTTTACTTCCCCCAGAGAATAACTATACATTTTCATTTATCATGTTTTGGCTGCTTTTCCTTTCAAAAGGGCCCATTACGTCCACCCATCTACTTGAAATGTCTGTCTACGTTATATATTGGCCCGTTTTGCTTGAGTTTTCTGTGTCTTTTTGGGTGCATTGTTTCTTATGGAGAGTAAAGAAGGCACTTAACCTGAGACTTTGGAAAAGAATGGCGTTGAAGTAGAGAAAACCCAAATTCAGCTTTTTCAGGGGATATTCTTGGTTCTGAGGACATCTACAAAAACCTTCACGGCACACAACTAAAACCCTCCCTTTTTTGGGAAAGACCCACTTCCTTTAAAACCCAACCCCCCTTTTCCCGATCATGCCTGGGCTCCTACTTCAAAAAATTTTTCATTTTTTTTTACTGTTGCTTTTGTTTGGTTTTCCCATCTACTTGATATACTGTTGCTTCTGCTTGAGCGTCTGTCTATATGATATTTTCCCCGTTTCTGCTTGAGCGTCTGGGTTTTCTTAAGTTACGGGGGTTTTGTCCCAAATTCAGGATTTAAACTCAGTTCTTCGAAAACTCTGATATATAAAATTTTAGATCCAAAAAAAAAATTTTAAAAGTTAAAAAAAAAAAAATGGGGGGGAAAAATTGAAGACAGGGTTTTTGACTCACCCAAAAACGTAATGACACCCAAATTCAAACAAACCATAACCCCGGACGGGGATTTTTAACCCCCGGGTCAAGAGTCTTTATTTTGAAAACTCTTGATCGGGGTTCTATCCCCCCCCGTGGTTTTGGTTTTACAGGTTGTTTGGCTACGAAGCAAAAGGTGACGCTATGGGGGCCACTTTTTTTTCTTATCACCCCCATTTTTCCCCCCCTTCCTCGGGTAAAACCTGACCAAATCCAAGAGCTTTTTTTTTGCCCTTTTCGTTTAGTTTCTTATCCCTGATTGTAATAAGGGTGCAGTAAAACTTTAAAAAAAAATACTACTACTAAATTCTAATCTACTACTACTACAAAATACTAATACTATACTACAAATACAAATACTACACTACTTTTACTTCGAATAATAAAAATAAAAAATAAAATAATAATAATTTAAAAATAGTAATAGTGAAAGTGGGTTTTTTGGGTTTTTTAAATACGTACCCAGAGGGCCAATCAAGAATAAACTCGTTCCCCTTCAGGGGTCACCATACCACACAATTTTCTCAGAAAGAAGTACCAAATTTCACTCATTGAAAACCATGTTTTTTTTAGTTCCCCGTACTTTTTATTTTTATATGGATTTAAAAGTTGTGGGAGGTGAAACTTTAACTCTTCCTTTTTGGTTTTACCCATTGACCAAAATGGTGCATCAGCTTCGATTTTCTACTTTTAAAATTTCTGTAAAATGGGCCCAAATTTCACTGGGTCGTTTTCGTAAAGATTTTTTTTACAAATACAGGGACCTTTATGATGGGTGAAATGCCCCCTCTTTCCCTGAAAGTCGAGGCCCTTTGGGGTTTTTTTCCGACCTAGTGCTTCCCCTGTTTAAAAATATATATATATATATAATTTTTTATTTATTTTTTATAAATTTTTGTGTTGGGGGTGTGTGTGTGTGTGTGTGTGTGTGTGTGTGTGTACTCACCTATTTGTGGTTGCAGGGGTCGAGTCACAGCTCCTGGCCCCGCCTCTTCACTGAATGCTACTAGGTCCTCTCTCTCCCTGCCCCATGAGCTCTATCATACCTCGCCTTAAAACTATGTATGGTTCCTGCCTCCACTACATCACTTTCTAGGCTATTCCATGGCCTGACTACTCTATGACTGAAGAAATACTTCCTAACATCCCTTTGATTCATCTGAGTCTTCAACTTCCAATTGTGACCTCTTGTGTCTGTGTCCCATCTCTGGAACATCCCGTCTTTGTCCACCTCGTCTATTCCGCGCAGTATTTTATATGTCGTTATCATGTCTCCCCTGACCCTCCTGTCCTCCAGTGTCGTCAGGCCGATTTCCCTCAACCTTTCTTCATAGGACAGTCCCCGTAGCTCTATGACTAGTCTTGTTTCAAACCTTTGCACTTTCTCTAATTTCTTGACGTGCTTGACTAGGTGTGGATTCCAAACTGGTGCTGCATACTCCAGTATGGGCCTGACGTAGATGGTATACAGAGTCTTAAACGAATCCTTACTGAGGTATCGGAACGCTATCCGTAGGTTTGCCAGGCGCCCGTATGCTGCAGCAGTTATCTGATTGATGTGCGCCTCAGGAGATATGCTCGGTGTTATACTCACCCCCAGATCTTTTTCCTTGAGTGAGGTTTGCAGTCTTTGGCCATCTAAACTATATTGTGTCTGCGGTCTTCTTTGCCCTTCCCCAATCTTTATGACTTTGCATTTGGCAGGGTTAAATTCAAGGAGCCAGTTGCTGGACCAGGCTTGTATCCTGTCCAGGTCTCTTTGTAGTCCTGCCTGATCCTCGTCCGATTTTATTCTTCTCATTAACTTCACATCATCTGCAAACAAGGACACTTCTGAGTCTATCCCTTCCGTTATGTCGTTCACATATACCAAGAACAGCACAGGTCCTAGGACTGACCCCTGTGGAACCCCGCTTGTCACAGGCGCCCACTCTGACACCTCGTCGCGTACCATGACTCGTTGTTGCCTCCCTGTCAGATATTCTCTGATCCATTGCAGTGCCTTTCTTGTTATGTGTGCCTGGTCCTCTAGCCTTTGCAGTAACCTCTTGTGAGGAACTGTGTCGAAGGCCTTCTTGCAGTCCAAAAATATGCAGTCGATCCACCCCTCTCTCTCTTGTCTTACTTCTGTCACCTTGTCATAAAACTCTAGTAGGTTTGTGACACAGGATTTTCCTTCCCTGAAACCGTGCTGGTTGTCAATTATACACTTGTTTCTTTCCAGGTGCCCCACCACTCTCCTCCTGATGATCTTCTCCATGACCTTGCATACTATACACGTTAGTGATACAGGTCTGTAGTTTAGTGCCTCATGTCTGTCTCCCTTTTTAAAAATTGGTACTACATTTACCATTTTCCATACCTCAGGGAGTTGCCCAGTTTCAAATGATGTGTTGAAGATCTTTGTTAATGGCTCACACACAATATTTCTGCTCCCTCTTTAAGGATCCATGGAGAGATGTTGTCTGGTCCCACCGCCTTTGAGGTGTCAAGTTCGCATAGCAGCTTCTTCACCTCCTCCTTGGTTTATATGTACCTCATCCAGCACTTGCTGGTGTGCCCCCCTGTTCTGATTTCTTGGAGTCCTACTGGTTTCCACTGTAAATACCTCTTTAAATCTTGTGTTGAGCTCCTGACAAACCTCTCGGTCGTTTCTTGTGAATTCCCCATCACCCTTCCTCAGTCTGATTACCTGGTCCTTGACTGTTGTTTTCCTCCTGATGTGGCTGTACAACAGCTTCGGGTCAGTCTTTACTTTTGATGCTATGTCATTTTCATATTGTCTCTGAGTCTCCCTTCTTATCTGTGCATATTCGTTTCTGGCTCTTCGGCTGATTTCTTTATTTTCCTGAGTTCTCTGTCTTCTGTACCTTTTCCATTCACTAGTACACCTAGTTTTTGCCTCCCTACACCTTTGGGTGAACCAAGGACTCGTTCTGTTCTTCCCATTATTTCTGTTTCCCTTGGGAACAAACCTCTCCTCTGCCTCCTTGCATTTTGTTGCTACATAGTCCATCATTTCTTGTACTGGTTTTCCTGTCAGTTCCCTCTCCCACTGAATGTCTTGAAGGAAGTTCCTCATGCCTGAGTAATTCCCCCTTTTGTAGTTTGGTTTTTCCCAGCCTATTCCTGCTACTCTCTCCACTTGGAGCTCAACTATGTAGTCGAAGCACAGAACCACATGATCACTAGCTCCCAGGGGCCTTTCATACATGATACCCTCGATGTCCGAACTACTCATGGTGAATACAAGGTCCAACCATGCTGGTTCATCCTCTCCTCTCTCTCTGGTAGTGTCTCTAACATGTTGATGCATGAGGTTTTCCAGTACCACATCCATCATCTTGGCTCTCCATGTTTCGGGACCCCCATGGGGCTCCCAGGTTTCCCCATAACTAGTAACTTTGCTCCCCCCATGTGTGCTCTCCTGGCCACCTCGGCTAGTGTGTCGATCATTGCTCTGTTGCTCTCATCGTATTCTTCTCTTGGCCTCCTGCAGTTCTGTGGTGGGTTGTACATTACTGCAATTATCACCTTATGTCCCTCAGACTGGATTGTTCCTACTAAGTAGTCCCTTTCGCCCATGCCATCCATTCCTTCCATTTTCTCAAAACCCCACTGGTTTTTAATGAGCAGTGCAACTCCTCCTCCCCCTCTCCTCCCTCTGTCTTTCCTGAGGATTTGGTATCCGGATGGAAAGATTGAATCTGTTATTATTCTGGTGAGTTTTGTTTCTGTGAGTGCTATTATGTCTGGTGATGTCTCTTTGATTCTTTCGTGCCACTCCTCATACTTGTTTGTTATTCCATCTGCATTTGTATACCACACCTTCAACTTCTTTTCTAAGACTGTGGTCTGGGAGGTATATTGGGGTTGGGGAAGTGGGAGACCTGGTAAGGAACTATGGGTTGTTGCTGTGGGGGTGGAGTTTGTAATGTAGTGGGTGGGGGCATTGGATGTGGCATGGGTGTTTTGATTTAGAGTGTTTGGTTGCACTGGGGTTGACCTGGTTGGAATCCATGCTTGAGGCTGACTGACGTGCCCGGGCTGGGAAAGAAACATGGATTGTGAACCAGGATGCCCTGTTTTTGAGACTTGTGGCGGAGTGGATGGTTTTTGGGACCTGACGAGCTGAAAGCAAGGTAATATTTTTGTGAAGGAATTCAGGGAAATCTGTTAGCCGGACTTGAGTCCTGGAAGTGGGAAACACAGTACCTTCACTCTAAAGAGGGGTTTAGGATATTTGCTGTCTAGACGGACACCTAAATTAACGTATTTGTGCATCTCTGGCAAGACAGTGATAGCGTAAATGATGGTGAAAGTGATTCTTTGTCGGGTGACCCTGTCTCGGTGAGAGACGACCAGCGTGTTATATTATATAAACTCAGTTTAAGTTGTAATCAATGACTGTCAATGAATATTAACAGGTCGAGCGCTTTACCGCTGGCTACTGTCTGTAACCCTGTTGTCCTTTCCCACAGCCACAGCAGTGCTAGCTTCACGCCAACTGTGTGCCATGTGCAATGTCTGTTACACCTGCCACTTGTCAGACCAGTCCTGCAAGATGTCCAGATCCATTTCTGATTTTCCTGGTTTGCTCCTGTTAGTATTCTCTTCATTAGTTTTAAATCATCTCCGAACAGGGATCCCTCTGTGACTAATCTTCTTCTGTCATTTTGTTCTGGTACACATGAAAAAGTTCTGGCCTCAGTACAGACCCTTGCGGAATCCCACTACTCACAGTTGTCCATTCTACACCTCTTTCTAGACAACAACTCGTTGTTGCTCTCCTGTTAAGCATTCAATGATTCACTATAGTACTTTTTCTGTTATTCCATCCAGGTCTACGCCTTCTTACAGTCCAAAAATATACAGTCCATTCATCCGTCTATCTTCACTTCCGTTACCTTGTATCGTTTGACTTGTTGGAGGCTGAAGCTAATGGTTCTCACAGTGCTTCTGCTCTCTCTCTCAAAACCAGTGGAGAGATGTTATCTGGTACCATTGCCTTCAAGGTTTCTGGTTCTCTCAGTGATTTCTTCACTTCTTCTCTCTTTGTGTGTATTATGCCCAATACTCGCTGATTTGCTTTTCCTATTTGGCTCGTTTAATGGTCCTGTTTCCTTTGAGAATAAATTCGTAAATGTTTTGTTTAGCTCTCACAGATTTCTTGGCCGTTTATTATGAGCTCTCTCCTTTCCGCTTCCTTTCTTCATCCGTATTACCTGGTCTTTCATAGTCAAGAAGAAGGTAGGATTGGGGTTGGAGGAAGGGGAAGGTGGGGTGACGATATGGGTGGGGGATGGTGGGGAGTGACGTTGGGTGGAAGAAGGGTTCAGAGAGAAAAAGGGGGAGGGGGCGAGAGAGAGAGGTTGCTGGAAGGAGGGAGGGGGTGAGGGGAGGGTAGGGGGGGTTGAGGACTTACGACATTTTAAAGCAACATGTCATGCAGTACTGCCAGCCACTGGGCTACCAAGTGGTCTGCACCGATATTTCAGAGTTTATTCAGTCGTAAGCATTAGTGTAATTGGGGCGACGGCGGAGATGTCATGGACGATGGTAGTGGTGGTGGCAGTAGCGGCGGTGGCAAAGGCAGTGATGGTGATGTTGGCAGTGGCAACGGCAATGGTGGTGGGGATGGTGGACAGCGGCAGTAGTGATGTTGTTCTTGCTGTTGGTGGTGGCAGTAGAAGCGGCAGTAGTGCAACCGTGAGGGTGACAGCAGTGGCGGTTGCGATTACAGTGGTGGCAGTGGCAGTGGCAGTGATAGTAGTAGTAGTGCCGACAGTAACAGAGGCAGTGGCTACAGAGCAGTGGCAGTTTAAATGATGATGGCCTTTTTCTTCCTGGTACATGAACAGTGGCGCTGATACCCTACTCTATATAATAGTTACATAGTGGGAACAAAAGCCAGCTATATTTCCCAGTCATAGTCTATCAAAGAGGATGAGTTTTGTGCGTCAGATAATGAAATCATCAAGCAGTCCATTAAAGGTTTAGTTGCTACAGGAGTTACAAAGACTTCGTTCCAGCATAACTGGAGTTGAAGACACGTTCACAACAAGCTTTTATTGGGGCAACATTTCTCTCGCTGTAAGAACTTTATTAAATCGTGCGAAACGTTCTCCCAGTAAAAACTTGTTCTACAGCGAGTCTTCTCTTCAATACTGTTAACACTAGAGTCCAGAGCAGCAATTGCTATTATATTCGGTGGCAGGTGGAAGCGGATTGAGCAGGGGAAGATAGGTGAGGCGGGGTTGTGAGGTGAAGGTGGGGGGGTGGGTGTGGGGAGTGCTACTGCTAACAGATAAACATTTGGTGTTTGTTAGGGTTTAAGCTGACGTCCGGAGGGGAAAAGCTGTGTCAATACCCAGACATGAACGGGATTGTGTCGAGGGACGATCACTGCTTGAGCCTTCAGTCAACACAGACCCGCTCGCTGCTACACTCACATACTTCTCTTTATATACTTTATGTATTATACGTCTGTTGATATGTAATCGTAACACAATCCTGTCTCGTCGGGCTCTCAAGCGAAGGACTTGGCTTCAATCCTGAGTGGAGGCGAGGTGTATGGGAAAGGTGGATAGCATTCACTACCCTAATTCACCTAGCAGTAAATAGGTACCTGGGTGTTAGTCGACTCTGTCGCATCCTGGGGAAGAACAGTAGCAAACGATCCTCCTAATCAAAGAAAATACTGTATTTCACTATTTTTGAGGCAGTCAGACGGAAGACTGTTGAACAAGCCTTAAACAGTGATTACCTGACTTAGAACAGAGGCCAAACTAAATAACATTCGCCAAGAAATTTGCTGCGAACTACGTAAGAAATCCCCACAAAATTTGCGAGGATGAGTTGCCAACAAACCCTAATAAAAAATTAGCCACACTTGCTGTCTTTGTTGGATTATCTTGCATTACTATCTTTCCTTAGCCAATAATCAAAATTTCATTAATAAATTTAATATTAAACGACGTAAAGTTATGCTGTTTTTATTTTATTATTTTGAAGCGAGATTGATCTAAAAGTAAAGTGTTACACTGTCTTGTGTTCTTCTCGACGAGTTTATTCCACTGTGTGTGTCCTATTTTTCTACTCATTTCTACAACTTTTTAATATATGTTAGTTAAACATCAAAAATTTTTTATACATGTTTTCGGGGTGTTCCTATATAAATATATATGCATATATATATATATATATATATAATATAATATATATTTTATATATATATATATATATATATAATATATATATATATATATATATATATATATATAAGGCTGATGCATGCAGGGGATGAGATGAAAAGCTGTAAGCCTTCTCCCTGAAAGCTGGCTGCCTTGGATCAAACGTGTAGCTCATGCTACACGCCAAGGTATTGGTCCAGTGTGGGTAGATTGGTAAAGCACTGCGTACCTTGTCCTAAGGTTCGTAGGTTCGAGTCTCCTTCAGCCAGAGATCAGTGTTTGTGTATATTTCGCATGCTCTCGCGAATTCATTGCATATATATATATGTCGTGCCGAATAGGCAGAACTTGCGATCTTGGCTTAAATAGCAACGCTCATTTTGTCATATAGGACAAGTGAAAATTTGTGTATGCAATAATTTCGCCAAAATCATTCTGAACCTAACGAAAAAAATATACTTCACTTTGTTTGTTTAGTATTAAATTACTGTAAACAAATCTAAAATATATTTAGTTGGGTTAGGCTAAAATAGAATGTTCTTGTTATAATAAGGTTAGGTAAGTTTTCTAAGATTCTTTTGGAGCAAAATTAAAAATTTTAAATTAACATTAATGAAAAAAATATGTCTTTAAACGTATAAGAGAAAATTTTAGAAAGGACTTAATTTTAAATGAGTTCTTGCTAAATGACCAGTTTTACATATTCGGCACGACATTATATATATATATATATATATATATATATATATATATATAAATATATATATAAATATATATATATATATATATATATACATATATATATATTTTATAATATATATATATATATATATATATATATATATATATAATATATATATATATATATATATATATGGGATATATGTTAAGGAAGCCTAGAGAACAAATGAATTTGTCAGTTAAAAATAGAGAGGAGAGTTATTAAATGGAGAGTTAGAGGTATTGGGAAGATGGAGGGAATATTTTGAGGAATTGTTAAATGTTGATGAAGATAGGGAAGCTGTCATTTCGTGTATAGGCAAGGAGGAATAACATCTTGTAGGAGTGAGGAAGAGCCAGTTGTGAGTGTGGGGAAGTTCGTGAGGCAGTAGGTAAAATGAAAGGGGATAAGGCAGCCGGGATTGATGGGATAAAGATAGAAATGTTAAAAGCAGGTGGGGATATATTTTTGGAGTGGTTGGTGCAATTATTTAATAAATGTATGGAAGAGGGTAAGGTACCTAGGGATTGGCAGAGAGCATGCATAGTTCCTTTGTATAAAGGCAAAGGGGACAAAAGAGAGTGCAAAAATTATAGGGGGGTAAGTCTGTTGAGTATACCTCGTAAAGTGTATGGTAGAGTTATTATTGAAAGAATTATGAGTAAGACGGAGAATAGGATAGCAGATGAACAAGGAGGCTTTAGGAAAGGTAGGGGGGGTGTGGACCAGGTGTTTACAGTGAAACATATAAGTGAACAGTATTTAGATAAGGCTAAAGAGGTTTTTGTGGCATTTAGGATTTGGAAAAGGCGTATGACAGGGTGGATAGGGGCAATGTGGCAGATGTTGCAGGTGTATGGTGTAGGAGGTAGGTTACTGAAAGCAGTGAAGAGTTTTTACGAGGATAGTGAGGCTCAGGTTAGAGTATGTAGGAAAGAGGGAGATTATTTCCCAGTAAAAGTAGGCCTTAGACAAGGATGTGTGATGTCACCGTGGTTGTTTAATATATTTATAGATGGGGTTGTAAGAGAAGTAAATGCGAGGGTCTTGGCAAGAGGCGTGGAGTTAAAAGATAAAGAATCACACATAAAGTGGGAGTTGTCACAGTTGCTCTTTGCTGAAGACACTGTGCTCTTGGGAGATTCTGAAGAGAAGTTGCAGTGGTTGGTGGATGAGTTTGGTAGGGTATGCAAAAGAAGAAAACTAAAAGTGAATACAGGAAAGAGTAAGGTTATGAGGATAAAAAGATTAGGTGATGAAAGATTGGATATCAGATTGGAGGGAGAGAGTATGGAGTAAGTGAATGTATTCAGATATTTGGGAGTGGACGTGTCAGCGGATG
>NC_069399.1:110708698-110711198 GCF_026875155.1 Cherax quadricarinatus
TGATCCATTGCAGTGCCTTTCCTGTTATGTGTGCCTGGTCCTCTAGCTTTTGCAGTAACCTCTTGTGAGGAACTGCGTCGAAGGCCTTCTTGCAGTCCAAAAATACGCAGTCGATCCACCCCTCTCTCTCTTGTCTTACTTCTGTCACCTTGTCATAAAACTCTAGTAGGTTTGTGACTCAGGATTTTCCTTCCCTGAAACCGTGCTGGTTGTCAATTATACACTTGTTTCTTTCCAGGTGCCCCACCACTCTCCTCCTGATGATCTTCTCCATGACCTTGCACACTATACACGTTAGTGATACAGGTCTGTAGTTTAGTGCCTCATGTCTGTCTCCCTTTTTAAAAATTGGGACTACATTTGCCATTTTCCATACCTCAGGGAGTTGCCCAGTTTCAAATGATGTGTTGAAGATCTTTGTAAATGGCTCACACAATATCTCTGCTCCCTCTTTAAGGACCCATGGAGAGATGTTGTCTGGTCCCACAGCCTTTGAGGTGTCAAGTTCGCATAGCAGCTTCTTCACCTCCTCCTTGGTTATATGTACCTCATCTAGCACTTGCTGGTGTGCCCCCCTGTTCTGATTTCTTGGAGTCCTACTGGTTTCCACTGTAAATACCTCTTTAAATCTTGTGTTGAGCTCCTGACATACCTCTCGGTCGTTTCTTGTGAATTCCCCATCACCCTTCCTCAGTCTGATTACCTGGTCCTTGACTGTTGTTTTCCTCCTGATGTGGCTGTACAACAGCTTCGGGTCAGTCTTTACTTTTGATGCTATGTCATTTTCATATTGTCTCTGAGCCTCCCTTCTTATCTGTGCATATTCGTTTCTGGCTCTTCGGCTGATTTCTTTATTTTCCTGAGTTCTCTGTCTTCTGTACCTTCTCCATTCACTAGTACACCTAGTTTTTGCCTCCCTACACCTTTGGGTGAAACAAGGACTAGTTCTGTTCTTCCTATTATTTCTGTTTCCCTTGGGAACAAACCTCTCCTCTGCCTCCTTGCATTTTGTTGCTACATAGTCCATCATTTCTTGTACTGGTTTTCCTGTCAGTTCCCTCTCCCACTGAATGTCTTGAAGGAAGTTCCTCATGCCTGAGTAGTTCCCCCTTTTGTAGTTTGGTTTTTCCCAGCCTATTCCTGCTACTCTCTCCACTTGGAGCTCAACTATGTAGTCGAAGCACAGAACCACATGATCACTAGCTCCCAGGGGCCTTTCATACATGATACCTTCGATGTCCGAACTACTCATGGTGAATACAAGGTCCAACCTTGCTGGTTCATCCTCTCCTCTCTCTCTGGTAGTGTCTCTAACATGTTGATGCATGAGGTTCTCCAGTACCACATCCATCATCTTGGCTCTCCATGTTTCGGGACCCCCATGGGGCACCAGGTTTTCCCAGTCAATCTCCTTGTGATTGAAATTACCCATAACTAGTAACTTTGCTCCCCCCATGTGTGCTCTCCTGGCCACCTCGGCTAGTGTGTCGATCATTGCTCTGTTGCTCTCATCGTATTCTTCTCTTGGCCTCCTGCAGTTCTGTGGTGGGTTGTACATTACTGCAATTATCACCTTATGTCCCTCAGACTGGATTGTTCCTACTAAGTAGTCCCTTTCGCCCATGCCATCCATTCCTTCCATTTTCTCAAAACCAAACTGGTTTTTAATGAGCAGTGCAACTCCTCCTCCCCCTCTCCTCCCTCTGTCTTTCCTGAGGATTTGTGTGTGTGTGTGTGTGTGTGTGTGTGTGTGTGTGTATGTGCGTGTGTGTGTGTGTGTGTGTGTGTGTGTGTGTGTGTGTGTGTACTCACCTAATTGTGGTTGCATGGGTCGATACTTAGCTCCTGGCCCCGTCTCTTCACTGATCGCTACTAGGACCTCTCCCTCTCTGCTTCCTGAGCTTTGTCATACCTCTTCTTAAAATTATGAATGGTTCCTGCCTCCACTACTTCACTTGCTAGGCTATTCCACTTCCTGACCACTCTATGACTCAGCTTCCAGTTGTGACCCCTTGTTTCTGTTTCCTCTCTCTGGAACATCCTATCTCTGTCCACCTTGTCTATTCCCCGCAGTACCTTGTATGCCGTTATCATGTCTCCCCTGACCCTTCTGTCCTCCAGTGTCATCAGTCCGATTTTCCTCACCCTTTCCTCGTACGACATTCCCCTGAGCTCTGGGACTAGCCTTGTTGCAAACCTTTGTACTTTCTCTAACTTCTTGACGTGCTTGACCAGGTGTGGGTTCCAGACTGGTGCTGCATGCTCCAGTATGGGCCTAACATACACAGTGTACAGTGTCTTGAACGATTCCTTATTAAGGTATCGGAACGCTATTCTCAGGTTTGCCAGGCGCCCGTATGCTGCAGCAGTTATTTGGTTGATGTGTGCCTCCGGTGACGTGCTCGGTGTTATGGTCACCCCAAGGTCTTTCTCCCTGAGTGAGGTCTGTAGTCTTTATCCAGCTAGCCTATACTCTGTCTGCGGTCTTCTTTGCCCCTCC
>NC_069399.1:110716198-110753698 GCF_026875155.1 Cherax quadricarinatus
AGGTACCCTCTCCCACTGAGGTAAAGTAACCCGAAAAAGAAGAAACTCACTCATCATGAGTCATTAAATTAATATCCTGCCAGAAGCATGTTAACATCTCAGCTGTGGAGAAATTTTCTCCAGGAGGGGGGTATCAGCCCCCTTCAGCCCCTTTCAGCCCCTTTCAGCCCTGAGGGGCCCAGCCCTCTCAGAAGGGGCAAGCATCTTGTTTACTGCTACAGCAAGTAATTGATCCCAGATGCAATACGAGTATGTGACGTGGTCAAGCGACCGCCACTCCTTGCAAGAGTCCAGTATTGCAAAGTGTAGTTTAATAAGAGACAGTCCATCTCTTACCTTAGCAGGACAATTAAGGAAAATCCTGCTCCCACTTTATTACCATGGTAAAGATAGTGTACATTGTTGTCTATGCTTAAGTCAGCAAGAATCAAGCATTCTGCTCTGCTTCATAGAGGAAGTTTGGCAAGGAAGCAAAAAGTACTAGGTCAGCTTTTCCTTTATGTTCTAGGGGCATTGCAGCGGCATAGGAGGCTGAGGTCAGATTACTTTTCACCCTACTGGGAGTCACACTGACGCCAGGATGACCAACAAAGAACATTGATCCGTGCATTAGTGTGAACAAAGTGTCTCACAAAACACAATAAACACTTACAGGAAAGTGTGATCAGCTTCTTTAGTGATAAGATTGTGAACAATACAGACAAACCTTGTGAAATATAGTGTACCAGTGTGCATATTCCTAGACTATGGAAGACGAGGACATCCAAGGACACCTCAGCTTCTATCAAGTCACCGATACCTGTCGAGGGTGTAAAGAACACCATAGCTCACACTACAAGAGCAAGGTAAGTTATGAATTACCTTGTGATACGGGGGACTGCGCAGTTCTTGTGTCACGGGGAGTTTGTAATCAACCTATAGTCGGCAGTGAGGTGCGGACTTTCGAGTCCACACAAGTAAGTGTTGTCAGCAATCAGTGTCTGATATATACTAACATAACACCCCCTGGGGGTAATTTATAACCATACATAATATACTCTCTTACAGCCCATTGCAAAGTGGATATGATAGCTTCTCAAAACCTTCTCGCCTGCAGGGGCAGCTGTGCAGGCGATGAGCTGTTTTTCCAAGCTAAGTACCCCCTATATTTAATCTTTAACCTTAGCTGGTAAATCATTTCTCAACATCAGCTCAGATGACCCACTGACCTGCAATACCTCACCACTCATTCAGTGTAAGGCAACAAACCTATTGACTTCAAGTCTGGCTAACAAGTTTTCCTGTGGAAAAATTTTCTCCAGGAGGGGGGTATCAGCCCCCTTCAGCCCCCATCAGCCCCCTTCAGCCCCCTTCAGCCCCTGCAGCCCCTTTCAGCCCTGAGGGACCCAGCCCTCTCAGAAGGGGCAAATATCTTGTTTACTACTACAGCGAGTAATTGACCCCAGATGCAGTACCAGTATGTGACGTGGCTCGACGCTCCTTGCGGTCCTGTGTTGCAAAGTGTAGCTTAATAAAAGACAGTTCATCTCTTACCTTAGCAGGACAATTAAGGAAAATCCTGCTCCCACTTTATTACCATGGTAAAGATAGTGTACATTGTTGTCTATGCTTAAGATAGCAAGAAACAAACATTCTGCTTTGCTTCATCGAGGAAGTGGCAAGGAAGCAAAAGTACTAGGTCAGCTTTTCCTTTGTGCTGGGGGCAGTAACAGCGTGGGGTGCTGTGGCGTCTTCAGATTACTTTTGACTCTACTGAGAGTGACACTGACGCCAGGATAACCAACAAAGAACGATCTGTGCGTTAGTGTGAACAAAGTGTCTCATAAAACACAATAAACACTTAAGAGAAGTGTGATCAGCTTCTTTAGTGATAAGATTGTGAACAATAAAGAGAAATCTTGTGGAACATAGTGTACCAGTGTGCGTATTCCTAGACTATGGAAGACGATGGAAGACGTGGACATCCAAGGACACTTCAGCTTCTATCAAGTCACCGATACCTGTCGAAGGTGTGAAGAATACCATAGCTCACGCTACAAAAGCAAGGTAGGTTACGAATTTCTTGTAGTACGTGGGACTGTGCAGTTCTTGAGTCGCAAGGAGTTTGTAATCAACTTATAGTCGGCAGTTAGGTGCGGACCTTTGAGTCCACACAAGTAAGTTTGTCAGCCATCAGTGAATGAAATATGCTGACATAACACCCCCTAGGGGTAAATTATTGTTTACAAAATATGATCTCATTACAGCCCGTTGAGAGATGACTTCGACAGCTTCTCAAGACCTCGTCTGCAGGGGCGGCTGTGCAGGCGATGAGCTGTCTTTCTAAGTTAAGTTTTCCTATATTTAAACTTAGCTGGTAATCCCATTTCTAAACATTTTGGTCCTTCGAACTGGATGTGGAGAAATTTTCTCCAGGAGGGGGGTATCAGCCCCCTTCAGCCCCCTTCAGCCCCTTCAGCCCCTTTCAGCCCTGAGGGGCCCAGCCCCATACTACAAGAAATTTGTAACCTACCTTGCTCTTGTAGCGTGAGCTATGGTGTTCTTCACACCTTCGACAGGTATCGGTGACTTGATAGAAGCTGAAGTGTCCTTGGATGTCCACGTCTTCTATAGTCTAGGAATACGCACACTGGTACACTATGTTCCACAAGATTTCTCTTTATTGTTCACAATCTTATCACTAAAGAAGCTGATCACACTTTTCTTAAGTGTTTATTGTGTTTTATGAGACACTTTGTTCACACTAACATACAGATCATTCTTTGTTGGTTATCCTGGCGTCAGTGTCACTGTCAGTAGAGTCAAAAGTAATCTGAAGATGCCACAGCGCCCCACGCCGTTACTGCCCCCAGCACAAAGGAAAAGCTGACCTAGTACTTTTGCTTCCTTGCCACTTCCTCGATGAAGCAAAGCAGAATGTTTGTTTCTTGCTGTCTTAAGCATAGACAACAATGTACACTATCTTTACCATGGTAATAAAGTGGGAGCAGGATTTTCCTTAATTGTCCTGCTAAGGTAAGAGATGAACTGTCTTTTATTAAGTTACACTTTGCAACACAGGACCGCAAGGAGCGTCGAGCCACGTCACATACTGGTACTGCATCTGGGGTCAATTACTCGCTGTAGCAGTAAACAAGATATTTGCCCCTTCTGAGAGGGCTGGGCCCCTCAGGGCTGAAAGGGGCTGAAGGGGCTGAAGGGGGCTGATACCCCCCTCCTGGAGAAAATTTCTCTACATTTCCTGATTCCCTTCATATATGGTACTTTGTTCACAAGCTTGCTGGATGTCCAAACCCCTAGCACTCAAAACCTCTCTTACCCCATGCGTCCAACCCTTCCTCCTTCCCTACACTCCAGATTTACATGCCCTCCTATTACCCTATTTTGATCCACCCTCTCTAAATGTCCAAACCACCTCAACAAACCCACCCCTTCCCTCTGAATAATACTTCTGCTAACTCCTCATCTTCTAATCTCCAAGCACCTAATTTTCTGAATAACATTTATATCACACATTGCCTTCAAACACAGGAAAGATACTCAGAGACGCATAACTCATTAGTATACCCACCAGTTTCAACCAAAACAACTGCTTCTACGACGTAGCTAAGCTTCTTGACAAGAAATTTCTTGATCGTTATCACACATAACAACTGGTATGGAGGAAAACTGAAAGCTGTATAGCCGTATCAAGTCACGACTGGATACAGCTATGCACAGAGCGGAACGTTGTCCCAATAGGAGTTTACTTTGTTACTTGTATCTCCATAGGTATTGTCAATACTCTATTCACAGCTCATGAGAAAGTAACGTCCTTAGTAAGTGAAGTATAACAAGTGGACTAGGAGGCAGTGGGGATGATGAAGTGCAAGAGGATGCGAAGACTATGAAAGGCTCCCTTATCTAGTAAACGTTATTAAGTGGGTTTGTGTACGTAGTGATTGACTCATCTGAAACAGAGGGTGGGAGAAGAGAGAGACAGACAAACAGAGACAGATAGACAGGGACAAAGAGAGAGAGAGAGAGAGAGAGAGAGAGAGAGAGAGAGAGAGAGAGAGAGAGAGAGAGACAGACAGACAGACAGACAGACAGACAAACAGAGAGAGAGAGAGAGAGACAGACAGACAGACAAACAGAGAGAGAGAGAGAGAGAGAGAGAGAGAGAGAGAGAGAGAGAGAGAGAGAGAGAGAGAGAGAGAAAGAGAGAGAAAGAGAGAGAGAGAGAGAGAAACAGATAGACAGACAGACAGACAGACAGAAGAGGGCCGAGTGGAGAGGGCGAAGGAGGCAGATGGAAAAAATATGGGAAGCACAAAGCAGAGTCATCAAATAATGATGGAAGCAAACACTGAAGCAGAGTGTTGGGCAGTCACTGGTGAGTCAGAATATCTACCTACTTGGTCACGGTGATCAGTAAGCTAGATCACAGCTAGTGGTGACTCAGGTCAACTATAACAGTGAGTCAGGAATCACTCAGCAATCAATTTGGTCACATACAACCAGGCCATTGTCAGCTGAGCGAGATTACAGTCAGTGGTGCATCGAGTAAATGAATCAGGTCACAGTCAGTGATGAATCAGGTCATAGTCAGATATCACTCAGGCCACAGTCAGCAGTGCGTCATAATAAAGATATTAAACTAACTGCGTCAGACTATAAGATTAGTTAGGTCACGGTCTTCAATGAATACACTCACGCTCAGTCCATTTATACTCAGTGGAGAGTCCGTCACCTTGGGTTTCGACTAACACCACGAGGAGCAACATAATAGCTTGGTGTCAGTTTTTAGGATTAATGGTATCTAGCCCTGTAGAACTGCCCCATGTTATACTGGCGATAACCACTCACCCCAAGAGCATTCAGGATGATCCAGTGTTAACCCCGGGGCATCCCTTCAGGCCGGTACAATGTTAAACTGACGATAACTGCTGAAAGCCCTTTAGGCTTATACAGTGCTAAACTGGCGATAATGACTCGCATCAGGGACCTGCAGCGCGGTCCAGTGTTTAGCTCATATTAACCATAATGCACTCCCATGCATTCGAATATTCTTCAAGTGAACAAATGAAACAATTCGTCTATGACGTCCCTGTCAAATCAAGTAACGGTAATGTCACTGTAATCTGCATGACAGTCAGGTCACAGTCACTTACGTCACAATAAGTCAAATCACAGTTACTAGGTAGACAATTAGTCAGGTCAGAATTAGTCAGGACACATTTAATCACGTCAAAGTTAATCAAATCACAATTAGTCAGGCCACAGTCTTTCAGGTTACAATCACTCAGGTTACAACCATTCAGGTCACAACCATTCAGGTAACATTTAGTCAGTTCACAGTTAGTCAGGTCAGGGTGATTCAGTGCATCATATTTCAACGTCAGGTTTTACGCCAGTGTCAACACACTGGGCTTTGTTATTAGGCCAATGTGAAGATTTATGAAAAAAACAAAAATGTGGAGGAAATATGCCGAACATATTTTGAGGCGAATTCTATTGATAATAGTGTGTGGCCTGCGAGGAAATGGCTCCGTAATTAGGACACGCGCAAACACAGTGAGAGCAACAAGCAGGAGAGAAAGATTGTTCACGCACGCATCCATGTCAGAAACGAAAACATCTAAAAAGTGGACGTGTTTAGGTCGCTGCGTAATCCTAGAAAAGCGTACCCCGGTGTGCTTCAACCCCAGCCCCTTTTCCCTAGACCTCAGTGCATATTAAGAGGCATAATATTGTACCTCGAAACCTTGAAGAGGCCGAGGAGTAAAGCGAAGAAGATCAGAAACTGGAGACATCCTGAAATGGTCTATGAGTTTCATTCAAAAAGTCTAATATCCGAAGATAAACATCCTCTGAAGGTCTAAGGTTAGTTGATCAACATCCTTAAAAGGTCCACAAATTGCAATAACCTAAATTTTCCTCTAGGGATCTTAAATCAGCATTGAAGGTTTTAAGTCGATCAGTGAATGCTTTGACAAATTATCACACGGAGAAAAATCACAATTTCTTCAGCAAAACTGGTGAATTGGCAATTACATATTCGACGAAAAGTGTGAACCTTCCATTAAGTAATAGACACCAGTTTTGGAGGTTTAAAGCGGATCGGGGGAGATATTTTTTAATTAAAGCACAGAAATCGATAACCCAATTTGCTTAATAAAATTAGTTTCGACTAACAATGTAAATGTTCCTTTAAGGATAATACATCAGTGAATGTTTGGAGTCGATCAGAAGAGGCATTCTATAGTTATTTTCTGCAATTATTTAAATAAAATTTGCAAATCAAAATCATCCTATTACAAAGATACATCAGCAGTGAAGGTTTGAAGCCGATCTGAAAAAAACACTCAAATTATCACATGGAACCCAGTCTCTCAGCTAACGCAATTTCTTAAACGAAATTGGATCCTAGAGAACTCAAAATCTTTGCAGTAGTAGTAGTAGTAGTAATAGTAGTAGTAGTAGTAGTAGTAGTAGTAGTAGTAGTAGTAGTAGTAGTAGTAGTAGTAGTTGTAGTAGTAGTAATAGTAGTAGTAGTAGTAGTATATGGAATCACTAAACTATAGAGGGTCATAAATTGTCTAGATGTCACGATTTCAGCGGGACAGTCTCGCATATCAGAGGGCTGATGAGGTCTTGTTAATTAAGGTGGTTTTCGTATTTAGCAAAGTATAAAGAGTTGGGAGGGGATTAAGGAGGTTTTGAGTGCTAATGACTTGATGGTGTGTGAACTTCTTAGATCGAAGTGAATGGAGAAGAGTGGTTCTTAGGCTAGACGTGCTGTTGGAGTGTGAGCAAGGTAACATTGATGAAGGGATTCAGGAGAAACTGATAAATCAGACTCGATTCCTGGAGCACGGAATTACATGCTGAAGGAAAGATTTGGATATTTCATTTCGAAGTGTTATTTGAATTATGATGAAAGTGCACTTCTGGCAAGACAATTACTGAATGACTGAGAGTGAATGTGATTCCTTTGTTTTGAGTTCCCCTGCCTAGGTGGGAGACGGCTGATGTGTAACAAAAAAATAATCCTATTCCCTAAACCTTTAGTGGACACTTTAAGATGTTCTGAAGCTGTGTCCTGATCGACTGAACTTGCCACTGGTAAACTATATTTTCTTGTCAGAAAACACGTCCCATGGTCAACTAACCCTGCTTGTCCTACAGTCTGAGCCCTTTCAATAAGTCATGGTGAGGAGCTCTTAATCCATGAATGTTAGGACAATTGCTCGTGCTTCCTACCTCTCCTAGTTATTGACCCAGACACTTCTTGACACCAACTATCTCACTGGATGTGTAATAACAGCTCCAGAACCTTGACAGGATTGACAGGTAAATACTCTTACCTCGTAATATTATTCTATATGTTTACTCTCTTCAGATTTCTAATAAATTTATCTCTAAAATTGTCTCTATAATTTGGATTGCCATAGTTATTAAAACTTTTAGCACTGAAGTCCCGGGTTTCTCAGGGTGGGTTCAGCCGTGTTGAATTTGTCCATTTGTTGTGGAAGTGAACAATGTTGGCAAAGTTCGTCTAAACTATTTGAAACTAAACCAATAACTGAGTTGTGCGTTATTGATTTTTGGCAACCTCCCTCCCTCCCCCCCCACAACCCGGAGGATAGTGTGGCTAGTAGCATGGCCTCTGGTATAATGGTTGCTGGTGTGGTTGTGGATGGTGGTAGTTGTGGGGGCTGTTATTGTGATTAAGGGTTGTATTAGTAGAGGTAATTTTGTAATTATTCATGAGGGTGGGGGAGGTACTATTAATGCATTTGTTGTTATTGTTATTGTTCAGGGTGGTATTTTGTTGATGACTGTGATAATGGTAATGGTTATGTTTTTGTTGTTTAGGGGTATACCTGGAGTATACCTGGAAAGGGTTTCGGGGATCAACGCCCCTGCGGGCCGGTCTGAAACCAGGCCTCGTGGTGGAATCAGGGTCTGATCAACCAGGCTGTTATTGCTGGCCGCACGTAAGCCGAAGTAAGAACTACAACCTGGCTGGTCAGGCACTGAATTTAGGTACCTTTGAAGTGCCTTCTTGAAGACAGCTAGGGGTCTATTAGTCATCCCCCTTATGTATGTAGAGAGGCAATTGAACAGTCTTGGGCTAATAACACTTACTGTGTTGTCTCTTAGGGTACACGTGGCTTCACTTCTTTTTATTGGGGGAATGTTGCATCTCCTGCCGAGTCTTTTGCTTTCGCAGGGAGTGATTTTCGTGTACAAGTTTGGTACTAATCCCTCTAGGGTTTTTCAAATATATATTATCATGTATCTTTCTCGTCTACGTTCCAGGGAATACGAATCAAGGGATTTTAACCGTTTCCTCTAATTTTGGTGCTTTATCGTACTTATGTGTGCCGTGAAAGTTCACGTTCCAGGGAATACAAATCAAGGGACTTCAACCGTTCCCAGTAATTTAGGTGCTCTTTTGTACTTATGTGTGCCGTGAAAGTTCTCTGTACACTCTCCAGGTTAGAAACTCTGCCTACCTTGAAGAGGGTAGTTAGTGTACAGCAGTATTCCAGCCGAGAGAGAACAATCGATGTGAAGACAATCATCATAGGCTTGGCGTTCCCAGTTTTGAAGGTTTTCATTATCCATCCTATCACTTTTATAGCAGATGAAGGATACATTGTTGTGGTCTTTGAAGGTAAGATCCTCTGATATTATCACGCCTAGGTCCTTCACATTAGTTTCTCGCTCTATTGTGTGGTTAGAATTTGTTGTATACCCTGATACAGTTTTACTTTCCTCAAGTTTTCCATATCTGAGTAGTGGAAATTTCTCTTCATTGAACTTCATATTGTTTTGTGCGGCTCATTTAAAGATTTGGTTGATGTCCATTTGGAGTTTTGCGGTATCTTCTTATCTTCGATGGAGGACACTGTCATGGCAATTCGGGTGTCATCTACATAACAAGACACGGAGCTATGGCTTACATCTCTGTCTATGCCAGATATGAGGATAAGGAACAGAATGGGAACAAGTACTGTGTTATAGAGCTTTTCACTGTAGCCACCTCAGACTTTACTCTATTTACTATTACTCTTTGTGTTCTATTTGTCACCAAGGTATAGATCCATTTACCAACTTTTCCTGTTATTCCTTTATCACGCATTTTGTCTACTATTACACCGGCTATTACACCGTGATCACACTTGTCGAAGGCTTTCGCAAAACCTTTGTATAGTACATCTGAGCTGCCTCCTGGGGTGATCTCTGCTAAAACAATATTTGTTACACTCCTCCATTTTATGTGTCTCAAATTGAAATCCCCAAGTAGCAAAATGTTTGGCGCAGGAGTTGGGAGATTTTCTAGACAGTGGTCAGTTTTCAAAACCACAATGACAAAGTTTGGGTTTTCAGTCTTTACTGCAAAAACTTCAAGTACATCATTTGAGGTGTTTAGTAGTTCTGAGAAAATGAGCGACTCTGTAATGTACAAGTCAAGCCCCTCTTGTTGCTTGTTTAGTTTGTTACATCTGATTAGGTTATAACCTGGGATCCATATTTCATTGTCAAAATGATCCTTTATGTGAGTCTCTGTGTAAGTCGCAAACTCTGCATTTGTTTGTTGATGACTTTAGACCCTGTATATTTGCAAAGATAAATGCCGTCACATTGAGGGAATTTAAGGGGCATTGTTTGCTGGCATTAATATCTGTTGTTCTGGAATGGAGGCCAATGGCTGTGCCTCTTCTCCAGAAGTGTTTTCAGTTGGTGTAGGATTTCTGTCTTTTCTTGCCAATCTTTTATCCTTTCTGGCACTAAAAAACCTCTTACTCTGGAGAGGTTTTGGCTCTCCT
Source organism: Cherax quadricarinatus (assembly GCF_026875155.1). Taxonomy (NCBI): domain Eukaryota; kingdom Metazoa; phylum Arthropoda; class Malacostraca; order Decapoda; family Parastacidae; genus Cherax; species Cherax quadricarinatus. Next base: position 110,726,020 of record NC_069399.1, read on the forward strand.
CTTTTGTCTCCCAAGATGATGTGCCTGACAGTATACATTGTGGCATTTTCTTTCAGGAGCTGACGAATGACACATTTCAGGGTGAAATAAGTTACAAGAAGAAGAAGTGCACCCTCCTGTTGCCATATGGGCGTAGCAATGTTTGGGATGGTCAAAAGTGCATGTCCCGCCTGTTTTTCCAGATATACCATGCCTGTAAATATCCAAGGCATAGAATTTACAAAGAATGGAATTTAGTTTGCCAGGATTTTTTGTGGCTGTATTCCCTACTGGTGCACTTTTTTTTCTGTTTCCCCACTAACTACAGCTCCTGTACGAACATCAGTGCTTCTACCAGTTCTTACTTGCAATGTGTCAGCACTATTCCCTGAGGCATCATCCTGTTTTGTTCCATCTCCAGCAGTATTGCTACTTTGTACCTCTGGAAATTGTATAACGTTGTCTTTACCTGTTTCATCACTAGGGCCACTATCTCCATCTGGTGCACTGTCCTCCAGGACAACACCAGCACCCTCTGGAGCACTGTCCTCCAGGACAACACCAGCACCCTCTGGAGCACTGTCTTCCAGGACAACACCAGCACCCTCTGGAGCACTGTCCATGAAGACAGATCCATCTGACCCATCCATTTTATTTTCCCAGCTGTTATATTTTCTTGGTGTTCTTGTCTTTTAATATGGCTGTAATTTTCTTTCACAAGTGTATCTCGTTTTGGCAGACCCAAAAATATTTTTCTGATTTTATATCAATAGTGGTTGCTAAAGTTTCTGCATGACCCATGGGACCATTTACCACAGAGATTTCATGTAATCCAAGCATGACTTCGTCTGTTATTCTTTCTGCAGACTAAACAGATTTTCATAATGGTGGTCATTTACAACTCTTGGCACACTTGACAACTCTCTTAGCTAGCTAGTGTACAGGACCACAAAAAGTATTTAGTTTTCAATACTTGAACAGTTCTTCAGGGTACGCTGGCTAGGATAAGCTTACTATAAAAAATAATTTATTTTACAAGTTAGTATGTATACTGTAGATTGATATATATGGATTTAATGTATTATAGTTTCAGTCCCATACAACAATCTTTCCTGCTGGTACACTTGAACCGTTCTCCTGGCTAGGCTAGCTAGGTAACCCTACTATAAAAGTAGTTTGATATATATATATATATATATATATATATATATATATATATATATATATATATATATATATATATAAATATATATATATATAATATATAAATATATATATATATAATATATATATATATATATATATATATATATATATATATAATATATATATATATATATATATATATATATATATATATATATATATATATATATATATATATATATATATATATTGGGTCCAATGCCATCGATCTGATCCTAGAAAAAAAAGTCTCAGACCTCCGGACGATGGAAAGCAGGATGAAAGACACTGACACACATGATGCCTTCTACCTACTCACCAGGTGCCTGTCAATCCCATAACTTACCTACTTTCTGAGATGCTCCCCAGCCTTGAGCAGTCCAAAACTCAAGGAATATGACTCTCTCCTGAAGACCATACTAGAGAGTGTACTGAATCTTTCCCTTGAAGACGGACAGTGGTTGCAAGCCTCACTTCCGGTCAGGCTTGGGGGGCTAGGAGTACGCAGATCCTCCCAGATTGCTCTACCAGCTTTCCTATCCTCTTTCATAGCATCAAACGAGTTGATAAGACAAATTCTTCCTGATAACCTCAGTGACTCAGGAGGAATAAAGGACGCTAGCTATGCCAGTGCCATCACTGAATGGGAGACTCTTGCTGCTCCAGCACCAAACCCTAGTGCAGCACTGGCTCACAAACAGTCAAGCTGGGATGGCCCGATCGCTGAAAAGGTGCTTGCCAACATGCTCAGGGCTGCAACATCAGATAGGGAGACTGCCCGTCTCCAGGCTGTGAGCGCACCTCTCTCCGGGGACTTCCTTCAGTTCCCATATCGGCAATGGGAAAGCGACTCGACCCTAAGACCCTCCGTATTGCAGTGGCTCTGCGCCTTGCTGCCCCAATTCACACAGAATATATGTGTATTTGGGATGAAGCACAAGCAGACCAATACGGTCTACATGGTCTTAACTGTTCCAAAACCAAGGGCTGGCATGCAAGACACAATGAGGTCAACGACATCATAAAGAGAACCCTTGCTACAGCTGGATGCCCAGCCGAGAGGGAGCCCCGATCACTATCAGCCAACAATACCCACAACCCAGCAAAACGCCCCGATGGGATCACCATCTATCCTTGGAAGAATGGCAAGTTCTTAGCATGGGACTATACCTGTTAGTCCACACTGGCTGACGCCTATATCCATCACAGTGTTGGCCGACAGGGAAGAGCTGCTGACCACAGGGAGGAGTACAAGATCAGCAAGTACAGGGACATAAGCCAACAGTATCAATTTGTCCCAGTGGGATCAGAGACCTTGGGATCATGGGGAAAAAATGCCTCACGTTTCCTCAAAGAATTGGGTTCCAGACTCATCGACACCACCAGGGACCCAAGGGCAGCAACTTTCATGTTCCAGTTCCTCAGCGTAGCTATCCAGAGGGGAAATGCTTGCTGCATACTTGGCTCACGTCCGGCTTCGCAGGAAATGGAGGAAATTCACGATCTTTAATACATTGTACCATTGTATTCATGTTTCTGTTTGTGTTTATCTGCACATGTATTTTGTTTATCAATAAATGTTCACATACAATATAAAATATATAGGGGTGGTAGGAGAAGAAAATATTCAAACAGCTCCAGAGAGAACTTTGAGTTTTCCCTGAGGTACGTTTATTGTCTTCTCTGAGGTTGAGGGTCCCCATTCCAGCTATAGAGGTGGTATCTCCATATATATATATATATATATATATAATATATATATTATATATATATATATATATATATATATATACACTTTTTATATTTAAGTATTTTATGTATTATTTGCATATGTTGGTAATGCTGTAGTTTGATGTCTATAACGTTCATAGATTATATTGTTATTATTATTACTGTTATTATTAGTGAGAGTGTTTTTGCTATTATTGTTGGTGACGATGGTGGTGACTGTTGGATGTTGTGGTGGTAACCTGACCTGAGGGCGCTTTTGTTTTTTGCTGTTGATGTTCTTTTGGATGTTGAGGGTGACAGGTAATAATAATGTTATAATTATTATCATTGTAGAGACAGAGAAGAGAGATTGATTTTAATTTAATGATGAATTTAGTATAGTATTAATGTTTTATTTTATGTTTGATGACATTGACGTAATCGTTGATATTGTTGCTGAAGGTAGTGATGGTTGTGCAATTATTAAGTATGATGATGGTGGTGGTGGTGGTGGATTGGTGGTGTGATGTGGTGGTGATGGTGGTGATGATGATGATGGTGGTGATGGTGATGGTGGTGGTGGTGATGGTGATGGTGGTGGTGATGATGGTGGTGATGGTGGTGATGGTGGTGGTGATGGTGGTGGTGATGGTGGTGGTGATGGTGGTGGTGGTGGTGGTGGTGATGGTGGTGGTGATGGTGGTGGTGATGGTGGTGATGATGATGATGGTGGTGATGGTGATGGTGGTGGTGGTGATGGGTGATGGTGGTGGTGATGATGGTGGTGATGGGTGATGGTGATGGTGGTGATGGTGATGGTGGTGGTGATGGTGGTGGTGATGGTGATGGTGGTGTGATGGTGGTGGTGATAGTGGTGGTGATGGTGGTGGTGATGGTGGTGGTGATGGTGGCGCTGATGGTGATGGTGGTGGTGATGGTGGTGGTGGTGATGATGGTGGTGGTGATGGTGGTGGTGATGGTGGTGGTGGTGGTGATGGTGGTGGTGATGGTGGTGGTGATGGTGGTGGTGGTGGTGATGGTGATGATGGTGGTGATGGTGGTGGTGATGGTGGTGGTGATGGTGGTGGTGGTGGTGATGGTGGTGGTGATGGTGGTGGTGATGGTGATGGTGGTGGTGGTGGTGATGGTGGTGGTGATAGTGGTGGTGATGGTGGTGGTGATGGTGTGGTGATGTGCGCAGATGTGATGGTGATGGTGGTGATGGTGGTGGTGGTGATGATGGTGATTGTGTGGTGATGGTTGTGGTGGTGGTGGTGATGATGATGGTGATGGTGATGGTGGTGGTGATGGTGGTGGTGATGGTGGTGGTGGTGGTGACGGTGGTGGTGATAGTGGTGGTGATGGTGATGGTGGTGGTGGTGGTGATGGTTGGTGATGGGGTGATGTGATGGTGGTGGTGATAGTGGTGGTGATGTGGTGGTGGTGATGGTGATGGTGGTGGTGATAGTGGTGGTGATAGTGGTGGTGATGTGTGGTGGTGGTGGTGGTGATGGTGATGGTGGTGGTGAGGGTGATGGTGTGGTGATGGTGGTGGTGGTGGTGGTGATGGTGATGGGGTGGTGATAGTGGTGGGATGGTTGTGGTGATGGTGGTGGTGATGGTGGTGGTGATGGTGGTGGTGATGGTGGTGTGTGGTGATGATGGTGATGTGATGGTGATTGTGGTGGGATGGTGGTGCGTGATGGTGATGGTGGTGATTAGTGATGTGTGGTGATGGTGGTGTGGTGGTGATGGTGGTGGTGATGGTGGTGGTGATGGTGTTGATGGTGGTGGTGATGGTGATGGTGGTGGTGATGGTGTGGTGATGGTGTGGTGATGGTGGTGATGGTGGTAGTGTGAAGGTGATGGTGGTTGGTGATAGTGATGGTGAGTGATGGTGGTGTGATGGGTTAGGTGGTGATGGTGGTGGTGATGGTGGTGGTGATGGTGGTGGTGATGGTGATGGTGGTGGTGATGGTGGTGGTGATGGTGGTGGTGATGGTGGTGGTGATGGTGGTGGTGATGGCAGTAGTAATATTTTTTGTTAATACTGCTTTTCTTGCTGATTACTGTGGTGATTCTATCACTTGTCGTTATCGTGGTTATTCATATTAATATAGTTGTTAGCAAGGAGTACATTCACTCTTGAATACTCGTCATGAAGAACTCGGATTATAGCTGAGTGTAGGTATTCTTTGCCTTGTTCTACCTGTGAAAACTAAGTGCTAAACCCACAAGGGTCATACAGCAGTGGCTAATGTAATAATTAGTCAACGAAATTATACATCGATATATTATGTAACCCAACAATAGAAAACAGATAAACATTCACCTTGTACAAAACGGGAAGTCTCCATCCAACAGAAAACAAATACCTTGTTGACACAAGACGTCGTCTGACATATTGGCCTTCCGTGTGTTTAGTTACAAATAAAAGCATCAATAATCCACGGGACACATTTATACTCCGGTAACCCACAACTCGCGCGGATGGAAACAATGGGGTGGGATTTTACTTCATAAAACGGAGGAGTCAGGGGTCGATGCGCACAAATATTGCATTTTATGTAGTTTAGATATACAGAATGTCTGGCAATATTTGGAACTTAACTGTATTGCGGCGCTGAAGGAAAGAATTGGGAACGCATGCTTTCAAATCAGTGTTTCTCTCTTAAGAAATTATACATTTTTAGCAAAAATTGTTATGCATATAGACGGTAATGACGATCAGTTAGAATAAAAAATTATGTAAGTGAATATTATCTATTTTTCACTCTGGATCCAAAAAACCCATGTAGTGTATATCAACAAGTACACAGAAATACCCGCACATGGGAAAATGAAACTTATTACTACGTTTCGGTCTGACTTGGACCTTTAACATATATTGGTGTTTATCTAGGCAGTACCAGTTAAGTGGCACGTAACATACAAAGTGAGACAGAGATATGTAGACAGTCTTCCAGCTTGCAGATGCAGTACTGTATGTGGCTCCAGCAAATTTGTTTGTCCAGGAGATGGGTGTGTATGTATTTATTTAGTTGAGTTTGTGGTTGTTGAACTCCAGTTCTTGGTCTCACCTCCTAATCGCTTACATATTCTACTGCTGTCGTACTCACATGTATACTCGTTCATCATTTTATAGTTCTTTGTCCTCTCTTGGATCTGTATTAGTGCTCTATAGTTCTCTAAGTCCTGCTTTGATCTTTGGGTTGGTGGAGGAGTGTAAACTGATGCTGTTATTACCTTAATTTATCTAGTCGCTATTGTCTCTCCTGCCATAGTCCATGATGTCTCCACTACAGAGGATGGTCATCTATTAACAACCCTGCTTATCATACCTATTCTTATAACTAGTGGATGGAGTTGCCAGAATCCTCAGGTCTTACATGCTCAACATAAACATATCAAGCAAGATTGCCTGGCCTGCCCAGATTGCCGTATATGCCAGACAATGTTATAATTTGTTACAGTAACCAGCAAGGAGTATGGAATAATGAGGGAAGAGAGGAGCGAGACGTTACCTAGTTCAATTGTTACTATATTCAGCACCTCACTAAACCCACACTAAAGCAATGAGCACTCTCCTATGCATTCAATAAATAGGACAATCTGAAATCAACAGATCCCTTGTGTTCAGCAGTTGCACCATAGGACGAACAATTGACAGCGAAGCAACAGAGTCAATATTAGTAGTAGTGATAGAAGTAGTGTTTTGATAGTTATGGGAGAACTTTGGTAACAAGCTCTAAATACACAGGTCTGTGTGAGAGTGGACTAACAAGCATTTTAAGGCAGAATCCATTCTAATTTAGTGGAGATAGTTGTAGGTGATATTTTCCATCTGTTACGCAGAAAAGTGGGATTACCTGGGGGATAAAGCCTTGTCTAATCGCAAAGGTAAAAGTTGCACACATCTCAGGCAGAAACAGGCCACCCAGGGCTATCCCAGTTAAAACAGAAAGCGCTAAACCAGCATTTATTACCTCAATGGGTAGGTTAAAAGAGGGGGTAGGCAAAATTCCTAGCTAGGAAAATAAAATTTATTAGTTAAAACACTATATACACACTCTAGAAAACCACCTTCACATATCTCTTCTCCTAAGCTCCCAAATAACGGTACACAAGAAGCAGGCGGCTGGACATCCAGCAAAACATAACACTTAAAACCACAATGCCGGGTTTCCCCCCCTCCACTAACCCAAACCCCCTTTACCTCTTAGTCCTCACTTATCCCGCAGTCCTTGACCATATCAGAGCCTAGGTGAGCATACTGGTAAACCATAAAAGAGCTATGTGGCTCGAGGCACCTAACCAATGAGTCCCAAACTTAGCTTAATACACGGACATTCTTTTTCTTTTCCGGGAAAGAGGACGCTTCTACGTCCTTTGCATCCACCTGGTGAGGAAAACATGTTAGCACCAAAAGGCGGACCGATGTACCGCGCATAAATACTGTCTGCATTGAGCTGGTTAGAGGATCTTTAAGCAAGGCAAGAACGTTCCTTGCCAAGCATTATCAGGGACTGTTATGGCACCCCCAAATGAAGGCTGTATGGTTGGCACTAAATTATGTCAGGGTCTTCGTGAATTTCATGAGGGCTGACTTCTACTCTACCATCGTCAAACAAATTTTCCCAAGAAAGCGGATGATATCATTCCGGCAGTGGGTATGTTTGCATGATGTGTTTAAGATTTACTTGGTAAAGGGTAAGGAAGTACTTTTGAGCAACAGCATACACCTAAAAGATGTGTTCATGGTTATGGGACGGGTAACTCGACGAGCAGGGAATGTGGAGGGACGGCCCTTATGAGGGATGCCGGAAAGGGATCCTTCACACTGAAAATGCCCCTGAGGAGGCCGTTACCATCATATGTTACATTGCATAACCATAGAACATTTTTGGGACACTTGGGGGGCAGGGAAGACGTGCCGTTTATGTGACTCTTAGGGGGCACATGGGGGCCCACAATGCCCAGGAACAGGCCCAGGCGTCGGGAGACAGCTTCTGTGGTGCCATAGAAGCCCCGGACGTATTGACGGTGAAGTGGAAAGCCGGGGACAGGCCTAGGGTGAGGAGGTCGACAGGGCAGAGGGGGTTTTTGAAGACTGTGTTACACTCCAGTGGAAACGGGGGGGGGGGAATATCGCTGTCGACAGACCGTTGGACTGCAGAGTGCTCAGGACGGGTTTTTTGGAGGTGTGCGAAGTTTTTTGGAAGGTCGGAAAATTTGGTGTGGAAAGTGATTGAGGTCAGGTATGACAAGGTGATGGATGAACAGAAGCAGGGAAAAGGGGAATTGAGGGGAGGTTCGAAGGAGAGAAATGTGGGGTGGAGGTCCATCAAGAGATGGTTGCAAAGAAATGTGTGTAGAGGGTAGCTCCCGCAAGAGATCAGCGGGGCACAGACATGGACAAATTTCCCAAAACCAGGGGCGAGGCCATGGGAAGAAGATGTGGGCAGCTTGGTAGCAAAGGCATCGGGAGGAGGGGGGCAATGGGAAGCTAGGTGGGAAGGGACAGGGGGGGGTTGGGGGCAGGAACGAGGGATGATGAGAAGAACCGGGGACCTATGAAAGGAGGACCAAGAAGCCTCAGCGGGCACAGGGTAACCCCGCCATTCTGTAAAATTCAGGTGGTAACTTTCATGTAAAGGTCTTAAAACCGAGGTCAAAGGGGGTTGGTTACAGTGGGTTTGAGGGTTTTTAGTATTGAGTTGGTCTGTTTTTTGCAGGAACATAACCATAGGTTAGGATGTGATTTTGTTGTTGAAAGGTTATAGGTTGTTTACATGTGTGCTTTGAGGTTTGAAAGGAGGTGTGGCTGTGGCGGTAAGGAGACCAGTCCTTTGCGTATCCGGGTTGGAGAGGGGGGTTGGGGGTTGTCAGGTGATGGGTTTTGGGGGGCCAGAGGGTTAGTTTTTGTGGTTTGTGTACATGCCAGCTACTAGTAACGCAGAGTGAAGTGTTTTTTGTACGCGAGGTTTGGTATATCACTTGAGAGGTTTACCTGCTTTAAAAGTGATTGGTGGGGATTGGAATTGTGTCATAGGAATGGTGATGTGGTTCGAGGGGGCGGTTGTGTTTGGGGGTTTCGGGATGTTTTGCGAGAGGGTTGGAGTGGTAGATGTGGTGGGAGTAGGGGTATGAGTGAGCACACTTTATTGGGTAGGGATATGAGGCACGGTTAGATAGGTTTTATGTTGGGCAGGCATGGTGTGGAGAGGGTGGGGGACTTCGAGGGGGTTTTTTCTAAATCATCGTGCTGTATAGCAGATTTGGGGGTAATGGCATGGTGAGAGTTTATGCAGGTATGGAAATTAATGTGAGGCTATTAAAGGACGAGGGTGACCTACAGGTAAAGATTTGTGGAAACCCTTTTGGGGAGATTGGAATATGGAAAGGGATTTGCTGGATTGGGGGAAAGGGAGGGCTAAAGTAAAATTTCGCGAAATTTTTTAAAGTACGGGGTAAGGAAGGCGGGTGGAGCTATCCCCTACAAAATTATCTTGGGTCAGTTAAATGACTGTTATGCAGAGGAAGGGTGGGCGGAGTGAGGACAGGGGAACGTTTGGAAATAGGTTGGCGGAAATTCACAATGAAAAATTTGAGGAAAATTCGAGTTAGGGCAGGGTTTAGAGATGTTTAAGGGGGGATAGGCCATGGGGGTTTGTTTAAGGAGGTTTAAGGAACGGCGGGCGAAGCCCACCTTGGCGATATTGGGGCAGGTACGGGGGGGGGGGTGGCTTTGAGGAGGGTCAAGGCCTATCCCCCCACGGAAAATATTAGTTTGTATGCAGATTTTTGGTTTGGGGAGAAGTGGAGGAGGGTTGGCGGGGAGTGGGTGAGGGACGGTTTGGGGATGAAGAGTTTAATAGGGTATTAAGTGAGCAGGACATGGCAGAATCGAGGGTAGTATTTTAAAGTTTGAGGAGGTGGAGGGGGCAGTTTTTGGGGTGTGCCAGGGTTTAAAACCCCAGGCATAGACGAATACCAAACGTTTTTATAGGTATCATTGGGGGAGTGTATGGCATTGTCTGGTGGGGGTTTTGAGTTGTATGTTAAGTAGTGGGAGGATGGGAAATCACAAAGAACGGGTGTCACGGTTTAGTGCCCAAAAAGAAGGGTGCCGAGTTTTGAATGATTACCGTACGATTACGTTAATGTGCTCGGATTACAAGATTTTTGCTAAGGTTTTGGGCAACAGAATGAGGAAAATGTTGGGTTTAGTGTTTAAAATAGGGGACAGTTGGGATTCCGGAAGAAGGATGAGGGATTTGGGCAATGGTTTGATTAGGGATTTTCTAGAGAGATGTTCGGGAGGGGGAATACTAGGTTTAGATTGGGTGAATGCTTATGATTGCGTGGACAGAGATTTCTTAATTGGTTTGCTTAGAGAGGTTGGGGTTTCGGGAGGGGGTAGTGAGGTGGGTGAACACCCTGTATAATGGGGCAGAGGTGAGGGTACAGGTCAATGGGGGGTTGGGTGAAAGTTTTAAACCCAAAGGAGAGAGGTTGGGGGCAGGGCTGTCCGTTGTCACAGCTGCTCTTTGCGTGTGTGCAGAATCCTTTTTATGAGTCTGTTGAGAGGGTGATGAACAATCAGTAGATGGAAGGGGGGTGCAAAGGGGGCATCGTTGGGTATGTGGATGATACTACTGTTTTGCTAAGGGTAAGGAGGAGTTAAGGAGGGTGGGTAGAGTATTCAGATGTTTGGTATGAAAACCGGGAAAGAGAGTTAATACGGTGAAATCAAGGTTACTAAGGTCGGAATTGGATAGGGGGGGGGGGCTTGGGGGGTGGGGTTAGGATGGACAGTGGTTGACAGAATCAAGGTATGTGGGATATGGTATTTGGGGGAAGAGCAGGCATGCAGAAGGGGAAATTCGGAGTCGGGCCGGGTAAGGTTTTAAGTAGACTAGGGGTTTAATGTGAGGGACTTAGCTTTACATCAGAGGGTAGTGGTGGTAAATTCACTTTGTCTATAGCAAGGTATGGGGGGGGTGGCAGAGGTTTTTCCCTTAGAAAATACGAGATATTTTGGAAATGCAGAGGAGGGTGCTGAAGTTTGGTGTGGGGTTTGGGAGGGCATGGGTTTAAATAAGGAGGTAGTTATGACGGATGTTCGGAGAGGGGGTTTTAGGTTTGTTGCCTTTAGGACTGAGAGTAATGGCTGTATATATCAAGTGGAGGTATATGAGGGAAGGGGGTGTGAGGGGCGCTAAAATAGGAAGAGTTATGGGGAGGCACGTAAATGGTGGAGTGGGAAGGAATTGAGGGGTTTGTGAAGATATGTTGAGATTTTTATTGACAGTGCAACAGGTGGATAAAATCAAGTGAAAAAGGTTGGGGAGGGTAGTGAAAGGTCAAGGAATTTGCAAGGGGTAGCCGTGTTCCAACGTATGATTGGGGGGTTATTTGGAAAGATTTTAGTAAGCTTCGGGTACTGGCTAGAGTAAGAAATTAGTATATAGGTTTATCATGGGGATTCGGGTTCCAAGGAGGTGTTACATTGTATGGGGTTTGTGGAAGAGGCTTTTTGTCAGTTTTGTGGTGATGTTGAAAAAGGCGTTTCATGTGGTCTTCTTTTGTACCTCCTTGGATGGGGTGAGATCATGGATGGGTGGGGTTATCAGGGCTGTTGGGGGGGGGGGTCGTTTGCCGCTTTTAAGGGCTTTACAACTAGATGTAAAGGGGGTGCCTAGGGATGTTGGAAGGGCTAAAAATGTATATCATAGTGGATTATCTGGGCATTTCATGGGAATGAGGGGATTAAGGGGTGATATGAGGATAAAAGCGTTGGCGGCTAGATTCATAGGACGAAATGTAGGAATATGCTGGTTTATGGGCGTCCTGGGAAAAAAGTTTCCGGAAGGTTATAGGAACCTCACTGTGGGTTCCCTTAGGCGGGGTCCCTGAGGATGGACAAAGGAGTGGTCTCCTTATGGGGGGATGTTTAAAGGGGGGGGGTTGTTTTTGGTTTTTTCTGGAACTGATGTAGTTGTAAGAGGAGGTAGTGAGAATTAGGTATGGATGGTACGCCATGTTTCACGAGAATGTTTGTCATAGTGAGTATAAGTGAGGTTTCCAGGGTTAAAATTTCTAAGCCTGATGGTTATGTTTACTGGGTTTAAAATTTCCTTGAAAGCCAAGGATACCGAGCCCTTAGGATCTCGTTTTAAGTAATTAGATTGGCACGTTGGTATCAACCACACAATTTTCTGAGATACGTGTCAGTTTTTTTTGGGACTGGCAAATTTTCAGCAGCCTATCCTTATACTTCTCTAGTCTTATGTTTAACTTTTATTGTCAGATGACGGTTCTATGTGAAAAAAAAAAAAAAAAAAAAAAAGTGTATGTATAGGTTTTTTGGGTCTATACCATTTTTTATGGGGTTTAAAACCCAAAAAAGTCTTGTGGACAGAAATTTTTGGTTTTATACATATGTGGGAGGTATAATTAAAGTATAGGGTTTGGTTTTAAACCCCTTTTAAAGTGCCGAGGTTTGTTATAAATACTTGTTTTGGATTCTTTTATTATTGTATTTTACATGCATGTTGTTTTTGTTTTCTGTATCAACATTATTGTATTAGAGGGTTAAATATTAATAATAGTAAAATACTGTTTCTCTATGGTTATTGTGTAAGGAATCATATGTTCCTTCCGGGTTCCTATTGGTTGGATCTAAAGTACCATAACTTAACCAATAATCTGTACCCTGTCATAGCGGGTATGTTAGGTTTTGTTTTGTAGTGGTTATGGTAGTTTTGGTTCATCTTTTGATGTTTCATTTGTATGATGGGTTTTTGTTGTAATAGGACATGTCAGGTATTCATATTATATTGTTAAACTATGTAAAGTTTCTTTTTGGTGTGTTTTCTTTGGGTACAATGGCTTGGCGGCAACTATTAATGACTGATAAACTTTAGTGAGGTTTGTCTTAGCGTGTATTGTTTTGCTATAACAAGATGTTATAATACTTGTTCCCGCAAGGAATAACCTGGTACTAGTAGAACAAAAGAATGTTTTGTATTCCTGTACTTTATTATGCATCCTTTGTACTTTTGTAAGGTTTCTAATAAAAATATAAAAAAAAAAAATACACGGCATCCCAGACGCTAGCCTTCACTCCATGCTGACTCCACGTGACTGCCCCAAGCCATGTTCATCCGCTAACCAAAACACAGTTGGAAAATAAATCCCTGGCAGGATTTCCTTACAGTTAAAAGTACTTTACAGTACCCCCAACGCACATTATGAATTATAAAATTAAGCTTTAAAATTATAACATTCATACTATTATGGTACACTTCTCCACTGTATATACATTATAATATCATGCAGAACCCTGCATAACACATCCATTTCCATCTCTTCTGTAAATTCCATGCCATTTTCCACTATCGATTGGTACATTTTTCAGTCTGCTTTCATGCTGGTAGTTACTGGAGGGAGTGGAGAGTAGGGAGAGAGCCTTCTGCTTTTGTATCCTAAACTTATACATCGAGAAATACATGATAGTCTTTAATCCAGGTAGAAATAGAGAGTTCTCAGCAGAAAACCTCGGTATGGATTTCTAGGTCCTTTGCTATCTATCCTTTCCATATACTCCCATATTTATATAGAGCCTACTTTTATCACTTTACTGACAGGTCATTTCACTTCCTGACTACTCTGAGACTGAAGAAATACTTCCGGACTTACCTGTGAGATTTCTGTGCTTTTAACACCCAGTAGAATTCCAATAACCAACTGCTTATTTTTCCCTCATTTACTTTGCATCATCTGCAAGCATGGAAACATCAGACTCTATTTCTTCTGTCATGTTGTTCACGTACACCAGACACTTATGGGTCCCAGTATCGAACCATGTGGAACCCCAGACAGTCGCACTGTGCCCTCCCTCCTCCTGTTAGGCATTTCTTCATCCATTCTGGCTCCTCTGTTATTCCTGTCCAATCCTCTGAGCCTGTATCTCAGTCTCTTGTGTGGCACTTTTCCCAAAGCCTTCTTATTCAGTCCAGTTCTGTTAAGTTATTGCTTAAGAAGTTGCTCCTTTCCAGGTGTTTCGTCACATTTCTCATGATCATCCTCTACATAACCTTTTATACTATGCATGTCGGTAACACTGACCTTCTTTCAGGACCCACGAGGTATCTGACTCAGTAGTTTCTTCACTTCTTCTCCTGATGAATTTTTGTACTCAGTACTTCTTGGTGTACATTTTCTCGTTGTCTCTTTGATATTGTCTCTATTTCCTACGAAGATGCGTTCCAAGACTTTTTGGTCACTTGTAGTAAGCTTTCCTCTTTCTTTCTTCAATCTTATTTCGTGGTCCTTTTCTTGTGTGACTGTGTAACAACTTTGATTAAGTTTTGTTATCAGTGCTGTGTCATTCTCAGATTACTTGCTCAGCCGTTCTTCTTGTCCCTACAGATTCGTTTCTGACTTCCCTGTTCACTTCCCTGTTTCCTTTATTCTTTGCTTTCTATATTTTTGCTCTGTTTTTGCAGTTTTAGCTTTTGCCTTTCTGCACCTGTGTCAACCAGAGATTCACTCTGTTCTTACAATTAAGTATTCTGCTTCTTAATATGTAAAGCACTTTTGTCTCTTGGCTTTATCTTCGTGTTAATCTTCCACAATAGCTCCGGACCTCCCCTTGGCACTTTCCAGCTACATACTCCATCAGTTCATCAGTTGTCTTTCCTTCAAACTCCTGTTTCGGATCCAATTTATTTAAGAATTCTCTCACACCTTTGTAGTTTCCTCTATTGAAATCAATTTTTTTTTCTCATTTTATTCTTTCCCACAATGCGTTTGTCGCCATGTCTACTTCCCCAAGGTACTTGAAATTCAGTAATGGGTACCTGCTTGCACCAAGGATTTTCTCAAATGCTGTGTCACTTAAGTCAGATTCGCTTACTTTATAGCTCCCATCCCCGCCTCTTTCTCTCTCTCTCTCTCTCTCTCTCTCTCTCTCTCTCCTCTCTTCTATTTTTTACACGGGTTTGGGCAAGGTTAAAGGGTCCCTAGCTTTTTGACAAAACTATTTTCAGGGTTTAAGGGGTTCCCAACTTTCCTTTGGGGAAGCTAAGGGGTGTTACCTAATCAGTTATTTGAAAGCATTTTTTTTGTTATTTAGACTAAAAAGTAGGGAAAAAGAAAGAAGGTTGGGGCCCTGTGGGCCAGCCCTTTTCATTTGATCAAATGACTTTATCTCGTTGGGAAACATTTATGCTGGGATGAAAGTGTTCCCTACTCGGGGTCATCCGGGGGATATATGATCTTTAGATGGAGTGTTTTTTTGGAAGGGAAAGGGGACAGCCAGAATGAAGTTGCTGCTTTTTTCCCGTCTTGTGGTATAAAAGCTTGTTTCTCGCTGTCCTCGAAGTGGATCCAAGTGTGGTACTTTAACAATATTGGCCTTGTACATAACAGTAAGGCCACCCACATCCCTCCTGTGTTGAAGGCTCTGCTGATATGACAGGTCTATCCAGGATGGGTCCAGGCGAGAGATGAGACGTCTTGCTCTGTTCTCTACTCTGTCAAGTAGTCGCAGATGAGAGAGGGGCAGGCAAACCAAGAAAGTGGGGCAAACTCAAGGTGTGAGCGTACTTGTGCCTCGTACAGAATCTGGCAATCCCTACTGTCAAGCAGATGCGAGATACGGCGAAGTGCTGTAAGCTTCCTGGCTGCCTTGTTTACAAGATTTACAACATGGTTCTTCATGGTTAGTTTGGAGTCAAATTTCAACCCAAGGATATCAACTTCTTCTCCAGGTGCCAACACCCTCCCATTCCATCCCTACCACTGCACCAGCATTACCATCATGGTGCCTAGAAACCATCATCATTTGCGTTTTCTCAGGTGCAAATGTTAATTGCCATCTATTTCCCCAAGCTGATATAGCTCTTAGCTGGTGATTTGATGTAGCTTAGTGCAGCTGGCATTTCTCCTCTTGGATAAGTGAATGTCAGTGTACACTCGTCTGCATATGCATGGGATTCTGGGATGAGATGAAGAAGGTCGTTGAAGTAGACATTCCATAACAATGGTCCCAGAACGCTTCCTTGTGGAACACTTGCCCCAGTAGGATGTCTTGCTGATTCCGTTCCATTGAGAACTACACTTAGAGATCTACCATGAAGGTAATCACTGAGGAGACATAGAGTAGAGCCTGAAATTCCCAGTGCTTGAAGTTTTGCTAAGAGGCCCTGGTGCCTCACCCGGTCGAAAGCACCAGCAATGTCCAGTGCTACCACACAGCTGACTTTGGATTCATCCAGTGACTGGTGCCACTTAGTGGAGAGGTTTAACAACAGATCAGCAGCAGAGATAACCTTTCCTGAAGCCATATTGACGATCACAAAGTAGTGAGTGGTAGTCAAAAAACTCTGTTAGTTGTCTTGAAATTATTGTCTCAAGGATCTTACCAGAGATTGACAGGAGTGACACTGGTCTGTAGTTGCTGATTTCTGCTCTGCTCTTCTTTTTGTGAACAGGGACTACATTTGCCTCTTTCCACAGAGAGGGCCATATACACTGTACTAGGCAGTGCTGAAAGATGCAAGTTAGTGGTGCTGCTAGCTGGTCTGCACATCTTCTCAGCAATCTTGGGCTCAACTTGTCTGGGCCTACAGCCTTTTCTTGGTCAAGCGATTTAAGAAGGAAATGCACCTCCTTCTGCCTTATTGTCACCACTGACAGTTTTGACTAGCCAAGGAGGGTCCCTTGCTGGATCAGGAACTTGCATTTTGGTAGCAAAGCGTTCGGCAAAGAGGTCCGCCTTCTCTTTACTACTAGTAGAGGTGGTCCCATCCTGTCGATTTAGAGGTGGAATGAGTTCATTAGGCAGATAACCTTGTCTGTCCTTGACCAGGGACCACCAGGTTTTGGAACCTACCCTACCTGATGCTAGCTTTCTTTTAGTGTCCACCTCCCATTTAGCAATGGCCCACTTTTGAACGTCACCCATATGCCTACAGGCTTGCCTGTGCAAGTTCCTGTTATAGGTGGTAGGATGTCTCTTATACCTTCGCCATGCTTTGTACTTAGCAGTAGCAGCCTCTCTACAACGAAAGCCAAACCAAGGCTGATCTGTAGGCTTCGTCACATATTGCCGGTGAGGAATGTATTCTTGTTGTAGATTAAGGATGTGTCCAGCGAAGGCTTTCACTTGGTCGTTAACTTCCCCTTGGAGAAGAGCATTCCAATCGGTGGTGGCGAGCTCAGAGCAAAGGGCTCGCCAATTACCTCTTTCCCATAGCCAGGTTGTGCGTGTGGACTCCTCACCTCGTTCTGTTGGGATCTGAAGTATCGTAAAAACTTGTGGTCAGACGATCCAACGTAGCAGAGGGGTTGACAAGTAACTATACCTTCTGCTAGATCACTCACTACTGGGTCAAGGGAGGAGCCAGAGATGTGAGTAGGGAAATCAACAAAGTTTCTCATGTCAAATACTGCAAGAAGGTCATCAAAGTCCCTCTGTTTAAAGTGTTGGTTGTGGCCACCAACAATTATGATATGTTGACAGTTGTGTTGCAACAGAAGGGAGTCCATATTTTCCATTAGGAAGTTGATGGGGTCTGCATGTTGCCACTGAGATCTGTACATTGCACATACTAGTACAGAGGTACTAGTGTTTATGCAGAGCTTGAAGAACATCATTTCAAGATGTGTAGGGGTGGCAACATCAAAGTGCTGGACATGAACACTTTTAGAGAAGCACACAGCAACACCTCCTCCTTGTCCTTGCCTGTCTCTTCTCATCCATGAGGTGTAGCCAGCAATTCTTGCAAAATTTTCTGGAGTCCTGTCGTCCAAAAATGTTTCAACAACAGCTGTCATGTCGGGACGTCGAGTGTTCACAAAACTGTGTGAGCTCTCCAACATTAGTAATGAAACCTCTAATGTTGGCCGACAGGATGCTGATAGACTGGCTCTCTCTCTCTCTCTCTCTCTCTCTCTCTCTCTCTCTCTCTCTCTCTCTCTCTCTCTCTCTCTCTCTCTCTCTCTCTCTCTCTCTCCCTCTCTCTCATCTCTCTCTCTCTCTCTCTCTCTCTCTCTCTCTCTCTCTCTCTCTCTCTCTCTCTCTCTCTCTCTCTCTCTCTCTCTCTCTCGTTGCATCTTTGAAATGTTGGCACATTAAGTTTTGTATTATGACATGCGTTTTCTTGGCCCGTCACATCTCTGGTCTTCTACATGAATCATAATTCTCCAGGTCAGTTTTGATTAAAGTCTTCCATGGTCAGTAGCTTTGAACTGCTCATGAAGGTTGTTGTATTCTTCTCTTAGTATCCTCCTGTTTAGTGGAGACTTGTACACTAATCCTATCACCATCTTGAATCCTCCAGTCCTGAGTGTGCCTACTAAGAAGTCTTTCGACTCCATTTATTGCTCACATCCCTCCAGATTTCACTGGCTTCTGATTTATAGTGTTTCTGCCCCCTCTCGTTTGTTTTTCCTTATAACTTGACATCCACCTGGAAAAATTGTATCATTTATTACGCAACTGAGCTTTGTCTCTGTGAATGTTATTATATAAGGACATAAGAACATAAGAATGGAGGAACACTGCAGAAACCCTACTGGCCCATGCAAGGCAGGTCCTTGAGATGCTTCTGTTATTCTCTCATTCCATTCATCACTTTGTTTAGTAATCCAATCTACATTTGTGTACCTTTCTTTCATTTTCTGCTCTCCAACTATTTCCCAGTTTCTGTTTTCCTTCTGTCTTGATCCTTACTCATCCTTTAGAGAGAAGTGGAAGAAAGGGATTTAGATAGAGGCTGGGGTTAAGGGTTAGGGTGAGCTGCAGTTGTTGGACTGATTCTTGCACTGGAAGGGGTCTGGATTGTGAATGTCGATGACGGAGGTTGGTAAGAGTGGGACGAAAAGGAATGTGGGCGTCAAGGGATTGGATGAGAGTCAGTGTTGAGGAAGGTTATAACACAGGAAGGGGTCGTGATTGTGTGTAGGTGAGTAAGGACAGGGAAGGGGGGGATGATTGAGTATGGGTGATTTTGAGTGTTTTTGAGAAGGAAGAGAAGACTCGCCTGTAAGGCAGCTGGTGGGAAGATCTTGTCTCTCACTTGCTTTGCTGTATTTTTTTTTATTAACATTGCTTTTCAGTTATCTTTACTCAGTATTCACTCACATCCTCTCCATAATCTCTTAATCCAGTCACTTTACACTTTCACTTCTATTCACTCTTTTTCCCCTTTTCCAATCTTCCTTCTCTCATCCCATTTTCAAATCAGTCGCTCTCTTCGATCTCTTGTTCTTTTCCCGTATCTCTGATAACCCATCTCTCTCCCTCCTATCTTCTATTTATATCGTGTACCCGCCTCTCTCTCTTACTGTGTCCTGTACCACTACATCTCTCATCTCTAATCAACTCCAGAAAGGACTGATTTGAACGATTAGGTGTTGAATGGACGACCGACCTATTTACTTTATGACCATAAGGACGGATCCACGCTGAAGTAATTGTGGGATTCAAGGCAAAATTAGGCTAACCCACACCGCCCAATTGGACGTTTTCCCTAGGAGGAAATATTGGAAAACTAGCTTTACATTCCACTTACTGCACGAGCACTATTTCTCCGAGAGGTCTTAAGTTTACTTCCCTGCTTTCATTTGTCTGAGAATTGTAAGAATGTTTGCACTCAAAGAGCTGCGTGCCTATTACCGCCGGTGAAATGAAGCATGATTAACTAAGTACCTTCCCTTAAGGATATAAATGTATGTATACGTATATTGTATATATTATTTATATTATATATATATATATTTATATATATATATATATATATATATATATTTTATATATATATATATATATATATATATATATAAAAATATATATATATGTCGTGCCGAATAGGCAGAACTTGCGATCTTGGCTTAAATAGCAACGCTCATCTTGCCATATAGGACAAGTGAAAATTTGTGTATGCAATAATTTAGCAAAAATCATTCTGAACCTAACGAAGAAAATATATTTCACTGTGTTTGTTTAGTATTAAATTACTGTAAACAAATCTAAAATATATTTAGTTGGGTTAGGCTAAAATAAATTGCTCTTGTTATAATAAGGTTAGGTAAGTTTTCTAAGATTCTTTTGGAGTAAAATTAAAAAAATTTAAATTAACATTAATGAAAAAAAAAAATCTTTAAACGTATAAGAGAAAATTTTAGAAAGGACTTGTTTCATGCTGCGAGGACACTCGTGGCAGTGGAATGCCTCGAGTATACAACTGCACTCGTGGAATGCTCAAGGCATACCTTGAGCATATACTCGTGGCAGTGGTATGGCTTGAGAATACCACTGCCACGAGTGTCCTCACAACATGAAACAAGCCTAGGTCGCTAGGCTCATGTTGTTTGTACGATTGCAAGCGTGTTTCCCTGATGCAAGAAGATACTGGGTGCCTGATGTTTGAGAATTGTTAGCCTAGTGGTTATAGTGATGCGTTTGTTGTACTGTTCTCACAGAGCTGGACATGGTGACGTAGGATCTAATTCTGGCCAGCCGCAGGTCTATTAATAATTCAAACTCATTTGTTTCGTTATTTCATTAATATATAGACGGCTCATGAAGGCTGGTACTCAAACAGTATTGAATTGAAATTAGTCTCTGAGTTTACCATGGCCAAGTATGTTCTCACACTAGGGAAACACCCCCAGTACTACTGGGTGCCTGGTGTTTGAGAATTTATGGTCCAGTGGTTAGAGCGATGCATACGTTGTACTGTTCTCACGGAGCTGGACATGGTGATGCTAGATCTAATTCCGGCTAGCCACAGTTCTGTTAATGATTCAGAAACACTTGTTTCGTGATTTCATTAATATCTTTATAATAATCTTCACACAATCAAATACTCATTGCAACACTAGCCACAAGGGGATGAAAAACAAGAGTACCAGTCCTGTCACTCTTTCATGCTTTGTTAGGATTAGTGCAGTGTTGTAAAGGTTGCTAAAGGTAGGTTGAGGGGAAAGATTCTCTCAGAGATAGGGACGTGTATATTGTACATAACCCGTACTATGAGAGTGAGATACTAGCGCCAACCCACACCATGTTTCCACACCCCGTTACTAGGTCAGGTATGGGAAACACTCCTACGTTTATAGAAAAGCAGAACAGAGAATAATATGAAAACTTGATATACCTCTCAAAATGGCATCAACTATTAACTGGCATAGTTGATAGATTATTGGATGCCTATTTCACAAACAATTTAGTTTTGTGTGGAACTTTGGCTTGAAACCTATATTACTCCTTGTCGCTTCCCGCTACCGGGGGTCAACGCCCCCGCGGCCCGGTCTGTGACCAGGCCTCCTTAGGTCAGTGTCCCAGGATGCGACCCACACCAGTCGACTAACACCCAGGTACCCATTTTACTGATGGGGAACATAGACAACAGGTGGAAAGAAACACGTCCAATGTTTCTACTCTGGCTGGGAATCGAACCCAGGCCCTCACCGTGTGAAGCGAGAGCGTTAACCACCAGGCCACCATAAGTTTCCAGAATGTTCTCGAGATATGTATTGGTTGGTAATACTTTACTATAGAAAATATTCTGAATATCTTTAGTAATGTTGGTAGAATTACCAACAATATGTTAGGGAAAACGACACATGTGCAATTAATGAGCATTTTATTATGGCAACGTTTCGCTCTCCAGGAGCTTTGTCAAGCCGTTACACACAATACAAACACAGGTTTACATAGGCAACAAGTGAGATGTAAAACCATAAGTATTGTGGCAAGCTAACTGCTTCATACTGCTTGTGACAGTAGTAGTACGATGCCCATTTTGAGTTAAAAGAAGCCAATTTCTGAATATGTAAATCCTTTGAATTATCCTTAAACTCCATTCCAAACACTAAACAGAATATTGCCATCTTCGTCATCTCTGAAGTATAAACAAGAGTTCTCCTTAGAACAATAAACCCCGCCATCACCTTTACTACTGCTGCCACTACTACACTACTACTACTACTACTACTACAACAACTACTACTACTACTACTACTACTACTACCTACTTCTACTATTACAACTACTACTACTTCTAGCAATTAATGCTAATACTACTACTATACCAACAACAGGGGCCAGTTAGCCTACCGCAATGCTTATCATTTTGCATTTCACTTGTTACCTGTTTATACCCTTTGTATCCCTGTATTGTTTTCTAACGGTTTGACAAAGCTCCTGGAGAGCGAAACGTTGCCACAATAAAATGTCGCATTAGTTGCACGTGTGTTCTTCAACCTAACATCCTTAATATTCTTTGTCACATGCCTGTCAACTTTGCTCTCTATAGAAAGTTGTCGATGTGGGTTTATAAGTTCCTCAGAATCTGAGAATACTTGATTATTTCTAATCAGTCATGAGTAATTCTACATATTGTTGAAAGGGTTTGATTATTCCTAAGTATTCCTTATCTCATATTTGTCTACTCTGCTTCCTGTGTATATTTTTGAATGTGAGTTTACAAATTTCTGAGTATTTGAGTACGTTTGAGGATTTCAGGATATTCACGAGTATTTAAAAATATTCGTAAGTAATTTTCTACTTCCCACCTGTCGACATCTCATCACTACTGAAAAGTATCTGAGTGGGTGTGAACATTACCCTCAAACCTGCCTATCAGACAAACATTGCTACCTACTTTCCTCAAGTCTTACCTTATGTTCATATACTGTTTGTTAAAGGGTTTTAAATTCCCTCAGTTTGCCCTCGTAAAGAAAAACGTGGAGTGGTGAGGTAAGACTTCAAATTATACAGCTAGCAAGGTAGTGATGCTGGTACACCCGTTCCACTGTTACAAATTCTTTATGCATAGCAAAAAGTTCTCAAGAGCCTGTTATAGAAAAGTATCCCTCGAACATCCCATTAACAGCGAAGAATAAAATTTTTGCTAGTTCAATAGAAACTTAGTATCTCCAACTTAATTTAGCATCTCCTCTTAATTTTTCTCCTTGCATCCATTCTATTTAGTTACAATACATGGCCCTGAACCTTAGTTCTTGTTTCCAAGAGATCCTGTTGGTCCACCCTGGTTTAAACTCGTCTAGATAACTGAATCTTTTAAACTGTGGACTGATTGTGGCAATTTTTTGTGTTATAAGTACAAGTATAATGGAGTGTACATTCAGTGGGCAAGTACACTTCGCTGAATCCGGTTAGAACTTTGATCCGATTGTGGTAAGTAAACGCTCACTTTTTTCCAATACCCTGTCACTCTGGTGTCTAATAATGTGGTCCATTATCTTCTAACATTCTGTGTCATAATTTCTCAAGCTTTATTTTCGTATGGATAAACTACTAGACATTAATCAAAGTGTATACGCTCAGTCTCATCTTTTTTTTTCTTTTATAGCAACCGGAAAATTTCCGATGACAGTGTAAGAAAAGGCTGCATATTTTTTTTTACACTCGGTATTATTTATGAATTGACAACATATGCATTTCATTAACACATGAAAAAAAGGCGTAAATCAATAGTCGACAGTTTAAAAAGTTTTTTATAGTATAATCATATTTATCTTTGATACACTACTTCAACAATTTTGAGAAAACAAGGCTGCACAAACCCGAAAAATACACCAGTTCTGTACTTCTCTTTCTTAATCGCGATTAGAAAATCACCAATCAGACCCTGGAGGAGGTTCCAGTGGACGAGGGAATCAGAAGGCCAGACGCAGAGAGTAATAATGTGGTTAGAACTGTAGCAATCTGGGCGAAATTCGTTTATGTGTCAGTAATCTCCAGTGGAATCTGTGAGCACTTGTGGGGAGTTTCTTTGGGCTTGGCTGAGGGAAAGAGAGGGCAGCAGGGATGGAGAACGAACGATAAAGAGTGAGATATAGATGGAGGAGAGTGAAGTGGGAGTGAGATAGGGCCTGGAGAGTGAGAGTAAACACAACAGATCGATTAATCGCCAACAATACAAGGAAGAGACTTATTCTTATTCTTAAAATTTTTGTATTTATTATTATTATTATTATTATTATTTTTATTTTATTATTATTATTTAATTTTTTTTATTATTTTTTTATTATTTTTATTAATTATTATTATCATTATTTTATTATTATTATTATTATAATTATTATTATTATAATTATTATTATTATTATTATTATTATTATTATTATTATTTATTATTATTATTTTTTATTATTATTATTATTATTATTATTATTATTATATTCATGGGGAGGTGCTAAACCCTCAATGGTCATACAATCCCTTGGAAATGGAAGTTGAAAGACGCTTCCTCCAAGATTGGAAAAGGTTACCCCAATTCCTTGAATGTAGAGCCTATCACCAGCACCCCAATGGAGGATCCACATGAGGTAGGTAGCTACATCCTGGTGTGAAACAAGTTATGGGCAATGGTCAGTCGGTCTCTGGCGACTGATGTACAACGCGTCTTGGAGACAAGTGAGACAAAAAATATCTTCAGTAATGTTGCTGGAGCTTTGAGCCCAGAATGAGGAAAGGTCTCATGACTTATTTTTAAGGTAGTGAGGCGAGGAGTATGTGACTCCCGAAATATTGAATGGAATGATTAGTGCAATAATGAGTGATGATTTTTTCTTATGGTGATCTCAGTGATGAGGGATAATGATAATTATCATGATAATGATGATTTTTTATAATATTGACACACACACACTGAAGAGGCGGGACCAGGAGCTGTGAGTCGATCCCTGCAACCACAATTAGATGAGTACACACACACACAACGCACACACACACACAACACACACACACACACAACACACACACCACACACACACACCACACACACACACACCCCACACACACACACACACATACACACACAACACACACACACACACACACACACACACACACACACGCCACACACGCACACACACACACACACACAACAACACACACACACACCAACACACACACACACACACACACACACACACACACACACCAGCCCACGACAACGTGTGACCCGCTGGAAAGAGACGCCGCTCTGGGAATTAATGCCCACCAATACAAGGTCCAATAACAGGCCCCAAGGAACAATGGTAAGATAAATTCCTGATTTACAGAACCTCCTTTGTGGTGGATCGTCAGCAGAGATGTAAAGGGGACGGGGGAACTGGTGGGTAGGGAGAAAAGTGAGATAAGGATGGAGAGAAGATTGAGAGAAGGGGAGGAGAGAGTGATTGTAAAATTTATTCATGAAAGATGAGCCTAACATTAGTAGAGACCTTAAGTGTGTTTATATGGGAGTACATGGAAAAGACAAGCAGCAGATACTATCTATCTAGAGTAAGTCTGAGGCAAGGATAGTTGTGTAAAAGGCTCTCCCTCTATCCTCTGCTCGCTCTTGTCATTGACGGCATAACAGCAGGAGATAAAAGTACATCGTAGCAAACTGGAAAAATGGCATTGAATTTATTTGAGAGATGGAAAGTATTGTCTACTATTGCATCTCCTATTTTAGAACTGCTTTTAAATTCTCTCACTACTTCACTGCCGCCATTGCTATGAATAACACAGTCATCTGCTTCCACCACTATTACTGCTATCTTGGCTAGTTTCTTGACAACAGATAGTCCAGATACAGTTTTTGAATACATAGGTAATCCGTTTATTTCAGTTAGCAGTTGCGTAGCATCTAGTTGAATCCTTTAGTTGCAAAGTGCTTGTCCAGCTGATTCTCAAATGATGTGTATTATCCTCGAGCTTAGATTATTATTATAATCAAAAAGAAGCGCTAAATCACAAGGGCTATACAGCGCTGACCTCGAACTAAAATCTTCAGCTAATATGTTGTCCCTTTCTGTAATATTTATGTTGCATCATCTGCCCCAAAATTTTATTGTCCTGTATGAAGTTAAGGACTTACTGTGCACCTCAAATAGTTCTTCGCGTTTAAGCAAATCAAAACATTAAAATCGTAAAGATTTGGAATATATCTTCTCGTAATGTTAGAGACCAGATCAGCCGTGGTTTGGCTTTCGTTGTAGAGAGGCTGCTACTGCTACGTACAAAGCATGGCGAAGGTATAAGAGACATCCTACCACCTATAACAGGAACTTACACAGGCAAGCCTGTAGGCATATGGGTGACGTTCAAAAGTGGGCCATTGCTAGATGGGAGGTGGACACAAAAAGAAAGCTAGCATCAGGTAGGGTAGGCTCCAAAACCTGGTGGTCTCTGGTCAAGGACAGAAAAGATTATCTGCCTGATGAACTCATTCCACCTCTAAATCGACAGGATGGGACCACCTCTACTAGTAGTCAAGAGAAGGCAGACCTCTTTGCTGAACACTTTGCTACCAAAATGCAAGTTGCTGATGCAGCAAGGGACCCTCCTTGGCTAGCTGCAAGAACTGTGTCAAAACTGTCAGTGGTGACAATAAGGCAGGAGGAGGTGTATTTCCTTCTTAAATCGCTTGACCAAGAAAAGGCTGTGGGCTCAGACCAGTTGAGCCCAAGATTGCTGAGAAGATGTGCAGACCAGCTAGCAGCACCTCTAACTCGCATCTTTCAGCACTGCCTAGTACAGTGTAAATGGCCCTCTCTGTGGAAAGAGGGAAATGTAGTCCCTGTTCACAAAAAGAAGAGCAGAGTAGAAATCAGCAACTACAGACCAGTGTCACACCTGTCAATCTCTGGTAAGATCCTTGTGACAATAATCTCAAGACAAATGACAGAGTTTTTTGACTACCACTCACTACTTTGTGATCGTCAATATGGCTTCAGGAAAGGTTATTCTGCTGCTGATCTGTTGTTAAACCTCTCCACTAAGTGGCACCAGTCACTGGATGAATCCAAAGCCAGCTATGTGATAGCACTGGACATTGCTGGTGCTTTCGACCGGGTGTGGCACCAGGGCCTCTAAGCAAAACTTCAAACACTGGGAATTGCAGGCTCTACGCTATGTCTCCTCAGTGATTACCTTCATGGTAGATCTCTAAGTGTAGTTCTCAATGGAACGGAATCAGCAAGACATCCTATTGGGGCAAGTGTTCCACAAGGAAGCGTGTTGGGACAATTGTTATGGAATGTCTACTTCAACGACCTTCATCTCATCCCAGAATCACATGCATATGCAGACGACTGTACACTGACATTCACTTATCCAAGAGAATAAATGCCAGCTGCTCTAAGCTACATCAATCACCAGCTAAGAGCTATATCAGTTTGGGGAAATAGATGGTAAGTAACATTTGCACCTGAGAAAACGCAAATGATGATGGTCTCTAGGCACCATGATGGTAATGCTGGTGCAGTAGTAAGGATGAATGGGAGGGTGTTGGCACCTGGAGAAGTAGTTGATATCCTTGGGGTGACATTTGACTCCAAACTAACCATGAAGAACCATGTTGTAAATCTAGCAAACAAGGCAGCCAGTTAGCACTTCGCCGTATCTCGCATCTGCTTGACAGTAGGGGTTGCAAGATTCTGTACGAGGCACAAGTACGCTCACACCTTGAGTATGCTCCACTTTCTTGGTTTGCCTGCACCCCCTCTAATCTGCGACTGCTTGACAGAGTGGAGAACAGAGCAAGACGTCTCATCTCTCGCCTATACCCATCCTGGATAGATCTGTCATTTCAGCAGAGCCTTCAACACAGGAGGGATGTGGGTGGCCTTACTGTTATGTACAAGGCCAATATTGTCAAAGTACCACACTTGGACCCACTTCGAGGACAGCGTGAAACAAGCTTTTATGCCACAAGACGGGCAGAAAGCAGCAACTTCACTCTGGCTGTATCCTTCTCCAGAACATCAC
>NC_069399.1:110758698-110826176 GCF_026875155.1 Cherax quadricarinatus
AGACAGAGACATAAACTCAACAGAGAGACAGCACCGAGTTGAGAGAACAAAAAAGCGAAAGGAGCTAGGAAGGAGACTAGGAGGAACCAGCAGAGGTCAGTCCAGCTTGAACAGAGGCAGCAGCAAGGGCAAGCACACACTCAACTATCCTCAGAACCCCGCAACCTATCACACCATCCCAACACACATACAATCCCATAACCCACAGCTTCCACCCAACCCCAACCATAGAATCCCACAGTATGCTACCAAGTCTCCCCACCCCTCAACAGGAGGCCCCCAAATCACTGTGTTGGAAAGAAAACTGAAGGTATGGTGCACAAATGCTGATGGAATTAACAAATCAAGTGGGAGACGTGGCACGACAAGAGTCAAAGAACATCACAGACATCCATAGAGCGATCACAGAACCAAGCATACAGGTAATGCATAACAATTGCCATCTTTCCAGCGTGATACCATACCTGAGAAAGACAGAAGGAACAGGGGGGGGTGGAGGAGTGGCATTGGCTGATCAAACTCCGATTGAATGTTTTATGAGCGGAGAGAGGAGACAGCGGAGAAGAAAGTGATTACATAGCGGGAACGCTTCACTCTGAGGTCCCAAGTGTAAATTGCAGGTGATGTAACCCACCACAGAACAGCAATGAGGCCAAGGCAAGAGTATGACGAGAGCAATAGAGCGATGCTGACACACGGCTAATCAGTGCCAAAGAGCTCATGCATGCAGGGCAAAGCTCCTGACATGGGCGACTTTAAACATTAGAAATCGAATGGAGTACTTGGAGCCACATGGGGCCAAGATATATGGAGGGCTAAGATATGGAGTGGTACTGGGAAACTTCATGTACCAACACGTAAGTACACTTACAAGAAGAGAGGCGAGATGAACCTGCAAGAACTGACTTAGTATTCACCTTGAGTAGAGCGATATTGAGGAACATCACATATGAAAGACCCCTTGGGGCCAGCTGATCATGTGGTTTTGAGCTTCGAATACACAGTAGAGCTACAAGTGGAGGGGGAAGCAGAAGGCCAGGACAAATGAAACCAAACTACAGAAAGGGGACTACCCATGAAAAAGGGAGAATGAGGAACTTCCTGAATGAGGTTCCGTGGGACAGAGAACTGGCAGGGAAGCCAGTTAATGAGATGATGAGCCCATGGTTCACCCAAAGATGCAAGGAGGCAAAAACCAACCTGTGCTAGGGAATGGAAGCAATATGAAGGCAAGACCCCAGGAGAATAAGGAAGCAGTCGTAGAGCCAAAACGAATATGTACACCAGATAAGAAGGGAGCCCCAACGTCCATATGAAACGACATAGCACAAAATCCAATATCTGACCCGAAGCTGTATACAGCCACATCAGAAGAAAACAAACCGTCAAGGACCAGGTAATCAGCAAAGGAAGGAAGGACAGAGAGACACACGTAAGGACCGTGGAAGTATGTGAGGAACTCAACAGAGATGCACAGAAGTGTGCACAGAGAGACAGATAGGGGCTCCAAAAAGACGGAGACTGGGTACACCACCATGAGCTGGACACAGTACAATCACAAAACCGAGATGAAAGTGAAGAGGCTTCTGGTGAGCTAGATACCTCAAAGGCAATGGGTGCCAGATAACATCTCTCCATGGGTCCTGAGAGAGGATCAGAGGCGCTATGTGTTACCCCTAACAACAATATACCATACATCCTATCGAAACAGGGAGATTGCCTATTGGCATGGATACAGACAGCTAATTAGTCCTATCTTTTAAAAAAGGAGACAACATGATGCATTAAACTACAGACCAGTGTCCATCTGACATGTATACCAGGCAAAATCATGGAAAAGATTGTGCCAGGAGAAGAATGGTGGAACAAATCTAAAAGGATTGAACATCTCATCACCAGCAGCCAACATGGTTTTCAGAGACGAAATCCTGTGTCACAAACCTACTGGAGTTCTATGACAGGTTGACTGCAGTTAAGACAAGAGAGAGAGGGGTGGGTAGATTGTATTTCTTGACTACAAGAATGCGGTTTGACACAGTACCACCAAGAGATTAGTGTCAAAAACTGGAGGACCAAGCAGGATAACAGGGAAGGCACTGCAATGGATCAGGGAATACATGTCAGAAGACCAGCAGCGAGTAATGTACGTGGCGAGGTGTCAATGGGGCACCTGTGACCACGGGTCCCACAGGGGTCAGTCCTAACCAGTGCTAGTTTCTGAAGTTGTGAACCCACATGACGGAAGAATAAACCCGCGTGTCCCTGTTTGCAGATGACGTGAAGTGGATGAGAAGAGATTCATTCGATCGAAGACCAGGCGAAAATACAAGAGGATCGGAACAGGCTGCAGACCTTGGTCAGCAACTGGCCTCCTGATTTCAATCCCACGCAAAGTGCAAAGTCATGAGATTGGGGAAGGGGAAAGAAGACCGCAGACGGAGTGCATCCTAGGGAGCCAGAGACTACTAACAACACACAAGGATAAAGACCTTTGGGGTGAGTAGAACACCAGGCACATCTCCTGTAGCGCACATCCACCAAATAACGGCTGCAGCTATGGGCTCCTGGCAAACTTCAAACAGCATTCCGACATCTTAAATAGGAATCGTTCAGACTCTGTACACACCGGTACGTTAGGCCTAGATTGGAGTATGCCACATTTTGGAACCCACACCTAGCCAAGCATGTAAAAACTAGAGAAATGCAAAGGTTTTGCAACAAAAACTAGTCCCAGAGTTAAGAGATGTTTCTACAGGAGAGGTTAAGGAAATCAACGTACGACACTGAGCAAGAGAGAAGGGGGGACATGATAACAAACGTTACAAAATACTGAAGGAATTGGCAAGGTGGACAAAGACAGGATTGTTTCAGAGACCGGACTCAGCAACTACGGGGACGCAGTTGGAAGCTAAAGACACAGAGAATCAAAAGGATGGTTAGGAATAGTATTCTTCAGCCACAGATATCAGCAAGTGGAATAGATTGGGGAAGCGATTGTAGTTGAGGCAGATCGCATACATAGCTTTAAGGAGAGTACGATGAAGCGCATGGTTCAGGGAAGTGACCTAGTACAGACCAGTAGAAGACACGGGGCCAGAGCTTGGACTCGACCCCTGCAACTTACTAGGTGAGTACAACGAGGTGAGTACAACACACTCAATATGCAACACACACAGATACAGGAGATTTCACACCTTTATGTTATTTTACGTAATTTTAGGCACACAAGAACTCTACAGTGAAATCCACGAGATAGGGTACATCTGACAAAAACATATGTAGTACATACGAGGGAAATAAGGATGCTTACATAAACGCACGCATATACACCACACTCATACTCGCACATAGGTGAGAACAGGAATGTTATCCCTGTAGGCACTTGAATAGCTGTACACATGCACAACACACACACCACACACACACACACACTCACACACACACCCATACACAACACACGCACGCACCACAAGAACCCACACATACACCAGACACATACACACAATCCAAACAAACACAGGATTTCACACCTTTATGTGAATTGACCCACTACCCCTCTCCTTCTCTCTCTGTCTCTTGTCTCTTCTTCCTCTCTTCCTTCCTCTCTCTCTCTAATCTCTCCTCTCTCTCTCTCTCTTTTTCTTTCTGTCTCTTCCTCTCTTTCTTAAGCTTTCGCTCTCCCTTCCTCTCTCGTCTATTTCCTCTCTCTCATCTCTTCCTCTCTCTCTCCCTTTCTCTCTCTTCCTCTTTTTTATTTTTTTACACAGGGTTTGGCAAGTTTAAGGATGCCCTACCTTATTGTCAAGCCTATTTACAGGTTATGATCTAACTTTATTGGCAACAGGACGAGCTGTACCACATCAGCTCATTTGAAAGATTTTTATTGTTATGAGACAACAAGTAGGGAACGTGAAATAAAGTTTGAGCCATCTGTGGGTCAGCATTTTCATTTGATCACTGACTTTAT
Source organism: Cherax quadricarinatus (assembly GCF_026875155.1). Taxonomy (NCBI): domain Eukaryota; kingdom Metazoa; phylum Arthropoda; class Malacostraca; order Decapoda; family Parastacidae; genus Cherax; species Cherax quadricarinatus. Next base: position 110,762,666 of record NC_069399.1, read on the forward strand.
CTCTTACATCATATCTGTACGAATGTGTTCCATACTCGATCATCCTGGGTTATATATGGATCTCAGAATGGAGTGATGTTCTGGAGAAGGATACAGCCAAGTGAAGTTGCTGCGTTCTGCCCGTCTTGTGGCATAAAAGCTTGTTTCCCTGCCCTCGAAGGGACCAAGTGTGGTTTTTTAAACAATTTTGGCCTTGTCTAAAGAAAAAGGCCCCCCACACCCCTCCTGTTTTAAAGGGCTCGCTGAATGACGATCTATCCGGGAGGGTCCGGGCGAGAGATGAGATAACGCTCTGTTCTCTACTCTTAACAGTCGCAGTGAGAGGGGGGGGAGGCAAACCAAGAAATTGGAGCTACTAAGGTGTGGCGTATTGGCCTCGTACAGGATCTTGCAACCCCCTACTTAAAGCAGTGCGAGACACGGCGAAGTGCTGTAAGTTTTCCGGGTGCCTTTTTGCAAGATTTAAACATGGTTCTTCAGGTTTTTTGGGGTCAAATTTCCCCCCAAGGGATATCAACTTTTTCTCCAGGTGCCAACTCTCCCATTCATCCTTCTCTGCACCAGCTTCCATCATGGTCCCTAGAGACGTTATCATTTGCGTTTTCTCAGGTGAAAAAGTTACTTGCCACTATTTCCGCAAGTGATATACTCTTAGCTGGTGTTTGAGTAGCTTAGAGCAGTGGCTTTATTCTTTGGGATAAGTAAATGTCATGGACAGTCGTTGCATATGCATGGGTTCTGGGATGAGATGAAAAAGGTCGTTGAAGCAGACATTCCATAACAATGGACCCAGCACGTTCCTTGGGAAAACATTTGCCAATGGATGTTTGCTGATTTTTTCCCTTTGAGAACTACACTTAGAGATCTACCATAAAGGAATCATGAGGAGACTAGCGTAGACCCGAAATTTCCCCAGTGCTTAAAGTTTTGCTAAGGGGCCCCGGGTGCCACACCCGGTCCAAAGACCAGCAATTTTTTCCATGCAACCACCAGCTGAATTTGGGTTTAACCAGTACTGGTGCCATTAGGGGAGGGGTTTAACAACAGATCGCGCAGAGTAACTTTCCTAAAAGCCATATTGACATCACAAGTAGTGAGTGGTAGTAAAAAAAAACTGTCATTTGTTTGAGATTATTGTCTAAAGGTCTTACCAGTGATTGAAGGAGTGACATGGTCTGTATTTTGTGTTTTAAGCTCGCTCTTCTTTTTGTAAACGGGGACTACATTTGCCTCTTTCCAAAGAGAGGGCCTTTTAACTGTACTGGCAGTGCTGAAGAGCGAGTTAGAGGTGCTGCAGCTGGTCTGCCATCTTCTCACAATCTTGGCTCAATTTTGCTGCGCCCACAGCCTTTTCTTGGTAAAGCGATTTAAAAAGGAAATCACCTTTTCCCTCCCTTTATTTCACCACTGCAGTTTTGAAACAGTTTTGCAGCACCAAGGAGGGTCCCTTGCTGGATCAGGAACTTGCTTTTGGTAGAAATGTGTTCCAAATAGGTCCGCCTTCTTGACTACTATGAGGGGGGCCCCCATCCTGTCGATTTAGAGGGGGAATGAGTTCTCGGGCGATAACCTTGTCTGCCCTTGACCGGGGGACCACCGGGTTTAAACCTACCTTCCCTGATGCTAGTTTTCTTTGTGTCCACCTCCCTTTTAGCAATGGCCCACTTTTGAACGTCACCCATATGCCACAGGCTTGCTGTGCGTTCCGTTATGGGGTGGTGGATTCTTTATCTTCCCCAATGCTTGTACTTCAGTACAGCCTCTCAAAAACGAAACCCAAAACCAAGGCTGATCTAAGGCTTCGTGATTTTGCGGTGAGGAAAAGGGGTTTTGTTTTAGTTTTTGGATGTGTCCGGAAGGCTTTCACTTGGTTGTCAACATCCCCTTGGAAAAAAGAGCTTTCCCAATGGGTGGTGGCGAGCTCAGAAAAAAGGGCTGGCCAGTTCCCTTTTTCCCATACCGGGTTTGTGGGTTGGATCCTACCTCGTCTTTTGGGGATTTTTAAGTGTGTAAAAACACCCTTTGGGTTGCGACCCAAAATACCCGAGGGGTTGACAAGTGACTATGCCTTCTGCCAATCATCACTACTGGTCAAGGGGAGCCAAGATTGAGTAGGGAAATCAACAAGCTTCTCATTAAAAAACACGCAAGAAAATCATCAAAATCCCCTGTTTAAAGGTGTTGGTTGAGGTCACCAACAATTTTAATTTAAAATTTACGTTGTTTTTTGGAGGGGGGTCAAATTTTCCATTGAAGTTGATGGGGTCTGCATGTTGCCCTGAGGTCGTACATTTTCTCATGCAGTACGAGGTTTAGTGTTTATATGAGCTTTAAGAACATCATTTCAAGATGTGGAGGGGGGGCAAAATCAAAGTGCGGGCAATGAAAAAAAAGTTTTAGAGAAGCACACAGCAACACCTCCTTCTTGCCCCCTTGCCTGTCTTTCTCATCCCTTAGGTTAGCCCGCAATTCTTGCAAAATTTCTGGGGTCCCGTCTCCAAAAGTTTCAAAAACAGCTATCATGTCAGGACGTCAAATTTCACAAAACTATGTGGAGCCCCCAAAATTGTAATGAAAACCTCTAATTTGGGGCCCACGGGTGCTGAAGCTGGGCTCCTCATGATGAAGTGGGCAGCTTGAGGGGGGGGTGTGTAGGGAATGTAAGGTGCCTGCCCTTGAGGAGGTAGGGTCTGAGGGAGTGCAGGGGTATAGGTCTGTGGCGTATAAGGGAAATACCACCTCCTGGGTGGGGTAGGAGTACAATTGGGTGACTTTTGAAGTGTTTACCGTTCAGAGATCCTGCTGGTTTTTTCTGAGAAAGGCCTTTAAAAGGTGGCCCTGTTGTCAAGTTCCCTTTTTTTTCCGACCCGGTCCTCCTGATGTTCTTTCTTGTACCATAAATTTAAACCCGGGATCTGCGGAGTTGTTGGCAGTGTGCCCTTTTCCGGGGACAGCGAAGCACAGCCCCAGGTGCCGGGGGGGGTGGACTAGGATTTGTTGCACCTCTGTTTTTTGCGATTTGTCCCGATTTTGCCCTGGAAATGTGTTGTGGAGGGTAGCGGTGTAGATTCTTCCTCCTCCACGTCCTCTTCCAGTCTCTGCCCCCTCCTCTCCGTTTTACAGGTGTCCCTGCGTTTTTTCTTTCTCCCCTTTTCTCTCCCCTCTCTCTCTCTTTTCCATTCCTCCTTCCCCTTTCTCTCTCTCTCTCTTGTTCTCTCTCTTTTTCCTCTTTTTTCTCCTTCCTCTCTCTCTCTCTTCCTCTTCTCCCTCTCTCCCTCTCTTCTCTCTTCTCCCCCTTCTCTCCTCTCTTCTCTCTCTCTCTCTCCCTTTTCTCTCACTTCTTCCATGTCACTCCCCCCTCCTCTTTTACCTTTTCCCTCTCTCTCACTTTCTCAGCCCTTTTCCTTTCTTTTCCCCCCTCTCCTTCTACCCTCCCCTTCTCTTCTTTCTCCCTCTCCTCCTCTCCCCCCCCTTTTTTTTTTTTTTCTTTTTTTCTCTCATCACTAAAAAAAAAAAAAAGAATGGTTTGGGGGCTCGCAGGAATCAAGGATCAATGATAATGGTACTGGTGGGGGGGAATGGAGGGGAGCAGGGAAAAGGATAAGCAAAATGGGGGAGAAAATTAGGAAGCTTTCTGAAAAAAAAGGGAAAAGGGTCTCTGTAAATGGAAAAGGGTTGGGAAGGAGACGAAGAATTGGGAGGCACAAGTCGAAACGCGTAGCCAGGGGGAAAGTCCTAGAATTTGAGGTAACAGGCGATGCAAGTCCAGGGGGAGTGACCAGAGAAGACACACCATACGAAATTTGGGGGAAAGGGAAGGAAAGGGGTTGAATTATGCTAAGGTCATATCAGCCTGCAAAGAAGGGCCCGGGGGTGGAAGGGAAAAGCAGAAAGGGGGCAGATGGAGAGGGAGATAGGTCGAATGTGAGGCACAACCTGCACCAAGACCATGGAAAAAACAAGGGAGAAAAAAGACCATACAAAGGACCGAGTCACAGAGGGAGAGGCAAGGGGGAGGAAAGGGGAAAATCGTGTTTTCCCGGACTTCGAGAGAGGAGGAAAGGACACACACTGAAAGACGGGGGAAAAAGAAAAAAATTGAGAAAATCATCACGGAAAAGGGGGGGAAGACATGGGCGAGATTGTAAATTTTAGAAATAGGGGGGCTTGAAGGGGAGAAACCCACCATCAAGGATTTCAGGACAGAAACAGTGGGAACAGGATCCCCCAAGAGAAACCACGGGTTTAAAAGCCGGAAGGTACAAGAAGGTGTTCCAGAAGAGACAGAACACAAAAAGGAGATAGCAGGTGAGGGAAAGGACAAACAAGCGAAAGGAGCTAGGGAAGGAGACAAGGATGGAACCAGCAGAGGTCAGTCAGAGCAGAACAGAGCAGCAAGGGTAAGCGCACACACAACTATCCTCAGAACCCCACAACCTATCACACCATCCCAACACACAATACAATCCATACCCACAGCTTCCACCCAACCCCAATCCATAGAATCCCACAGTATGCTACCAGGTCTCCGACCCTCACAGGCCCCCCAAAACTACAGTGTTGGAAAGGAAACTGAAGGTATGGTGCACAAACGCTGATCGAATAACAAACAAGTGGGAGGAGTGGCACGAAAGAGTCAAAGAGGCAACACCAGACATCATAGCACTCACAGAAACCAAGCTTACAGAGAGAGAGAGAGGAGAGGATGAACCAGCAAGACTGGACTTAGTATTCACCTTGAGTAGTGCAGATACTGAGGACATCACATATGAAAGACCCCTTGGGGCCAGCGATCATGTGGTTTTGAGCTTCAAATACACAGTAGAGCTACAAGTGGAGAGGGAAGCAGGAAGGCCAGGACAAATGAAACCAAACTACAGGAAAGGGGACTACACGGGAATGAGGAACTTCCTGAATGAGGTTCAGTGGGACAGAGAACTGGCAGGGAAGCCAGTTAATGAGATGATGGAGTATGTAGCAACAATGTGCAAGGAGGCTGAGGAGAGGTTTGTACCCAAGGGTAACAGGAATAATGAAAAAGCCACGATGAGCCCATGTTTCACCCAAAGATGCAAGGAGGCAAAAACCAACTGTGCTAGGGAATTGAAGAAATATAGAAGGCAAAGGACCCAGGAGAATAAGGAGAGCAGTCGTAGAGCCAGAAACGAATATGCATAGATAAGAAGGGAGGCCCAACGTCAATATGAAAACGACATAGCAGCAAAAGACAAATCTGACCCGAAGCTGTTATACAGCCACATCAGGAAGAAGAGGTTAAGGGAAATCAACCTGACGACACTGGAGGACAGGAGAGATAGGGGGGACATGATAACGACTTACAAAATACTGAGGGAATTGACAAGGTGGACAAAGACAGGATGTTCCAGAGACTGGACACAGCAACACGGGGACACAGTTGGAAGCTGAAGACACAGATGAATCAAAGGGATGTTACGAAGTATTTCTTCAGCCACAGAGTAGTCAGGAAGTGGAATAGTTTGGGAAGCGATGTAGTGGAGGCAGGATCCATACATAGCTTTAAGCAGAAGTACGATAAAGCTCATGGTTCAGGGAGAGTGACCTAGTAGCGACCAGTGAAGAGGCGGGGCCAGGAGCTTGGACTCGACCCCTGCAACCTCAACTAGGTGAGTACAACTAGGTGAGTACACACACACGCACACACATACACACACACACATACACACGCCAAACTATAAAAGGGGGGGACTACACAGGTATGAGAAACTTCCTGCAGGAGGTTCAGTGGGACAGAGAAATGGTAGGAAAATCAGTAAACGAGATGATGGAATATGTGGCAACAAAGTGCAAGGAGGCAGAGGAAAGGTTTGTTCCCAAGGGAAACAGAAACAATAGGAAGACCAAAACGAGTCCTTGGTTTACCCGAAGGTGCAGGGAGGCAAAAACTAAGTGCAACAGAGAATGGAAAAGGTACAGGAGGCATAGGACACAGGAAAACAAGGAGATTAGTAGAAGAGCCAGAAACGAGTATGCACAGATAAGATTTGGCATCGAAAGCCAAATCTGACCCGAAACTGCTGTATAGCCACATTAGGAGGAAGACAACAGTCAAGGACCAGGTGATAAGGCTGAGGAAAGAAGATGGAGAACTCACAAGAAACGATCAAGAGGAATGTGAGGAGTTCGACACGAGATTTAAGGAAGTATTTACAGTAAGGACAGGAAGGACTCTGGGGGGACAGACCAGATGGGGACACCAGCAAGGAATACACCAAAAAGTGTTGGACGACATACATACAGATGAGGAGGAGGTGAAGAAAATGCTAAGGGACATCGATTTCCTCAAAGGCAATGGGACCGGACAACATCTCCCCCTGGGTCCTTAAAAGAGGGAGCAGATATGTTGTGCGTGCCACTTACCACAAACTTCAACACGTCCCCGGAAACTGGGCAACTACCTGAGGTATGGAAGCGGGAAATGTAGTTCCCATTTTTAAAAAAGGAGACAGAAAAGAGGCACTAAACTATAGACCTGTGTCATTGACGTGTATTTGTATGCAAGTTATGGAGAAGATTATCAGGAGGAGAGTGGTGGAGCACCTGGAACGGAACAAGAGTATAAATGCCAACCAGCACGGATTCATGGAAGGCAAATCCTGTGTCACAAACCTTCTGGAGTTTTATGATAAAATAACAGAAGTAAGACACGAGAGAGAGGGGTGGGTTCATTGCATCTTCTTGGACTGCAGGAAGGCCTTTGACACAGTCCCTCACAAGAGATTAGTGCAGAAGCTAGAGCATCAGGCGCATATAACAGGAAGGGCACTGTAATGGATCAGAGAATACCTGACAGGGAGGCAACAACGAGTCATGGTACGTAATTATGTATCACAGTGGGCACCTGTGACGAGCGGGGTCCCACAGGGGTCGGATCTAGGACCAGTGCTATTTTTGGTATATGTGAACGACATGATGGAAGGGTTAGACTCAGAAGTGTCCCTGTTTCCAGATGATGTGAAGTTAATGAGGAGAATTAAATCAGATGAGGACCAGGCAGGACTTCAAAGAGACCTGGACAGACTGGACACCTGGTCTAGCAAATGGCTTCTCGAATTTAATCCTGCCAAATGCAAAGTCATGAAGATAAGGGAAGGGCACAGAAGACCACAGACAGAGTATAGGCTAGGTGGCCAAAGACTGCAAACCTCACTCAAGGAGAAAGATCTTGGGGTGAGTATAACACCGAGCATGTCTCCGGAAGCACACATCAATCAGATAACTGCTGCAGCATATGGGCGCCTGGCAAACCTGAGAACAGCATTCCGACACCTTAGTAAGGAATCATTCAAGACACTGTACACCGTGTATGTCAGGCCCATACTGGAGTATGCAGCACCTGTTTGGAACCCGCACTTGATAAAGCACGTCAAGAAACTAGAGAAAGTACAAAGGTTTGCGACAAGGTTAGTTCCAGAGCTAAGGGGAATGTCCTATGAAGAAAGATTAAGGGAAATCGGCCTGACGACACTGGAGGACAGGAGGGTCAGGGGAGACATGATAACGACATATAAAATACTGCGTGGAATAGACAAGGTGGGCAAGGACAGGATGTTCCAGGGAGGGGACACAGAAACAAGAGGCCACAATTGGAAGTTGAAGACACAAATGAGTCAGAGAGATAGTAGGAAGTATTTCTTCAGTCATAGAGTTGTAAGGCAGTGGAATAGCCTAGAAAATGACGTAGTGGAGGCAGGAACCATACACAGTTTTAAGACGAGGTTTGATAAAGCTCATGGAGCGGGGAGAGAGAGGGTCTAGTAGCAACCGGTGAAGAGGCGGGGCCAGGAGCTAGGACTCGACCCCTCAACCACAAATAGGTGAGTACACACACAAGCACACACACACACACACACACACACACACACACACACACATATACACATACACACATACACACACACAAGCCAATTTTGTTTTGTGTTTAAATTATTCTTGTATTGTTTGAGTCGATGTTGCCTTTTTTCTTTGTCTCTGAGAAGATTAAAAAAAAAAAAGACTAATTTGTGTGATTGTTCATATATCGTCCATTTTTTGGACGTTGGTATGAACTGAGTTAATGTATTTTTGCAATTATTTTTGCTTAATATATAATGGGAAGGTCCTACCATAAAAAAAAATGTTTTCATTATTGTAGGGGAGGTTATAAAAGGCTACGTTGTGCAGAAGAGTAGAACATGTTTTATTGTTTTCGGAACTTGTCTGTGAATGCAGGTTACCCTGTTGTCTGTTGTGCATGTGTAACAGTGAGCTGCAACTCTCTGTTGCTCTGTTTTCATGTCTTCCTCACTCCTTAGCACTTTCACGGTCCCATCACTTCCTGGAGACCATTTATGCCTCCATTTTTTCAGTGAATTTGTTTGTAATGGAAGTTCTGAAGGTGTCTCCATGTGTAATATGAGGGGTTGCGAGCTGTGTACTGGGTGTTGTACGTCACTTTAGCTACGTCATCAATAATTTAATAAGATTGTATTCCGCTGTGGATGGTTGCCCATTTGGAATAATGTTCGAACAGGAGAATAATTTATATATTTTATTTGTTTGTGAAAATGCGTTAAAATTGGGGGGTAGGGAAAGGGGGGGTTAAGGAGCAAAGACGAAAGTAGAGTAAGAGGCATGGATATACCCGAGAGTGACCCGCTAACAGTGGATAAAGTTTTAGGGTACCCGTTGGGCTCCCTGGGAAGGAAAACGTAAGCTTCCCTCTTGCAGACAGAGGTCTTCCTATAATTACCATTTTATTTACTAGGACGGAGTTGAGAAGTTTTGGGCCCTTTTGGACCCTCGTTACACCAACAGAGGCATAAAATGCCCCCAGATGCATGTGTCATGATTCATTTTTCTCTGTGTATACATTCTGAAGGAGTGCTCTCTCCCAATTGTGTACCACACACTGCTGCTCGCTGTCAGCACAGTGGCACATCCCCAGTTATGGTATAACACTAGACTTGTACAAGAATGCATGGTGCTGAATGCTATCCCCTCACGCTACACACATATTCTGTCTCCTTGCATTTATGTTGCTGTTTCTTATATTTCTGGCACTTTTATAGCTGAACTGGAAAGAAGATTCTACAAATAGGTCAAGGCTCAGAGGTAATTTTGGTTGATCTGAGTATTCATGTGTACATGATCACTATTCACTTTCCTCTTAATCTGCTGAATTTAAATAGCATCCTTAACGAGAAGGCAATTATCTTCTTCATTCCCGTGTTCCAGGATCCAGCAAGAGACAATCTTCCAGCAGTGATTGAGCGCTTAGGGAGAACATTATTGACCAGCTTATTTCGGTGAAGAAGGGCACGGGACAGGGTCAGTGAACGTAATCATCAAATTGCCTTTGGTAATTTTGCGATTATTGGATCATGGGATGGCTCTACAAACTGCTTCTGTCTCTTTAAGACAGTCAGCTTAAATCATGCCTGGAGGTGAACGTGTTAGTCACGTAATTCATGGTACACAGCCTCAGTATGGTAGTGACATCAGCAAGGGCAATGATTAGATGTTTTAGGTTTTACCGCCGATGTTGCTAGTTTATTATACAACCCATATCATCCGGTGGACGGTAGCGCAAGAGCATATAGATATACAAAATGTCTAGGAACTAGGCCCCAAAAGGGTTAACAACAGTACATCTGGATTTATATCTACAGTTGACTTATCTATTACTTAATATATCTTGCGCTTTATTTCCATTAATAAGATATCTTAACATATCACATAGGTTATTACACTGCCTTTCTATATATTCCTCAATAAGAAGACAATTAAGAATAGTGTTCACTAGGGTTGGCCATCTACTTTGCATTTGATCTGATCATCATCTGTGTGTCTTCCAAACTTCCAGAAGTACTTGTAACCAAGCCTAAGTCTAGCTACTACAACATCAGTCAGTCAGAAGAATACACCAACCCATTTTAATAATATAATTGGCAAACTGGCCTCTGTATACTCCCTTAAGAATCCCAGCCTTCTTCTAAGTAAGATACACAAATGTTGAACGTTTAAAGCGCATCAGAAGAAGTTATAAACATTCTCTCAGTTCCCGGCACGAATTAGATCAGGCAATCACATACTATTAATTATTGGAAACATCTCTAGTCCCTCGACCTGTAATCCCTGGAACTCAGGCGAGAAAGGAGAGCGTAAATAAGGGAAAATGTGGGTGTGAAGGGGAAGGAAGTGTGCATGAGAAGGGAGGGGGAAGGAAGTGTGCATGAGAAGGGAGGGGGAACGGGAAGCCTGAGTGTGTCAAGGTCTGCTATAGACCAGTGTATGTAGAGAAAAAAACAGGTAATGAACGAAGCTGCAGTTAGGTAGTAAACTGATTTTTTCAGTATTGTTAATGAACTTTAACTGGCATACACTGTAACTGGTATATTCTGTCACTGGCATACACTGTAACTGGTAGACAATGTAACTGGTAACACTGTAACTGGTACACAATGTAACTGGTAATACTGCAACTTGTATAATCTGTAACTGGCATACACTGTAAATGGTATACATTGCAACTGGTATACAGTGTAACTGGTAACACTGTAGGTGGTTTACACTGTAACTGGTATACACTGTAACTGGTAACCCTGTAACTTGTATACACTGTAACTGGCAACACTGTAACTGGTATACTCTGTAACTGGCAACACTGTAACTGGTATATACTGTAACTGGTATACACTGTAACTGGTACATATTGTAACTAATATATACTATAACTGGTATACATTGTAACTGATATGCATTGTAACTAGTATACACTGTAACTGGTATATACTGTAACTGGTATACACTGTAACTGGTATATACTGTAACTGATATATACTGTAACTGGTATATAATGTAACTGGCATATTCTGTAACTGGTATATATTCTAACTGGTATATACTCTAACTGGCATATACTATAACTGGTATACACTGCAACTGATATATACTGTAACTAGTATATACTCTAACTGGTACATACATTAACTGGAACATTCTGTAACTGGTATATACTGCAACAGCTATATTCCGTAACTGATGTACACTGTAACTGGTATATACTGTAACTGGTATATTCTGTAACTGGTATATTTTGTAACTGGTATATACTCTAACTGGTTTACACTGTAATTTGTATATTAAGTAACTGGTATATACTTTAACTGGTATATACCGTAGCTGGTATATTCCATAACTGGTATAAACTCTAACTGATACATACTCTAACCGGTATATACTCTAACTGGTATATACTCTAACCGGTATATGCTCTAACTGGTATATACTCTAACTGGTATATACTCCAACTGGTATATACTCTAACTTGTATATACTCTAACTGGTATATACTCTAACTGGTATATATTCTAACTGGTTTATACTGTGGTATACACTGTAACTCATATATTTAGCTAATTTTCATATTTTAGTCTTCACGTAAATTCAGATCATAACAGTTTTATTGTATATCTTTTTATTTTAATTTATTTTGTTGCGTTTAATTAACTCAGGTTATGTTGTTTTATTGGTAAGAATCATCACTGATTCATATTGTATCTAATAATTATAATTGCTTGAACAAAGATGCCAGTGAAAATAAGTGAGTTTCTAATTATATTCTGCTTATAATAAAAAATTTAACGTTAAATCCTAAAAGGCAGGAGAGTGTGAGGGTAGGTGTGAGAGGCAGGAGAGTGTGAGGGTGGGTGTGAGAGGCAGGAGTGTGTGAGGGTAGGTGTGAGAGGCAGGAGAGTGTGAGGGTAGGTGTGAGAGGCAGGAGAGTGTGAGGGTAGGTGTGAGAGGCAGGATTGTGGGAGGGTAGTTGTGAGAGGCAGGAGAGTGTGAGGGTAGGTGTGAGAGGCAGGAGAGTGTGAGGGTAGGTGTGAGAGGCAGGAGTGTGTGAGGGTAGGTGTGAGAGGCAGGAGAGTGTGAGGGTAGGTGTGAGAGGCAGGAAAGTGTGAGGGTAGGTGTGAGAGGCAGGAGTGTGTGAGGGTAGGTGTGAGAGGGCTAGGTAGTGTGTGAGGGTAGGTGTGAGGTAGTTAGGCAGGAGAGTGTGAGGGTAGGTGTGAGAGGCAGGATGTGTGTGAGGGTAGGTGTGAGAGGCAGGATAGTGTGAGGGTAGGTGTGAGGCAGGAAGTGTGTGAGGGTAGGTGTGAGAGGCAGGAGAGTGTGAGGGTAGGTGTGAGAGGCAGTAGTGTGTGAGGGTAGGTGTGAGAGGCAGGAGTGTGTGAGGGTAGGTGTGAGAGGCAGGAGAGTGTGAGGGTAGTGTGAGAGGCAGGAGTGTGTGAGGGTAGGTGTGAGAGGCAGGAGAGTGTGAGGGTAGGTGTGAGAGGCAGGAGGTGTGAGGGTAGGTGTGAGAGGCAGGAGTGTGTGAGGGTAGGTGTGAGAGGCAGGAGGTGTGAGGGTAGGTGTGAGAGGCAGGAGTGTGTGAGGGTAGGTGTGAGAGGCAGGAGGTGTGAGGGTAGGTGTGAGAGGCAGGAGGTGTGAGGGTAGGTGTGAGAGGCAGGAGAGTGTGAGGGTAGGTGTGAGAGGCAGGAGTGTGTGAGGGTAGGTGTGAGAGGCAGGAGTGTGTGAGGGTAGGTGTGAGAGGCAGGAGTGTGTGAGGGTAGGAGATGAGAGGGCAGGAGTGTGTGAGGGTAGGTGTGAGAGGCAGGAGTGTGTGAGGGTAGGTGTGAGAGGCAGGAGTGTGTGAGGGTAGGTGTGAGAGGCAGGAGTGTGTGAGGGTAGGTGTGAGAGGCAGGAGTGTGTGAGGGTAGGTGTGAGAGGCAGGAGTGTGTGAGGGTAGGTGTGAGAGGCAGGAGTGTGTGAGGGTAGGTGTGAGAGGCAGGAGTGTGTGAGGGTAGGTGTGAGAGGCAGGAGTGTGTGAGGGTAGGTGTGAGAGGCAGGAGTGTGTGAGGGTAGGTGTGAGAGGCAGGAGGTGTGAGGGTAGGTGTGAGAGGCAGGAGTGTGTGAGGGTAGGTGTGAGAGGCAGGAGGTGTGAGGGTAGGTGTGAGAGGCAGGAGTGTGTGAGGGTAGGTGAGAGGCAGGAGTGTGTGAGGGTAGGTGTGAGAGGCGGAGGTAGTAGTGTGAGAGGAGGTTAGGTAGTGTGAGAGGCAGGGTGAGGTAGTGTAGGCAGGAGTGAGGTAGGTGTGAGAGGCAGGAGTGTGTGAGGGTAGGTGTGAGAGGCAGGAGAGTGTGGAGGGTAGGTGTGAGAGGCAGGAGTGTGTGAGGGTAGGTGTGAGAGGCAGGAGTGTGTGAGGGTGAGTTGAGAGGCAGGAGTGTGTGAGGGTAGGTGTGAGAGGCAGGAGTGTGTGAGGTAGGTGTGAGAGGCAGGAGGTGGGTGGTGAGAGGAAGTGTGTGAGGTAGTGAGGGCAGTGTGTGAGGGTAGGTAGTGAGAGGCAGGAGTGTGTGAGGGTAGGTGTGAGAGGCAGGAGTGTGTGAGGGTAGGTGTGAGAGGCAGGAGTGTGTGAGGGTAGGTTGATGCAGAGGCAGGAGTGTGTGAGGGTAGGTGTGAGAGGCAGGAGTGTGTGAGGGTGGAGAGGAGCAGTAGGGTGTGAGAGGAGAGTGTGAGAGGTGTGGCAGGGTGTGAGGGTAGGTGTGAGAGGCAGGAGTGTGTGAGGGTAGGATTGAGAGGCAGGAGTGTGGGAGGGGTAGGTGTGAGAGGCAAGGAGTGTGTGAGGGTAGGTGTGAGAGGCAGGAGTGTGGTGAGGGTAGGATGAGAGGCAGGTAGGTAGTGGAGGGGTAGGTGTGAGAGGCAGGAGTGTGTGAGGGTAGGATTGAGAGTGTGCTAGGAGGTGTGAGGGTAGGGTGTGAGAGGTGTAGAGGCGAGTGTGTGAGGGTAGGTTGAGAGGCAGGAGTGTGGGAGGGTAGGTGTGAGAGGCAGGAGTGTGTGAGGTAGGTGAAGGCAGGAGTGTGTGAGGGTAGGTGAGAGGCAGGAGTGTGGGAGGGTAGGTGTGAAGCAGGTGTGGAGGTTGTGGAGAGGCAGGAGTGTGTGAGGGTAGGATGTGAGAGGCAGGAGTGTGTAGAGGTAGGTGTGAAGGCAGGAGTGTGGGAGGAGTAGGTGTGAGAGGCAGGAGTGTGTGAGGGAGGGTGAGAGGCAGGAGTGTGTGAGGGTAGGTGTGAGAGCAGGAGTGTGTGAGGGTAGAGTGAGTGGCAGGAGTGTGGAGGGTAGGTGTGAGAGGCAGGAGTGTGTGAGGGTAGGTGGATTGAGGGTGTGGAGAGGGGGTAGGTGTGAGAGGCAGGGTGTGGAGGGTAGGTGTGAGAGGCAGGAGTGTGTGAGGGTAGGTGTGAGAGGCAGGAGTGTGTGAGGGTAGGAGTGAGAGGCAGGAGTGTGTGAGGGTAGAAGTGAGAGGCAGGAGTGTGTAAGGGTAGGTGTGAGAGGCAGGAGTGTGTGAGGGTAGGAGTGAGAGGCAGGAGTGCGTGAGGGTAGGAGTGAGAGGCAGGAATGTGTGAGGGTATGAGTGAGAGGCAGGAGTGTGTGAAGGTAGGAGTGAGAGGCAGGAATGTGAGAGGGTAGGAGTGAGAGGCAGGAGTGTGTGAGAGTAGGAGTGAGAGGCAGGACTGTGTGAGGATAGGAGTGAGCCGCAGGAGTGTGTGAGGGTAGGTATGAGAGGCAGGAGTGTGGGAGGGTAGGAATTAGAGGCAGGAGTGTGGGAGGGTAGGTGTGAGAGGCAGGAGTGTGGGAGGGCAGGTGTGAGAGGCAGGAGTGTGGGAGGGTAGGTGTGAGAGGCAGGAGTGTGTAAGTTTAGGTGTGAGAGGCAGGAGTGAGTGAGGGTACGAGTGAGATGCAGGAGTGAGTAAGGGTAGATGTGAGAGGCAGGGGTGTGTGAGGGTAGGAGTGAGAGGCAGGAGTGTGTGAGAGTAGGAGTACAGGCAGAAATGCATGAGAGTAGGAGTGAGAGGCAGGACTTTGTGAGGATAGGAGTGAGACGCATGAGTGTGTGAGGGTAGGTGTGAGAGGCAGGAGTGTGTGAGAGTTGGAGTGAGAGGCAGGGGTGTATGAGGGTAGGAGTGAGAGGCAGGAGTGTGTGAGAGTAGGAGTGAGAGCAGGAGTGTGTGAGGGTAGGAGTGAGAGGCAGGAGTGTGTGAGAGTAGGAGTGAGATGAAGGAATGCGTGAGGATAGGAGTGAGACGCAGGAGTGTGTGAGGGAAGGAGTGAGACGCAGGAGTGCGTGAGGGTAGGAGTGAGAGGCAGGGTGTGTGAGGGTGGGAGTGAGAATCAGGAGTGTGTGAGGATAGGATTGAGACGCAGGAGTGTGTGAGGGTAGGAGTGAGAGGCAGGAGACTGTGATGGTAGGAGTGAGAGGCAGGAGTGTGTGTTAGGGTAGGAGTAAGAGGCAGGAGTGTGTGAGGGTAGGAGTGAGAATCAGGAGTGTGTGAGGATAGGATTGAGACGCAGGAGTGTGTGAGGGTAGGAGTAAGAGGCAGGAGTGTGTGAGGGTAGGAGTGAGAGGCAGGAGTGTGTGAGAGTAGGAGTGAGAGGCAGAAGTGTGTGAGGGTAGGAGTGAGACGCAGGAGTGTGTGAGGGTAGGAGTAAGAGGCAGGAGTGTGTGAAGGTAGGAGTGAGAGGCATGGATGTGTAAGGGTAGGAGTGAGAGGCAGGGGTGTGTGAGGGTAGGAGTGTGTGAGAGTAGAAGTGAGAGGCAGGAGTGTGTGAGAATAGCACTAGAGGCAGGAGTGTGTGAGAGTAGGAGTGAGAGGCAGGGGTGTGTGAGGGTAGTAGTGAGAGGCAGGAGTTTGTGAGGGTAGGAGTGAGAGGCAGGAGTTTGTGAGGGTAGGAGTGTGTGAGAGTAAGAGTGTGAGGCAGGAGTGTGTGAGGGTAGTAGTGAGAGGCAGGAGTTTGTGAGGGTAGGAGTGAGAGGCGGGAGTGTGTGAGGGTAGGAGCGAGAGGCAGGAGTTTGTGAGGATACGAGTGATAGGCAGGACTGTGTTAGGGTAGGAGTGAGACGCAGGAGTGTGTGAGGGTAGGAGTAAGAGGCAGGAGTGTGTGAGGGTAGGAGTGAGAGGCATGGATGTGTAAGGGTAGGAGTGAGAGGCAGGGGTGTGTGAGGGTAGGAGTGTGTGAGAGTAGGAGTGAGAGGCAGGAGTGTGTGAGAGTAGCACTAGAGGCAGGAGTGTGTGAGAGTAGGAGTGAGAGGCAGGAGTGTGTGAGGGTAGGAGTGTGTGAGAGTAGGAGTGTGAGGCAGGAGTGTGTGAGGGTAGGAGTGAGAGGCAGGAGTTTGTGAGGGTAGGAGTGAGAGACAGGAGTGTGTGTCGGTAGGAGTGAGAGGCAGGAGTTTGTGAGGATAGGAGTGATAGGCAGGACTGTGTGAGAGTAGGAGTGAGAGGCAGGAGTGTGTGAGGGTAGGAGTGTGTGAGAGTAGGAGTGTGAGGCAGGAGTGTGTGAGGGTAGGAGTGAGAGGCAGGAGTTTGTGAGGGTAGAAGTGAGAGACAGGAGTGTGTGTCGGTAGGAGTGAGAGGCAGGAGTTTGTGAGGATACGAGTGATAGGCAGGACTGTGTTAGGGTAGGAGTGAGAGGCAGAAGTGTGTGAGGGTAGGAGTGCGACGCAGGAGTATGTGAGGGTAGGAGTAAGAGGCAGGAGCGTGTGAGGGTAGGAGTGACAGGCAGGAGTGTGTGAGGGTAGGAGTGAGAGGCAGGAGTGTGTGAGGGTAGGAGTAAGAGGCAGGAGTGTGTGAGGGTAGGAGTGTGTGAGGGTGGGAGTGAGAGGCAGGAGTGTGTGAGGGTAGGAGTGAGAGGCATGTGTGTGTAAGGGTAGATGTGAGAGGCAGTGATGTGTGAGGGTAGGAGTGAGAGGCAAGAGACTGTGAGGGTAGGAGTGAGAGGCAGGAGACTGTGAGGGTAGGAGTGAGAGGCATGAGACTGTGATGGGAGGAGTGAGAGGCAGGAGTGTGTGTTAGGGTAGGAGTGAGAGACAGAGGTGGGTGAGGATAGGAGTGACTGGCAGGAGTGTGTGAGGGTAGGAGTGAGACGCAGGAGTGTGTGAGGGTAGGAGTAAGAGGCAGGAGTGTGTGAGGGTAGGAGTGAGAGGCATGGATGTGTAAGGGTAGGAGTGAGAGGCAGGGGTGTGTGAGGGTAGGAGTGTGTGAGAGTAGGAGTGAGAGGCAGGAGTGTGGTGAGAGTAGCACTAGAGGCAGGAGTGTGTGAGAGTAGGAGTGAGAGGCAGGAGTGTGTGAGGGTAGGAGTGTGTGAGAGTAGGATGTGAGGCAGGAGTGTGTGAGGGTAGGAGTGAGAGGCAGGAGTTTGTGAGGGTAGGAGTGAGAGACAGGAGTGTGTGTCGGTAGGAGTGAGAGGCCCGGAGTTTGTGAGGATAGGAGTGATAGGCAGGACTGTGTGAGAGTAGGAGTGAGAGGCAGGAGTGTGTGAGGGTAGGAGTGTGTGAGAGTAGGAGTGTGAGGCAGGAGTGTGTGAGGGTAGGAGTGAGAGGCAGGAGTTTGTGAGGGTAGAAGTGAGAGACAGGAGTGTGTGTCGGTAGGAGTGAGAGGCAGGAGTTTGTGAGGATAGGAGTGATAGGCAGGACTGTGTTAGGGTAGGAGTGAGAGGCAGAAGTGTGTGAGGGTAGGAGTGCGACGCAGGAGTATGTGAGGGTAGGAGCGAGAGGCAGGAGTTTGTGAGGATACGAGTGATAGGCAGGACTGTGTTAGGGTAGGAGTGAGACGCAGGAGTGTGTGAGGGTAGGAGTAAGAGCAGGAGTGTGTGAGGGTAGGAGTGAGAGGCATGGATGTGTAAGGGTAGGAGTGAGAGGCAGGGGTGTGTGAGGGTAGGAGTGTGTGAGAGTAGGAGTGAGAGGCAGGAGTGTGTGAGAGTAGCACTAGAGGCAGGAGTGTGTGAG
This sequence comes from Cherax quadricarinatus, assembly GCF_026875155.1. Classification (NCBI taxonomy): domain Eukaryota; kingdom Metazoa; phylum Arthropoda; class Malacostraca; order Decapoda; family Parastacidae; genus Cherax; species Cherax quadricarinatus. Next base: position 110,780,497 of record NC_069399.1, read on the forward strand.
AGTAGGAGTGAGAGGCAGGAGTGTGTGAGGGTAGGAGTGTGTGAGAGTAGGAGTGTGAGGCAGGAGTGTGTGACGGTAGGAGTGAGAGGCAGGAGTTTGTGAGGGTAGGAGTGAGAGACAGGAGTGTGTGTCGGTAGGAGTGAGAGGCAGGAGTTTGTGAGGATAGGAGTGATAGGCAGGACTGTGTGAGAGTAGGAGTGAGAGGCAGGAGTGTGTGAGGGTAGGAGTGTGTGAGAGTAGGAGTGTGAGGCAGGAGTGTGTGAGGGTAGGAGTGAGAGGCAGGAGTGAGTAAGGGTAGATGTGAGAGGCAGGGGGGTGTGAGGGTAGGAGTGAGAGGCAGGATGTGTGTGAGAGTAGGAGTACAGGCAGAAATGCATGAGAGTAGGAGTGAGAGGCAGGACTTTGTGAGGATAGGAGTGAGACGCATGAGTGTGTGAGGGTAGGTGTGAGAGGCAGGAGTGTGTGAGAGTTGGAGTGAGAGGCAGGGGTGTATGAGGGTAGGAGTGAGAGGCAGGAGTGTGTGAGAGTAGGAGTGAGAGCAGGAGTGTGTGAGGGTAGGAGTGAGAGGCAGGAGTGTGTGAGAGTAGAGAGTGAGATGAAGGAATGCGTGAGGATAGGAGTGAGACGCAGGAGTGTGTGAGGGAAGGAGTGAGACGCAGGAGTGCGTGAGGGTAGGAGTGAGAGGCAGGGGTGTGTGAGGGTGGGAGTGAGAATCAGGAGTGTGTGAGGATAGGATTGAGACGCAGGAGTGTGTGAGGGTAGGAGTGAGAGGCAGGAGACTGTGATGGTAGGAGTGAGAGGCAGGAGTGTGTGTTAGGGTAGGAGTAAGAGGCAGGAGTGTGTGAGGGTAGGAGTGAGAATCAGGAGTGTGTGAGGATAGGATTGAGACGCAGGAGTGTGTGAGGGTAGGAGTAAGAGGCAGGAGTGTGTGAGGGTAGGAGTGAGAGGCATTAGTGTAGGAGGGTTTGTGTGAGAGGCAGTAGTGTGAGAGGGTAGGTTTTGAGAGGCAGGTGTTTTGGAGGGTAAGTGTGAGATGCAGGAGTGTGTGAGGGTAGGAGTGAGAGGCAGGAGTGTGGGAGTGTAGGTGTGAGTGGCAGGAATGTGGGAGGGTAGGTGTGAGAGGCAGGAGTGTGTGAGGGTAGATGTGAGAGGCAGGAGTGTGGGAGGGTAGGAGTGAGAGGCAAGAGTGTGAGAGGGTAGATGTGAGAGGCAGGAGTGTGGGAGGGTAAAAGTGAGAGGCAGGAGTGTGGGAGGGTAATTGTTAGAGGCAGGAGTGTTGGAGGGTAGGTGTGAGAGGCAAGAGTGTGAGAGGGTAGGTGTTTGGGGTGTTCAGGGAGGGGTTGTACCTCTGGCATGGGGGAGCTTGTCGTGCCCTTCTCGGGGCAGCTCGCCATCTTGTGGTCCGCACCTGACGCCCAGCTCTCACTTGTGGCTCCAAGTAGCTGTTAGCATGCGACAGCAGCCACACCCCGGGCAACGGCTTCGACAGGCCGGCTAAACCAAGTGAAGGTAGCCGTCGGGTCATTGACCCCCGGTAAACTCAACTAGGGCTTGCCTACCTAAGCATGGGAAGACTGGCTCTGGCGGACCGCGCGGATGAAACCACTAGATTGGTTCAACGGGCAGAAAGGCAGTTCCAACAAGGTGTTGTGGAGCGCTAAGGGCACGATGAGGCACTAAAGGCATCCTGCTCATCCACTGCATCCGATCCCATCTCCAGTCGTCCCGACTTTGTCTTGCCACTGACCTCAGATGGCTCCGGACGAGAGAATGAGGTCGACGCTGCGCAACTCTTCCTTACTTTAAACAAAGTCACAGCGCATGTCATCAGTCATCCCTTATCCCACCTCATCACCCAAGACCTGTGGCAACGGGCGAGCGACGAAGCGACAGGTGTGGGTACACTGGAAGTCGTAGCCGCGGACCTGCACACAGGCGGCTCAGGCCATAGGGTCGTTCTTTACCGACCGGAGTAGCGGTGGAGTCCGGCAGCCGTCTGAGTGACTGAGCAGCCCTCTTCAGGAATGCACTGCTTACCTCCATGGCATGAGGAGCGGACTAGAAAAGGTGTCCCAAACATTGCCTGCTCCACGAAACCCTAGCCAGCTTACCGTGGTTGGCGGGCACCCTTCTACACGCGGTCGAAACTATAAGACATCAGAGAAGAAAACCAAGATCACACCTCTCAACCTTGCCACTTGGAACGTCCGTACGCTTCTCGACAGGGACGATTCAGACAGACCTCAGAGACGTACAGCAGTCATCGCGAACGAACTCGCCAGATACAGCATTGACATCGCTGCCATAAGTGAGACTAGACTTGAACATTAAAATGGTATAAAATACCGACAGGTTGTTAGGTAAGACACATATGCAACAGTTAGGTATCTTTATTTCGAAACGTTTCGCCTACACAGTAGGCTTCTTCAGTCGAGTACAGAAAAGTTGATAGAAGCAGAAGATACTTGAAGACGATGTAATCAGTCCATCACCCTTAAAGTTTTGAGGTAGTCAGTCCCTCAGTCTGGAGAAGAGCATTGTTCCGTTGTCTGAAACAATATGAAGTTGAAGTGACAGAATGGGGCCTTATATAGTGCCAGGAGGTGAGACGTAGGTTGCTTTGGGAGGGCAGGTCCCTCTCAAACCCAGCCGTTCTCACTAGTAGAGGTTGTCGAAGTTGATGGTCTGTACCAAGATACCCTTGTGTTGCAGTGTCTGACAGAATGAACATTAAAATGGTATAAAATACCGACAGGTTGTTAGGTAAGACACATATGCAACAGTTAGGTATCTTTATTTCGAAACGTTTCGCCTACACAGTAGGCTTCTTCAGTCGAGTACAGAAAAGTTGATAGAAGCAGAAGATACTTGAAGACGATGTAATCAGTCCATCACCCTTAAAGTTTTGAGGTGGTCAGTCCCTCAGTCTGGAGAAGAGCATTGTTCCGTTGTCTGAAACAATATGAAGTTGAAGTGACAGAATGGGGCCTTATATAGTGCCAGGAGGTGAGACGTAGGTTGCTTTGGGAGGGCAGGTCCCTCTCAAAACCCAGTCGTTCTCACTAGTAGAGGTTGTCGAAGTTGATGGTCTGTACCAAGATACCCTTGTGTTGCAGTGTCTGACAGAATGAACATTAAAATGGTATAAAATGCCAAAGAAACTCTTATTTGGCGAACTGCAGCATGGAAAGCGCTCTCAAGGAGGCCAAAAGAAGCGCTATAAGGACACCCTTAAGACTGCTCTGAAAGCTTTCAACATCAACCACACCATGCGGGAGCTGATAACTCAGGACAGGAATGACTGGCGAGCAGTTGTCCAGAAAGGGGCAACATCCTGCGAGGCAAGCAGAATTTCACTAGCTGAGCAGCGCAGGCAGGCGAGGAAGACCAGAGCCATCAGAACCCTCGATGCCGCCACCCTTTCCTGTCCACACTGCCAGAGAACGTTTCGTGCGCGGATTGGCCTGACAAGTCATCTGCGTACTCACCAACTTCGACCCCAGGATGACTAGATGGTCCTCGCCGAATCGACGGACAAACATGATGATGACGAGGCAGGAGTGTGGGAGGGTAGGTGTGAGAGGCAGGTGTGTGGGAGGGTAGATGTGAGAGGCAGGAGTGTGTGAGAGTAGGTGTGAGAGGCATGAGTGTGGGAGGGTAGGAGTGAGAGGCAGAAGTGCGGGAGGGTAGGTGTGAGAGGCAGGAGTGTGGGAGGGTAGGTGTGAGAGGCAGTAGTGTGGGAGGGTAGGTGTGAGAGGCAGAAGTGTGTAAGTTTAGGTGTGAGAGGCAGGAGTGTGTGAGGGTAGGAGTGAGATGCAGGAGTGAATAAGGGTAGATGTGAGAGGCAGGGGTATGTGAGGGTATGAGTGAGAGGCAGGAGTGTGTGAGAGTAGGAGAACAGGCAGGAGTGTATAAGAGTATGAGTGAGAGGCAGCAGTGTGTGAGGGTAGGAGTGAGAGGCAGAGTGTGTGAGGGTAGAAGTGAGAGGCAGGAGTGTGTGAGGGTAGGAGTGAGAGGCAGGAGTGTGTGAGGGTAGAAGTGAGAGGCAGGAGTGTGTAAGGGTAGGTGTGAGAGGCAGGAGTGTGTGAGGGAAGGAGTGAGAGCAGGAGTGCGTGAGGGTAGGAGTGAGAGGCAGGAATGTGTGAGGGTATGAGTGAGAGGCAGGAGTGTGTGAAGGTAGGAGTGAGAGGCAGGAATGTGAGAGGGTAGGAGTGAGAGGCAGGAGTGTGTGAGAGTAGGAGTGAGAGGCAGGACTGTGTGAGGATAGGAGTGAGCCGCAGAGTGTGTGAGGGTAGGTATGAGAGGCAGGAGTGTGGGAGGGTAGGAATTAGAGGCAGGAGTGTGGGAGGGTAGGTGTGAGAGGCAGGAGTGGGGAGGGCAGGTGTGAGAGGCAGGAGTGTGGGAGGGTAGGTGTGAGAGGCAGGAGTGTGTAAGTTTAGGTGTGAGAGGCAGGAGTGAGTGAGGGTACGAGTGAGATGCAGGAGTGAGTAAGGGTAGATGTGAGAGGCAGGGGGTGTGTGAGGGTAGGAGTGAGAGGCAGGAGTGTGTGAGAGTAAGGAGTAAGGCAGAAATGCATGAGAGTAGGAGTGAGAGGCAGGACTTTGTGAGGATAGGAGTGAGGACGCATGAGTGTGTGAGGGTAGGTGTGAGAGGCAGGAGTGTGTGAGAGTTGGAGTGAGAGGCAGGGGTGTATGAGGGTAGGAGTGAGAGGCAGGAGTGTGTGAGAGTAGGAGTGAGAGCAGGAGTGTGTGAGGGTAGGAGTGAGAGGCAGGAGTGTGTGAGAGTAGGAGTGAGATGAAGGAATGCGTGAGGATAGGAGTGAGACGCAGGAGTGTGTGAGGGAAGGAGTGAGACGCAGGAGTGCGTGAGGTAGGAGTGAGAGGCAGGGGTGTGTGAGGGTGGGAGTGAGAATCAGGAGTGTGTGAGGATAGGATTGAGACGCAGGAGTGTGTGAGGGTAGGAGTGAGAGGCAGGAGACTGTGATGGTAGGAGTGAGAGGCAGAGTGTGTGTTAGGGTAGGAGTAAGAGCAGGAGTGTGTGAGGGTAGGAGTGAGAATCAGGAGTGTGTGAGGATAGGATTGAGACGCAGGAGTGTGTGAGGGTAGGAGTAAGAGGCAGGAGTGTGTGAGGTAGGAGTGAGAGGCAGGAGTGTGTGAGAGTAGGAGTGAGAGGCAGAAAGTGTGTGAGGGTAGGATGTGAGACCAGGAGTGTGTGAGGGTAGGAGTAAGAGGCAGGAGTGTGTGAAGGTAGGAGTGAGAGGCATGGATGTGTAAGGGTAGGAGTGAGAGGCAGGGGTGTGTGAGGGTAGGTGTGTGTGAGAGTAGAAGTGAGAGGCAGGAGTGTGTGAGAATAGCACTAGAGGCAGGAGTGTGTGAGAGTAGGAGTGAGAGGCAGGGGGTGTGAGGGTAGTAGTGAGAGGCAGGAGTTTGTGAGGGTAGGAGTGAGAGGCAGGAGTTTGTGAGGGTAGGAGTGTGTGAGAGTAAGAGTGTGAGGCAGGAGTGTGTGAGGGTAGTAGTGAGAGGCAGGAGTTTGTGAGGGTAGGAGTGAGAGGCGGGAGTGTGTGAGGGTAGGAGCGAGAGGCAGGAGTTTGTGAGGATACGAGTGATAGGCAGGACTGTGTTAGGTAGGAGTGAGACGCAGGAGTGTGTGAGGGTAGGAGTAAGAGGCAGGAGTGTGTGAGGGTAGGAGTGAGAGGCATGGATGTGTAAGGGTAGGAGTGAGAGGCAGGGGTGTGTGAGGGTAGGAGTGTGTGAGAGTAGGAGTGAGAGGCAGGAGTGTGTGAGAGTAGCACTAGAGGCAGGAGTGTGTGAGAGTAGGAGTGAGAGGCAGGAGTGTGTGAGGGTAGGAGTGTGTGAGAGTAGAGTGTGAGGCAGGAGTGTGTGAGGGTAGGAGTGAGAGGCAGGAGTTTGTGAGGGTAGGAGTGAGAGACAGGAGTGTGTGTCGTAGAGTGAGAGGCAGGAGTTTGTGAGGATAGGAGTGATAGGCAGGACTGTGTGAGAGTAGGAGTGAGAGGCAGGAGTGGTTGAGGGTAGGAGTGTGTGAGAGTAGAGTGTGAGGCAGGAGTGTGTGAGGGTAGGAGTGAGAGGCAGGAGTTTGTGAGGGTAGAAGTGAGAGACAGGAGTGTGTGTCGGTAGGAGTGAGAGGCAGGAGTTTGTGAGGATACGAGTGATAGGCAGACTGTTGTTAGGGTAGGAGTGAGAGGCAGAAGTGTGTGAGGGTAGGAGTGCGACGCAGGAGTATGTGAGGGTATGAGTAAGAGGCAGGAGCGTGTGAGGGTAGGAGTGACAGGCAGGAGTGTGTGAGGGTAGGAGTGAGAGGCAGGAGTGTGTGAGGGTAGGAGTAAGAGGCAGAGTGTGTGAGGTAGGAGTGTGTGAGGGTGGGAGTGAGAGGCAGGAGTGTGTGAGGGTAGGAGTGAGAGGCATGTGTGTGTAAGGGTAGATGTGAGAGGCAGTGATGTGTGAGGGTAGGAGTGAGAGGCAAGAGACTGTGAGGGTAGGAGTGAGAGGCAGGAGACTGTGAGGGTAGGAGTGAGAGGCATGAGACTGTGATGGGAGGAGTGAGAGGCAGGAGTGTGTGTTAGGGTAGGAGTGAGAGACAGAGGTGGGTGAGGATAGGAGTGACTGGCAGGAGTGTGTGAGGGTAGGAGTGAGACGCAGGAGTGGTGTGAGGGTAGGAGTAAGAGCAGGAGTGTGTGAGGGTAGGAGTGAGAGGCATGGATGTGTAAGGGTAGGAGTGAGAGGCAGGGGTGTGTGAGGGTAGGAGTGTGTGAGAGTAGGAGTGAGAGGCAGGAGTGTGTGAGAGTAGCACTAGAGGCAGGAGTGTGTGAGAGTAGGAGTGAGAGGCAGGAGTGTGTGAGGTAGGAGTGTGTGAGAGTAGGAGTGTGAGGCAGGAGTGTGTGAGGGTAGGAGTGAGAGGCAGAGTTTGTGAGGGTAGGAGTGAGAGACAGGAGTGTGTGTCGGTAGGAGTGAGAGGCAGGAGTTTGTGAGGATAGGAGTGATAGCAGGACTGTGTGAGAGTAGGAGTGAGAGGCAGGAGTGTGTAGGGTAGGAGTGTGTGAGAGTAGGAGTGTGAGGCAGGAGTGTGTGAGGGTAGGAGTGAGAGGCAGGAGTTTGTGAGGGTAGAAGTGAGAGACAGGAGTGTGTGTCGGTAGGAGTGAGAGGCAGGAGTTTGTGAGGATAGGAGTGATAGGCAGGACTGTGTTAGGGTAGGAGTGAGAGCAGAAGTGTGTGAGGTAGGAGTGCGACGCAGGAGTATGTGAGGGTAGGAGCGAGAGGCAGGAGTTTTGTGAGGATACGTAGTGATAGGCAGGACTGTGTTAGGGTAGGAGTGAGACGCAGGAGTGTGTGAGGGTAGGAGTAAGAGGCAGGAGTGTGTGAGGGTAGAGTGAGAGGCATGGATGTGTAAGGGTAGGATGAGAGGCAGGGGTGTGTGAGGGTAGGAGTTGTGTGAGAGTAGGAGTGAGAGGCAGGAGTGTGTGAGAGTAGCACTAGAGGCAGGAGTGTGTGAGAGTAGGAGTGAGAGGCAGGAGTGTGTGAGGGTAGGAGTGTGGTAGAGTAGGAGTGTGAGGCAGAGTGTGTGACGGTAGAGTGAGAGGCAGGAGTTTGTGAGGTAGAGTGAGAGACAGGAGTGTGTGTCGGTAGGAGTGAGAGGCAGGAGTTGTGAGGATAGGAGTGATAGGCAGGACTGTGTGAGAGTAGAGTGAGAGGCAGGAGTGTGTGAGGGTAGGAGTGTGTGAGAGTAGGAGTGTGAGGCAGGAGTGTGTGAGGGTAGGAGTGAGAGGCAGGAGTGAGTAAGGGTAATGTGAGAGGCAGGGTGTGTAGGGTAGGAGTGAGAGGCAGGAGTGTGTGAGAGTAGGAGTACAGGCAGAAATGCATGAGAGTAGGAGTGAGAGGCAGGACTTTGTGAGATAGGATGAGACGCATGAGTGTGTGAGGGTAGGTGTGAGAGGCAGGAGTGTGTGAGAGTTGGAGTGAGAGGCAGGGTGTATGAGGGTAGGAGTGAGAGGCAGGAGTGTGTGAGAGTAGGAGTGAGAGCAGGAGTGTGTGAGGGTAGGAGTGAGAGGCAGGAGTGTGTGAGAGTAGGATGAGATGAAGGAATGCGTGAGGATAGAGTGAGACGCAGGAGTGTGTGAGGGAAGGAGTGAGACGCAGAGTGCGTGAGGTAGGAGTGAGAGGCAGGGGTGTGTGAGGTGGGATGGAGAATCAGGAGTGTGTGAGGATAGGATTGAGACGCAGGAGTGTGTGAGGGTAGGAGTGAGAGGCAGGAGACTGTGATGGTAGGAGTGAGAGGCAGGAGTGTGTGTTAGGGTAGGAGTAAGAGGCAGGAGTGTGTGAGGGTAGGAGTGAGAATCAGGAGTGTGTGAGGATAGGATTGAGACGCAGGAGTGTGTGAGGGTAGGAGTAAGAGGCAGGAGTGTGTGAGGGTAGGAGTGAGAGGCAGGAGTGTGTGAGAGTAGGAGTGGAGAGGCAGAAGTGTGTGAGGGTAGGAGTGAGACGCAGGAGTGTGTGAGGGTAGGAGTAAGAGGCAGAGTGTGTGAAGGTAGGAGTGAGAGGCATGGAGTGTAAGGGTAGGAGTGAGAGGCAGGGGTGTGTGAGGGTAGGAGTGTGTGAGAGTAGAAGTGAGGGCAGGAGTGTGTGAGAATAGCACTAGAGGCAGGAGTGTGTGAGAGTAGGAGTGAGAGGCAAGGGGTGTGTGAGGGTAGTAGTGAGAGGCAGGAGTTTGTGAGGGTAGGAGTGAGAGGCAGGAGTTTGTGAGGGTAGGAGTGTGTGAGAGTAAAGTGTGAGGCAGGAGTGTGTGAGGGTAGTAGTGAGAGGCAGGAGTTTGTGAGGGTAGAGTGAGAGGCGGGAGTGTGTGAGGGTAGGGCGAGAGGCAGGAGTTTGTGAGGATACGAGTGATAGGCAGGACTGTGTTAGGGTAGGAGTGAGACGCAGGAGTGTGTGAGGGTAGGAGTAAGAGGCAGGAGTGTGTGAGGTAGGAGTGAGAGGCATGGATGTGTAAGGTAGGAGTGAGAGGCAGGTGTGTGTGAGGGTAGGAGTGTGTGAGAGTAGGAGTGAGAGGCAGGAGTGTGTAGAGTAGCACTAGAGGCAGGAGTGTGTGAGAGTAGGAGTGAGAGGCAGGAGTGTGTGAGGGTAGGAGTGTGTGAGAGTAGGAGTGTGAGGCAGGAGTGTGTGAGGGTAGGAGTGAGAGGCAGGAGTTTGTGAGGGTAGGAGTGAGAGACAGGAGTGTGTGTCGGTAGGAGTGAGAGGCAGAGTTTGTGAGGATAGGAGTGATAGCAGGACTGTGTGAGAGTAGGAGTGAGAGGCAGGAGTGTTGAGGGTAGGAGTGTGTGAGAGTAGGAGTGTGAGGCAGGAGTGTGTGAGGGTAGGAGTGAGAGGCAGGAGTTTGTGAGGGTAGAAGTGAGAGACAGGAGTGTGTGTCGGTAGGAGTGAGAGGCAGGAGTTTGTGAGGATACGAGTGATAGGCAGGACTGTGTTAGGGTAGGAGTGAGAGGCAGAAGTGTGTGAGGGTAGGAGTGCGACGCAGGAGTATGTGAGGGTAGGAGTAAGAGGCAGGAGCGTGTGAGGGTAGGAGTGACAGGCAGGAGTGTGTGAGGGTAGGAGTGAGAGGCAGGAGGTGTTGTGAGGGTAGGAGTAAAGGCAGGAGTGCGTGAGGGTAGGAGTGTGTGAGGGTGGGAGTGAGAGGCAGGAGTGTGTGAGGGTAGGAGTGAGAGGCATGTGTGTAAGGGTAGATGTGAGAGGCAGTGATGTGTGAGGGTAGGAGTGAGAGGCAAGAGACTGTGAGGTAGGAGTGAGAGGCAGGAGACTGTGAGGGTAGGAGTGAGAGGCATGAGACTGTGATGGAGGAGTGAGAGGCAGGAGTGTGTGTTAGGGTAGGAGTGAGAGACAGAGGTGGGTGAGGATAGGAGTGACTGGCAGGAGTGTGTGAGGGTAGGAGTGAGACGCAGGAGTGTGTGAGGGTAGGAGAAGAGGCAGGAGTGTGTGAGGGTAGGAGTGAGAGGCATGGGATGTGTAAAGGGTAGAGTGAGAGGCAGGGGTGTGTGAGGGTAGGAGTGTGTGAGAGTAGGAGTGAGAGGCAGGAGTGAGTGAGAGTAGCACTAGAGGCAGGAGTGTGTGAGAGTAGGAGTGAGAGGCAGGAGTGTGTGAGGGTAGAGTGTGTGAGATAGGAGTGTGAGGCAGGAGTGTGTGAGGGTAGGAGTGAGAGGCAGGATTTTGTGAGGGTAGGAGTGAGAGACAGGAGTGTGTGTCGGTAGGAGTGAGAGGCAGGAGTTTGTGAGGATAGGAGTGATAGGCAGGACTGTGTGAGAGTAGGAGTGAGAGGCAGGAGTGTGTGAGGTAGGAGTGTGTGAGAGTAGGAGTGTGAGGCAGGAGTGTGTGAGGGTAGGAGTGAGAGGCAGGAGTTTGTGAGGGTAGAAGTGAGAGACAGGAGTGTGTGTCGGTAGGAGTGAGAGGCAGGAGTTTGTGAGGATAGAGTGATAGGCAGGACTGTGTTAGGGTAGGAGTGAGAGGCAGAATGTGTGAGGGTAGGAGTGCGACGCAGGAGTATGTGAGGGTAGGAGCGAGAGGCAGGAGTTTGTGAGGATACGAGTGATAGGCAGGACTGTGTTAGGGTAGGAGTGAGACGCAGGAGTGTGTGAGGGTAGGAGTAAGAGGCAGGAGTGTGTGAGGGTAAGGAGTGAGAGGCATGGATGTGTAAGGGTAGGAGTGAGAGGCAGGGTGTGTGAGGGTAGGAGTGTGTGAGAGTAGGAGTGAGAGGCAGGAGTGTGTGAGAGTAGCACTAGAGGCAGAGTGTGTGAGAGTAGGAGTGAGAGGCAGGAGTGTGTGAGGGTAGGAGTGTGTGAGAGTAGGAGTGTGAGGCAGGAGTGTGTGACGGTAGGAGTGAGAGGCAGGAGTTTGTGAGGGTAGGAGTGAGAGACAGGAGTGTGTGTCGGTAGGAGTAGAGGCAGGAGTTTGTGAGGATAGGATGATAGGCAGGACTGTGTGAGAGTAGGAGTGAGAGGCAGGAGTGGTGAGGTAGGAGTGTGTGAGAGTAGGAGTGTGAGGCAGGAGTGTGTGAGGGTAGGAGTGAGAGGCAGGAGTTTGTGAGGGTAGAAGTGAGAGACAGGAGTGTGTGTCGGTAGGAGTGAGAGGCAGAGTTTGTGAGGATAGGAGTGATAGGCAGGACTGTGTTAGGGTAGGAGTGAGAGGCAGAAGTGTGTGAGGGTAGGAGTGCGACGCAGGAGTATGTGAGGGTAGGAGTAAGAGGCAGAAGCGTGTGAGGGTTGGAGTGACAGGCAGGATGTGTGAGGGTAGGAGTGAGAGGCAGGAGTGTGTGAGGGTAGGAGTAAGAGGCAGAGTGTGTGAGGGTAGGAGTGAGAGGCAGGATGTGTGAGGGTAGGAGTGAGAGGCATGTGTGTGTAAGGGTAGATGTGAGAGGCAGTGATGTGTGAGGGTAGGAGTGAGAGGCAAGAGACTGTGAGGGTAGGAGTGAGAGGCAGGAGATTGTGAGGGTAGGAGTGAGAGGCATGAGACTGTGATGGGAGGAGTGAGAGGCAGGAGTGTGTGTTAGGGTAGGAGTGAGAGACAGAGGTGGGTGAGGATAGGAGTGACTGGCAGGAGTGTGTGAGGGTAGGAGTGAGACGCAGGAGTGTGTGAGGGTAGGAGTAAGAGGCAGGAGTGTGTGAGGGTATGAGTGAGAGGCATGGATGTGTAAGGGTAGGAGTGAGAGGCAGGGGTGTGTGAGGGTAGGAGTGTGTGAGAGTAGGAGTGAGAGGCAGGAGTGTGTGAGAGTACACTAGAGGCAGGAGTGTGTGAGAGTAGGAGTGAGAGGCAGGAGTGTGTGAGGGTAGAGTGTGTGAGAGTAGGAGTGTGAGGCAGGAGTGTGTGAGGGTAGAGTGAGAGGCAGGAGTTTGTGAGGGTAGGAGTGAGAGACAGGAGTGTGTGTCGGTAATATGAGGGGCAGAGTTTGTGAGGATAGGAGTGATAGGCAGGACTGTGTGAAGTAGGAGTGAGAGGCAGAGTGTGTGAGGGTAGGAGTGTGTGAGAGTAGGAGTGTGAGGCAGGAGTAGTGTGAGGTAGGAGTGAGAGGCAGGAGTTTGTGAGGGTAGGAGTGAGAGACAGGAGTGTGTTCGGTAGGAGTGAGAGGCAGGAGTTTGTGAGGATAGGAGTGATAGGCAGGACTGTGTGAGAGTAGGAGTGAGAGGCAGGAGTGTGTGAGGGTAGGAGTGTGTGAGAGTAGGAGTGTGAGGCAGGAGTGTGTGAGGGTAGGAGTGAGAGGCAGGAGTTTGTGAGGGTAGGAGTGAGAGACAGGAGTGTGTGACGGTAGAGTGAGAGGCAGGAGTTTGTGAGGATAGGAGTGATAGCAGGACTGTGTTAGGGTAGGAGTGAGAGGCAGAAGTGTGTGAGGGTAGGAGTGCGACGCAGGAGTATGTGAGGGTAGGAGTAAGAGGCAGGAGCGTGTGAGGTAGGAGTGAGAGGCAGGAGTGTGTGAGGGTAGGAGTAAGAGGCAGGAGTGTGTGAGGGTAGGAGTAAGAGGCAGGAGTGTGTGAGGGTAGGAGTGAGAGGCATGGGTGTGTAAGGGTAGATGTGAGAGGCGGTGATGTGTGAGGGAGGAGTGAGAGGCAAGATACTGTGAGGGTAGGAGTGAGAGGCAGGAGGCTGTGAGGGTAGGAGTGTGAGGCATGAGACTGTGATGGGAGGAGTGAGAGGCAGGAGTGTGTGTTAGGGTAGGAGTGAGAGACAGAGGTGGGTGAGGATAGGAGTGACTGGCAGGAGTGTGTGAGGGTAGGAGTGAGACGCAGGAGTGTGTGAGGGTAGGAGTAAGTAGGGGACGGGGAGAGTGCAAGTATAAAAGTTTCAGTCACAGTTGGTGCAGCTAGCTAATATCTTTTACAATGTCTAGGATAACCAGTATCATGACACACATACATATATTATTATGTAAACCAACTTTGATCATCTTAAATGTGTGTAATTATGCCTTTAATTATTTTCTTGTGGTTGTAAGGGAGGAAGGTTTATGGGTGTGTAGAGGAAGATGGCGGGTGAGTAATTGGAGGAGAATGTTTTGAGTGGAGAGGAGAGTGTGAGTATGTGTGAAAGAGGGAATTTGAGAGCGAAAATGATGGAGGTGTGTGGAAGTTTAGGTGTGTTTTATCATCGAGCTGCTTCTTAGCCTACTACAGTCGACTGGTATTTTCGACATTTCACTTTTTAGGCTGTATTTACCTTCTCTTCAAAAGTAAGTGAAGAGTCGACTTCCACCTCTTTCCTACCCAGTTCGTTCTGCTTACATCTCGGAGAACGAAGAAGTATTCATTAACTTCCCCATGGCTTATCTGTGTTTATAACTTCCATCTTCGTCCCCTCGACCCTTTTGAATTGCATTTTAATTAGTCTGTCCAAATCCACCTTGTCACATCCTCTGAGTACCTTGTACGTCAAAATCGTATCTTCCCGAGTCGTTTCTATCAAGGTCATCACAGTTAAATTGCTTCACTGTTTCCCTATAGCTCATTTTCCTCAGTCCTCGGACTAGTCTAGTTGCTAACATTCCATTTTTTGAGTTCCTTTATACGCTGAAGCAGCGCTATGTGATCCATCCCAGTGTATTACTGGCCGGGTCACCAACTGGAAAAGACCCGATCCGGGACAACACTAGCGAGCCTACTACTGTACTGGTGTATTACTTGTTTTTTTAATAATAATAATAATAATAATAATAATAATAATAATAATAATAATAATAATAATAATAATAATAATAATAATAATAACAATAATAATAATAATAATAATAAAACAATAATAATAATAATAATAATAATAATAATAATAATAATAATAATAATAATAATAATAATAATTTGCATGGCCAGATGTGGGTTCCATCCCAGTGATGCATAGTCTGTGGCGGCTTCACATATCTAGGCTCCACGTACTCACCGAACCACTTCCCACTTCATGATTTTCATTTCCAGTTATTTGGAAAGTAAATGACTGATACTGATAAGGAACCAAGGTAGTAACCTACTATTTCTACTTACAAATAACCCGCAAACTGGGCAGGAAAATTTAACGACTTTTCTGTTTCTCCTGTATTATAATTATTTAGCAACTTGTTAATTAAGTGACCCAGAATGGACCGAAATAATGTCTAATTTTTTTTTATCTTAGATTCTTAACTTTGTTGCAAATTGTTTTAGTAGTGGCAATGATCACCCAAAATTTGATTGGTTAGAGATTGGACCACAATTAGCGTTCGAAGGATCAACCCCCTACCACTTCTTGCACTGAAAAGCCCACACTGGTTTAGACCTACGCATATTAGCAGTCCGGCCACTGCATCGTGCCTTTTATTCTTAATTCGTATTGCTTGTATATTGGGACAACATTTGCAGTTTGTTTTTTATGTATTTTTTCCATAGGTTCACACAAGGTTCATACTTTTTTTTAACACATTTAGGTATATACTGCTTACGTCAATCAACAGCTTCATCATTTTCTCTTTCGTCATATAATATCTATTTTATGTGATGAATGGTTTTGAAAACCGACAAGTTGAAGAATTGAGACACTTATGTAACACATGGGAATCTTTATTGAAGAAACGTTTCGCTACAGAGTGGCTTCAATAAAGATTCCCATGTGTTGCATAAGTGTCTCAATTCTTCATCTATTTTATGTTAGTCATTTCACCCTAATTTTTATTACTATTTCTGCCTCCTCAGTGAATATCACCTTTAGTCTTCAGCTCAGTATTCACATGTGAATGCTGCTACATCTTCTTGCTCTTCTTTCATATCTGCCTTCTTATGCTGCCGCGGATTTTTTGGTTTATATTTGGCATGACCTTCGACACAATGTTATTATTGAAGTGTCACTTTGATTCTAATCAAAAACTTGCATAGTCATGTCTTCCTCGTCTGCTTGCCCATATGCTCACCTTTTCTCCATGTTCCTGTACTTTTGCTTGCTTAATTATTCCTCACTTCAGCCTCTCTGTAACTTTGGGTAAAGTATGGGTTCTCTCTATATTGCATTTCCATTTCTGATTTGCATTATTTTTTCTGTCTTGTTTCTCATGTCTGGCCATCCAATTTTTTTTTGTTTGGGAGTGGTTGAACTATATGAACTGTTTTGAAAGCCTTTAATCTCTGCATTCTCCTGTGTTTTACTATAGCGTGATTTTTGTCCCTCCTCTTCTCTCTGTTTCCACCTATACCATGTATTCAATTTTTCTAGAAATATTTTTGATCAAGAAATGTTCTATTAATGCCTATATCTTGTTTTTTCTCTTATACAATTCCAGGTTTTCTTAGACTTCTTCATGACCCGTGCCACTTTCTCTACGAAATGTATGTACAGACTGTTTTCTTTTCTCCATCTAAAGCCTTAATTCTCATTTGTTAGTCAGTGCTTTTTCCCTCTTTATTCCCATTCATTATTACTTCTGCTACTTAATCCTTGAATGCCCTGATATTTATGTTTACCAATTCTTCAACTTTTCAATAGTTCCTTATTCTGTGTGCAGCATCTCTCTTCTCTTGTTTTCATCTCAGTATGAGATTCTTCTCATGGAATAATGTATTTTTTATATATATAATTAGAGTATTAAGATTTCAGGCTTTGTCTCAGTGTCTGGAACTGGAGCTGATTTCTGGATGGAAGATGATACAGGAAGAAAGTTTATTTACATAAGCATTATTTTTGTCCCCAGTAATGTATTTGCATTAACTTACTCATTTTCATTATGGCTGCAGGAGTCAATCCAATTCCTATACTTAGTTATATGTTTTATGATTCCTTACTGTTCAGAAATCAGGTTTTGGTTTGCAAATAGAGGATCGAGCCTCTTCAACTCCTTTTGCTGAATGATTCACATGGTTTGAAGAAATGCAGTACAATTCATTCGTTGCCATTATGCAGCCCAACCATGTTTGTCTCCCTGCCTTTTTACATTCCTTTGTTTCACTTTCGTGATGTCTCCTTCCTGCTCTCTTTTTGAATCAGTCTATTTTCTCCACCCTCTAAATATTCAGCCTGTTTTCTAAGTCTTTGTAAAAGAGGTTCATCTGCCCTTCGAGCCTTCATGTCACATCAACGTTTAACATTGTCCATGCAGTTTCAGTATGTCTTAATCACTCATCTCCCTTTCTCTCATATTCTCAGCACGTAATTTGTGAAATTTTTAATTATTTACGTTGTTACAAACGATGCCTACGCTATTTTAAGTGACTACATTCGCTTAAACCACAGCTGACTGGATGAGAGTCGATTTAGTTGTTTCAAGTCTACTGCAGTGCTGTCTTCTGACCCAGTGGGTAGAACGCACCTAAGGGAGGATGGGGGTCCTGACGCTCAGAGAGGTTGATGATTCCAGCATATAGCGAATGGTACCAGGGGAAGAATAGTTGTACCTACACATAGTGAGTAGCGTTTCATGAATGTTGGTGATGCCGGAACATGATGACTGACATCTCAGGAATGATAATGGTCCCCAACACTGTATCTAGAACTTCAGAGAGGATGGCAGCACTAGCACCGTATCTAGAAATTCAGGGAGAATGGTGGTACCAGCACTGTATCCAGAACTTCAGGGAAAATGGTGGTACCAACACAAAATATAGAACTTCAGAGATGTATTTGGTACAATGCTCACACCAAGGTCCTCCTTGAGGGAGGTTTGCAACCTTTGCCCCCAGAACCTCCACTCCGCTTGTAGTCATCTTGGCCAGCCCCCAATTTTAAGTACAATGCTTTTATTGGGGTTAAATTCTTACAGTCAGTAACCAGACTAGACGTACAGTCTGTCCTGGTTTATTTATAGTCTTTCCTGGTTCACACCTGTTTGCATTCTGATTAGTTTCACACGTATGAACAAGTGTCAGCGTGTGTTTGTGTAAATACTTCTGTGTAAATACTTAAATATGTTGGTGTCGGTGTGTTTATGTAAGTGTATCTGTGTAAATATGTTTAAGTGAATTTGTATAATTGAATGTATGAAAGTGTATTTGTGGATTTCAGCATTTAGCTCCGTTGCTGTCATATCATAACTAATATCATTGACACTGATAAAATAAGAATTAAATGATCAGGAGATACAGACACATATGTTGACCCTAAAAAATGGAATAAAGGCATATAACAAGTAACACGTGTGAACATTAAAATGGTATGAAATACCGACAGGTTGTTAGGTAAGACACATATGCAACAGTTAGGTATCTTTATTTCGAAACGTTTCGCCTACACAGTAGGCTTCTTCAGTCTGAAGAAGCCTACTGTGTAGGCGAAACGTTTCGAAATAAAGATACCTAACTGTTGCATATGTGTCTTACCTAACAAGTAACACGTGTCGTAGAGGGAAGATTGCTTGTGGATACAGCACGGTATGCCATATTCCTCATTTGTTTCTTGTTCACATACCTGCCGGTATATTGTATTATTGATATACAGAATATTGTTCGCCTGACTCACAGAAATCCTTGTTTTTTTATTATTAGGGTTATTCGTTAGCACATTATAGCCATAATGAATGCTATCATTAGTCATTATAATTCCATTAAGAACAGCCCTGTGCCATAACTCACAGCTAAGAATATGACTAAAGAGAAAATGCCAATACTTGGGTGAACGAAGCAGTATGAAAAATATTCCCTACATAAGTTTAACTGATGAATGAATAAAGTTTCAGAAAAATATAGCTGAGTATTGTTGGAGGTTTGACTGATGAAGCGAATGGTGGATGTTGCGTGAGTGAGAGCTGTTTACCACCATGCAGGATTAAGTTACAGCTTAATATTATGAAAAATACCTAAGAAATTTACTTTTCACACTGATAATGAAAAGTTTGTTCTTACTTTGTGCATACAAATGTATCCACATGTTTGGCTGTCTTGAATTTGTAAATTTGTTATGTATCCAGGATGGGGCGTAGTATCGTGGTTGCCGGCTTTCTTTCCTTTCCACAACGATTTGTTTTATTAATTGATAACGACTCAGCCAATTGGGTTCACATTTTCAGTGTTGGTGTACTATAACTAGGAAAAGGTTGATGCATCTTCAGCTGTCCTCTGGTCTATGATATACTATTCCCAGTTTTGATTTTCGAGCAATTACTTGAGAAAACCTCTTCTGAAGTGATGCAAATTTTCAAAACTAGTAAATTTTGTTTAGAAGATCGTTACTGGTGTGTGTGTGTGTGTGTGTGTGGTGTGTGTGTGTGTGTGTGTGTGTGTGTGTGTGTGTGTACTCACCTATTTGTACTCACCTATTTGTGGTTGCAGGGGTCGAGTCATAGCTCCTGGCCCCGCCTCTTCACTGATTGCTACTAGGTCCTCTCTCTCCCTCCTCCATGAGCTTTATCATACCTCGCCTTAAAACTATGTATGGTTCCTGCCTCCACTACTACACTTTCTAGGCTATTCCACGGCCTGACTACTCTATGACTGAAGAAATACTTCCTAACATCCCTTTGATTCATCTGAGTCTTCAACTTCCAATTGTGACCTCTTGTGTCTGTGTCCCATCTCTGGAACATCCCGTCTTTGTCCACCTCGTCTATTCCGCGCAGTATTTTATATGTCGTTATCATGTCTCCTCTGACCCTCCTGGCCTCCAGTGTCGTCAGGCCGATTTCCCTCAACCTTTCTTCGTAGGACAATTCCCGTAGCTCTGGGACTAGTCTTGTTGCAAACCTTTGCACTTCCTCTAATTTCTTGACGTACTTGACTAGGTGTGGATTCCAAACTGGTGCTGCATACTCCAGTATGGGCCTGACGTAAATGGTATACAGAGTCTTGAACGAATCCTTACTGAGGTATCGGAACGCTATCCGTAGGTTTGCCAGGCGCCCGTATGCTGCAGCAGTTATCTGATTGATGTGCGCCTCAGGAGATATGCTCGGTGTTATACTCACCCCCAGATCTTTTTCCTTGAGTGAGGTTTGCAGACTTTGGCCGTCTAAACTATATTGTGTCTGCGGTCTTATTTGCCCTTCCCCAATCTTCATGACTTTGCATTTGGCAGGGTTAAACTCAAGGAGCCAGTTGCTGGACCAGGCTTGTAGCCTGTCCAGGTCTCTTTGTAGTCCTGCCTGATCCTCATCCGATTTGATTCTTCTCATTAACTTCACATCGTCCGCAAACAAGGACACTTCTGAATCTATCCCTTCCGTTATGTCATTCACATATACCAAGAACAGCACAGGTCCTAGGACTGACCCCTGTGGAACCCCGCTTGTCACAGGCGCCCACTTTGACACCTCGTCATGTACCATGACTCGTTGTTGCCTCCCTGTCAGGTACTCTCTGATCCATTGCAGTGCCTTTCCTGTTATGTGTGCCTGTTCCTCTAGCTTTTGCAGTAACCTCTTGTGAGGAACTGTGTCGAAGGCCTTCTTGCAGTCCAAAAAATGCAGTCGATCCACCCCTCTCTCTCTTGTCTTACTTCTGTCACCTTGTCATAAAACTCTAGTAGGTTTGTGACACAGGATTTTCCCTCCCTGAAACCATGCTGGTTGTCAATTATACACTTGTTTCTTTCCTGATGATCTTCTCCATGACCTTGCATAGTATACACGTTAGTGATACAGGTCTGTAGTTTAGTGCCTCATGTCTGTCTCCCTTTTTAAAAATTGGGACTACATTTGCCATCTTCCATACCTCGGGGAGTTGCCCAGTTTCAAATGACGTGTTGAAGATCTTTGTTAACGGTACACACAATATCTCTGCTCCCTCTTTAAGGACCCACGGAGAGATGTTGTCTGGTCCCACCGCCTTTGAGGTGTCAAGTTCGCATAGCAGCTTCTTCACCTCCTCCTTGGTTATATGTACCTCATCCAGCACTTGCTGGTGCACCCCCCTGCTCTGATTTCCTGGAGTCCTGCTTGTTTCCACTGTAAATACTTCTTTAAATCTTGTGTTTAGCTCCTGACATACCTCCCGGTCGTTTCTTGTGAATTCCCCATCACCCTTCCTCAGTCTGATTACTTGGTCCTTGACTGTTGTTTTCCTCCTGATGTGGCTGTACAACAGCTTCGGGTCAGTCTTAACTTTCGATGCTATGTCATTTTCGTATTGCCGCTGAGCCTCCCTTCTTATCTGTGCATATTCGTTTCTGGCTCTTCTGCTAATCTCTTTATTTTCCTGAGTTCTCTGTCTTCTGTACCTTTTCCATTCTCTAGTACACCTAGTTTTTGCCTCCCTACACCTTTGGGTGAACCAAGGACTCGTTCTGTTCTTCCCATTATTTCTGTTTCCCTTGGGAACAAACCTCTCCTCTGCCTCCTTGCATTTTGTTGCCACATAGTCCATCATTTCTTGTACTGGTTTTCCTGTCAGTTCCCTCTCCCACTGAATGTCTTGAAAGAAGTTCCTCAAGCCTGAGTAGTTCCTCCTTTTGTAGTTTGGTTTTTCCCACCCTATTCCTGCTGCCCTCTCCACTTGGAGCTCAACTATGTAGTCGAAGCACCTAATTGTACTCACCTAATTATGGTTACAGGGGTCGAGACTCAGCTCCTGGCCCCGCTCTTCACTGAACGCTACTAGGTCCTCTCTTTCCCTGCTCCATGAGCTTTATCATACCTCGTCTTAAAGCGAAATATGGTTCCTGCCTCCACTACATTACTTGCTAGACTATTCCATTTCCTGATTACTCTATGATTGAAGAAATACTTCCTAATATCCCATTGACTCATCTGAGTCTTCAACATCCAGTTGTGACCCCTTGTTTCTGCATCCCATCTCTGGAACATCCTGTCACTGTCCACTTTGTCTATTCCACGCACTATTTTGTAAGTCATTATCATGTCTCCTCTAACCCTCCTGTCCTCCAGTTTCGTCAGGCCGATTTCCCTCAACCTTTCTTCGTAGGACATTTTCCTTAACTCTGGAACTAGCCTTGTCGCAAATCTTTGCACTTTCTCTAATTTCTTGACATGCTTGATCAGGTGTGGGTTCCAAACTGGTGCTGCATATTCCAGTATCGGCCTGAGGTACTTGGTGTACAGTGTCTTGAACGATTCCTTACTAAGGTATCGGAACGCTATTCTCAGGTTTGCCAAGCGCCCATATGCTGCAGCAGTTATCTGGTTGATGTGTGCTTCTGGAGATGTGCTCGGTGTTATACTAACCCCAAGCTCACTCTTTCTCCTTGAGCGAGGTTTGCAATCTTTGGCCTCCTAGCCTATACTCTGTGGACTTCTGTGCCTTTCCCCGATCTTCATGACTTTGCATTTGGCGAGGTTAAATTCTAGAAGCCAGTTGCTGGACCACGTGTCCAGTCTGTCCAGGTCTCTGTGAAGTCCTGCTTGATCTCCATCTGATTTAATTCGCCTCATTAACTTCACATCATCTGCGAACAGGGACACTTCTGAGTCGAACCCTTTCATCATGTCATTCACATATACCAAAAATAGCACTGGTCCTAGGACCGACCCCTGTGGGACCCTGCTCGTCACAGGTGCCCACTGTGATACCTCATCATGCACGTGTGTGTGTATTAGTTACCATTTTGTCCTAGGCACATGTCGATTAGACACTAGGCCTGTTGTATATGAGTACGTGTGTGTGTGTGTGTGTGTGTGTGTGTGTGTGTGTGTGTGTGTGTGTGTGTGTGTGTGTGTGTGTGTGTGTGTGTGTGTGCGTGCGTGCGTGCGTGTGTGTGTGTGTACTCACCTAGTTGAGGTTGCAGGGGTCGAGTCCAAGCTCCTGGCCCCGCCTCTCACTGGTCGCTACTAGGTCACTCTCCCTGAACCATGAGCTTTATCGTACCTCTGCTTAAAGCAATGTATTTGGGTCCTGACTCCACTACATCGCTTCCCAAACTATTCCACTTCCTGACTACTCTGTGGCTGAAGAAATACTTCCTAACATCCCTTTGATTCATCTGTGTCTTCAGCTTCCACTGTGTCCCCTTTTTTGCTGTGTCCAGTCTTGGAACATCCTGTCTTTGTCCACCTTGTCAATTCCTCAGTATTTTGTAAGTCGTTATCATGTCCCCCTATCTTCCTGTCCCCCAGTGTCGTCACGTTGATTTCCTTAACCTTTCCTCTAGGACATACCTCTTAACTCTGGGACTAGTCTTGCGGCAAACCTTTGCACTTTTCTAGTTTCTTTATATGCTTGGTAGGTGTGGGTTCCAAATGGTGCCATACTCAATATGGGCCTAACGTACAGGTGTACAGGGTCCTGAATGTTTCCTTTTTAAAGGGATGTCGGAATGCTGTTCTGAGGTTTGCCAGGCGCCCATATGCTGCGGCAGTTATTTTGGTTGATGTGCGCTTAGGAGATGTTCCTGGTGTTATACTCACCCCAAGTCTTTTTCCTTGAGTGATGTTTGTAGTCTCTGGCCCCTAGATTTGTACTCCGTCTGCGGTTTCTTTGCCTTCCCCAATCCTCATGACTTTGCACTTGGTGGGATTGAACTAAAGGTGCCAATTGTGGACCAGGTCTCAGCCTGTCCAGATCCTTTGTATTTCTGCCTTGGTCTTCGATTGTAATGAACTTTTCATCAACTTCACGTCATCTGCAAACAGGGACACTCGGAGTTTATTCCTTCCGTCATGTCGTTCATAAATACCAGAAACAGCACTGGTCCAGGATGACCCTGGGGGGACCCGTGGTCACAGGTGCCACTCTGACACCTCGCCACATACCATTATCGCTGCTTTTCTTCTGACAGTATTCCTGATCCATTGCAGTGCCTTCCCTGTTATCCTGCTTGGTCCTCAGTTTTTGCACTATCTTTTGTGTGGTACTGTGTCAAAGCTTCTTGCAGTCAAGAAAATTTCAATCCACCCCCTTCTCTCTTGTCTTATGCTGTCACCATGTCATAAAATCCAGTAGGTTTGTGAACAGGATTTCCGTCTCTGAAACCAGTTGGTGCTGGTGATGAGATCATTCCTTTCTAAGTTTTTTTTCACCATTCTTCTCCTGATATCTTTTCCTGATTTTGCCCCTACATTACATGTCAGTGACTTGGTCTGTAGTTTAATGCTTTATGTTTTGTCTCCTTTTTTAAAGATTGGGATACATTTTTCTGTCTTCCATGCCTCGGGGCAATCTCCCTGTTTCGATAGATGTATTGAATATTGTTGTTAGGGGTACACATAGCGCCTTGATCCCTTTTCTCAGGACCATGGAGAGATGTTATCTGGCCCCCATTGCCTTTGAGGTATTTTAGCCTCATCAGAAGCCTCTTCACTTCTTCCTCGGTTGTGTTTTACTGTGTCCAGCACAGGGTGGTGTACCCCACCTCCCCGTCTTTTGGAGCCCCTTCTGTCTCCTCTGTGAACACTTCTTTGAATCTCTTGTTGAGTTCCTCACATACTTCATGGTCATTTCTTGTTGTCTCCCCTTCCTTCTTTCCTTAGCCTGATTACCTGGTCCTTGACGGTTGTTTTTTTTCCCTGATGTGGCTGTATAACAGCTTCGGGTCAGATTGGCTTTTCCGCTATGTCGTTTTCATATTGACGTTGGGCCTCCCTTCTTATCTGTGCATATTCGTTTCTGGCTCTACGACTGCTCTCCTTATTCTCCTGGGTCCTTTGCCTTCTATATTTCTTCCATTCCCAGCACACTTTGTTTTTGCCTCCTTGCATCTTTGGGTGAACCATGGGCTCATCCTGGCTTTTCCATTATTCCTGTTACCCTTGGGTACAAACCTCTCCTCAGCCTCCTTGCACAGTGTTGCTACATATTCCATCATCTCATTAACTGGCTTCCCTGGCGTTCCACAGGGATCAGTCTTGGGCCCGTTGTTGTTTATAATATATATCAATGATCTTGATGAGGGAATTACTAGTGATATGAGCAAATTCGCCGATGACACAAAGATAGGTAGGATAATTGATTCAAACGTCGATGTTAGGGAACTTCAGGAGGATTTAGACAAACTCTACTCTTGGTCAGAAAAGTGGCAGATGCAGTTCAATGTAGATAAATGCAAGGTTCTGAAGCTCGGGAGTGTCCATAACCCTAGCACTTATAAGTTAAATAATGTGGAACTTAGCCATACAGATTGCGAAAAGGACTTGGGGTTATGGTAAGCAGCAACCTTAAACCAAGACAGCAATGCCTAAGCGTTCGAAATAAGGCAAATAGATTACTGGGATTTATATCAAGAAGTGTAAGCAACAGAAGTCCAGAGGTCATACTGCAGCTTTATACATCATTAGTAAGGCCTCACCTAGATTATGCAGCTCAATTCTGGTCTTTATATTACAGAATGGACATAAATTCGTTAGAAAACAATTCAGCGTAGGATGATAAATTAATACATAGCATTAGAAATCTTCCATATGAAGAAAGATTGAAGACTCTTAAGTTACATTCACTTGTTAGACGAAGAATGAGGGGAGACCTGATCGAAGTGTATAAGTGGAAGATAGGTATTAATAAAGGGGATATTAACAAGGTCTTGAGGATATCTCTCCAAGAGAGAACCCGCAGTAATGGATTTAAATTAGATAAGTTTAGATTTAGAAAGGACATAGGAAAGTATTGGTTTGGAAAAAGGGTAGTAGATGAGTGGAACAGTCTACCTAGTTGGGTTATTGAGGCTAGGACTTTGGGTAGTTTCAAATTTAGGTTGGATAAATACATGAGTGGGAGGGGTTGGATTTGAGTGGGACTTGCACATCAGAGCTTATTTCTTGGGTAGCATTGAAAATTGGGTTGGTCAAATGTTTGTTAGTGGGATGAATTGTAAAGGACCTGCCTAGTATGGGCCAACGGGCCTGCTGCAGTGTTCCTCCTTTCTTATGTTCTTATGTTCTTATGTTCTCTGTCCCACTGAACCTCATTCGGGAAGTTCCTCATTCCTGTGTAATCCCCTTTCCTGTAGTTTGGTTTCATTTGTCCTGGCCTTCCTGCTTCCCCCTCCACTTGTAGCTCTACTGTGTATTCGAAGCTCAAAACCACATGATCGCTGGCCCCAAGGGGTCTTTCATATGTGATGTTCTCAATATCTGCACTACTCAAGGTGAATACTAAGTCCGGTCTTGCTGGTTCATCCTCTCCTCTCTCTCTTGTAGTGTCCCTTACGTGTTGGTACATGAAGTTTTCCAGTACCACCTCCATCATCTTAGCCCTCCATGTATCTTGGCCCCCATGTGGCTCCAAGTTCTCCCATTCGATCTCCTTATGGTTAAAGTCGCCCATGATCAGGAGCTTTGCCCTGCATGCATGAGCTCTTCTGGTCACTGCTGCCAGTGTGTCAACCATCGCTCTATTGCTCTCGTCATGCTCTTGCCTTGGCCTCCTGCTGTTCTGTGGTGGGTTATACATCACTGCAATTATCACCTTGGGACCACCAGAGTGAAGCGTTCCCGCTATGTAATCACTTTCTTCTCCGCTGTCTCCTCTCTCCAGCTCATCAAAATTCCATCGGTGTTTGATCAGCAATGCCACTCCTCCACCCGCCCTGTTCCTTCTGTCTTTTCTCAGGATCTGGTATCCCATTTGAAAGATGGCATCTGTTATCATACCTGTAAGCTTGGTTTCTGTGATTGCTATGATGTCTGGTGATGCCTCTTTGACTCTTTCGTGCCATCTCCCACTTGTTTTTTTTCCATCAGGTTTGTGTACCATCCTTAGTTTCCTTTCCAACACTGTGGTTTGGGGGGCCTTGGAACTGTGGGTTGGTTGATTGTGTTTTGGGAGGTGTGATAGGTGTGGGGTTCTGGGGGATGTTGTGTGTGTGTTTTGCCCCTTGCTGCTCTTTTCTGCTTGACGACCTCTGTGGTTCCACCCTTCTCTCCTTTCCTGTCCTTTCATTTTTTTTTCCTTCCCTCAGTGCTGTCCTCTTTTTTGTTTTCTGTCTCTGTCTAGGAAAACCTTCTTGACTTTCCCGAGTTTTTAAAACCGTGGTTTCACTTGGGGATCCTGTTCTGCACTGTTTCTGTCCTGAGAATCAGTTTGATCGGTCGGTTTCTCCCCTTCACTTCCCCCTATTCTCTGAAAATTTACAATCTCATCCATGTCTTCTCCCCCTATTTCCGTGGTGATTTTCTCAATCTCCTTTCTTTCTTCCTGCCGTCTTTCAATGTGTGTCCTTTCCTCTCTCTCCCGAAGGGCCCATGGATAATCACTGATTTTGCCCTTTTCCCTTTTCCCATTGCCTCTCCTCTGTGACTCTGGTTCCTGTCTGTATGTGGTCATTTTCTCCCTTGATTTTTTCCAGTTGTCTTGGGAGCATGGTTGTGCCTCAGCTTTCGACCTATCTCCCTCTCCATCTGCACCCATCTGCTTTTCCCTTCCACTCATGGCCCTTCTTTGCAGGCTGATATGATCTTAGCATAATTCATATCTCCTTCCTTCCTGTTCAGCCCCTCATCTTCGTTAAAGGTGTGTCTTCTCTGGTCACTGCCCTGAGACTTGCCCTTTAGCCTGTTTTTTCTCAAATTCTAAGACCTTTACCCTGGCTAAATGCAGTTCCGACTTTGTGCCTCCCAATTTCTTCGTCTCCTTCTCCAAAACCCCTTTTCCCATTTCACAGAAAGCCCTTTCTCCATTTTTTCAGAAAGCTCTCTTAATTTTCTCTCCCATTCTTGCTCTATCCTTTTCCACTGTTCGTCCATCCATTCCTCCCTACCAGTACCATTGTCATCTGATCCCTGATTCCTGCAATTCCCAACCATTTTTTTTTAGTGAAAGAGAGAAAGAGAAAAAGAAAAAGGGGGAGAGAGTGAGAGATAGGGAGAGAGAGAGAAGGGGAGCCTAGAGGAGGGGGAAAAGAAGGGAAAAAGGGGGAGAAAGTGAGAGAGAGGGAAAAAGGTAAGAGAGAGGGAGGAGTGACAAGGGAAGAGAGAGAGAGATAAAAGAAGAGGAAGAGAGAGAGCAAGAGAGGAAGAGAGAGAGGGAGGGGGGAGAGAGAGAGAGAGAGAGAGAGAGAGAGGGGGAGAGAGAGAGAGAGAGAGAGAGAGGAAGAGAGAGGAGGGGAGAGAGATGGGGGGAAAGGAAGGGTTATAGGGTCCCTTCACAGGAAGGCGTAAAATCCTGTATATGTGTGTGTATGTGTCTGTATGTGTGTGTGTGTGTGTGTGTGTGTGTGTGTGTGTGTGTGTGTGTGTGTTGTGTGTGTGTGTGTGTTTCTACACCTATTCAAGTGCTAACAGCAGACTGCCTCACCTGTGTGTGGCATATGTTTAGTAAACAGTCCCTTTTTTCCCCCGTAGTACTACATATTTTTGTATAGTACCCATTTTTGGTTCCACTGTACTGTCTTATTGTTTAAAAAATTTCGTTCAAAAATAAATACACTAGGCTTCGCCTTATCCGCTACCTCTAAAAATTTTTTAAAAAGCCAGAAAATTTCCCTTTTTTAAATTTGATAGCCGAGGGGAGTGCCCCCAATTCCAGCTGAGAAGGTATATTGACCCCATGCAAAACAAAAATAGGTGAATATAACTTGCGGCTGGCAGTGGAGTAACGTTGAGGGTCTGTCCCGTCCCAGAAGTTGATGTGTGATGCTTCTCGGGGAATTTTTTTATAACTTCCTTAGCCTAATCTTAGCTCTTCTAATTTTTTTACTCATATTGTATTTAATGACACATCTTAAATTTTATCTCCCTGGTCTTGAGTCTTTAAAAAGGTTTTGGCAGATTTCTCCTTCCATTCAAAACTTTTTTAATATTGTTTTAAAATTTCGATCAGCAATTGTTTAAAAAAAAGGGTTAAACTATAACAAGAAAAGTGTGAATTTTGGGGTGTCCACGGTTTTAAAAACCCTTTTCCGGGGTTTTATTTAAAATTTGAAAAAATTTCTTCTTAAAAATTTGGTTGCAAATTTCAAAAAAGTAAATTTTGTTTTAAACGTAAAACTGTGTGGGGGTTGTTTGTGGTCCCCGGTTGCCCCCATTTTTTTTTTTTGGGTTTGTTTTTGTGTTTGGGTTGTGACTCACCCTTTTTTTTTATTATTATTTTGTTGAAAAAAAGGGTCATCTTTAGTTTTTTCCTGGCCCGGCCCTCTCACGAAAGTATACAAAAGGTCCCCTCTTTAACGAAGCTTAAAAATATTCCCTAAAATTTAAAGGGTTTGTATAAATTTTAGAAAAAAAGCTAATTTTATTTGACTGAAAGGGAAATTATTTCCTAAACCCCTTTTTCCCACCTAGTTTTAATTTTAATTTAAAAAAATCCTGGTTATTTTCCATTTGAAAATTTGTTTTTTTTTGTCAAAAAATTTCCCAAGTTCTTAATTGTAAATTTTTTTACCGGCCCCATTCGGGGGCCCGGGTTTCCCTTTTCCCACACTTTTTTTTAAAAGGAAAACCCGGGGGTCATTTTTGGGTTTGTTCAAACTTTTAGCATTTTCCCTTTCCCTTTCTTGAATACTTCCCATTTTTGATTTTCGGAAATAACTAGAAAACCCCTTTTCAGTATCAAATTTTAAAACTAAAAATTTTTTTAAAAGATCGACTGGTTTTGGGGGGTTGGGTTTGGTTGTGTGGGGTTGGTGTTGTGTGTGATACCCCAGCCAATTTTTTTGGGTTTGAGGTGGCAACTTGGCCCCCCCCTCTTATGTTCTCGGCCCTTTTTTCCCTCCCCCCCTTGACTTTTAAAACCTGTTAAAAACTAAGGGGTTCCTGCCCCATTTACCTTCAGCTTTGGTATCCTTTTGCAAAAACCCCTCACCCTTTGATTCCTATCTTCAACCCAAAAGGGACCCTTTTCTTTCCCCTTCGGAAATTCTTTTCCCCCCTCCCACCCCGGGCAAATTTTAGGACGCCCCCTTGACCCCCCCCCTTGTCCACCCGCCCCACTTTTCCTGGAAAAAGTACCGGGGATTTTCGTTGTTTCCCACTTCCCTTTTCGGTACTCTTGTATTAAAAGGTGCCTTTCCAGTATGGCCTGCTTTAAACCTTGCGAACCTTTCTGAGAGGAACGTTCGAGGGGAGGCCCTTCTGCGGGTTCCCCCAAAAAATCCGGGTGATCCCCCCCCAATCTTTTTCCTTGATATTTGCGACGGGCCGTCTAAAAAATTTTCTGCGGTTTTTTTTGGTCCCCAACCAGGTTTTTCTTTCCCGGAGCCATTGCGGGGCCATTTACCTGTCCTTTTTTTGTGCCCCCCGACCCATCCTTTTGACCTCAAAAAATTCACTGTGAACAGGTTCTGTATTTCCTTATGTCTTCACATTTTAAAAAAATTGGACTACCCCTTTTAACCCCCTTTGAAGGATTGCCCCCGTTTAATGTCGTTTTTGGCCCCTGTCGGTAACCCACCATTCTCCCCTTTTTTGGGTTTTCCCCCTTTTTTAGAACCCGGGGGAAAATTGTCGTGGGCCCTTGAGTTTAGTCAATTCCCCCTTTTTTTCACTTCTTCACCTTCCTTGGTTTGTACCCAACCCCCCAAACCTGCGGGCTTAACCTTTTTTCTTTCCTGATACCTCCATGTTAAAGTAAACCCCTTTTAAATCTGTTTTTTGGGCCTAAAAGTCCCTTCCCCTTTTTTTTGGGGAAATTCCCCCATACCCTTTCCTTTAAAATCTGTTAAGGGTCTTTTTGGTTTTCCCCTCTCCCTTTTAAGACCCACGAGGGATTTGTTTTGGCCCCCACCGTTTGGGCAACGCTAAAAGTTTTCCCCCCTCCTTTTATTGTCCCACCCCGTTGTTCCCCCCCGCTCTTTCCTATCCTCTTTTTCCAGATTCTAAAACTTTTTTTACTTCCTAAATTTCCCTTCTTTTTGTAAAACCCCCACCCCCTTTTCCCAGTTTTTTTGCCCTTTTTTCCCTCCTTTGGTGAACAACGCCGGCAGTTTTCAGTTTTTCCCCTTTTTATTGGGGGCCCCTTTTTTCCCCTTTTTTCTGGCAACCTTTTTTGGCCTTTTTCTTAATTTTTTTATTTTTGACTTTTTTCTGACCCCCATTCCAATACCCTGTTTTTTTTCCCCCCCTTTGGAAAACCAAACCCCTTTTTTCTCCCATATTTTTTTTCCCTTGGGGAAAAATTTTCTCCCCCCCCTTTGTTTTTTTCACTAGCCCCACTTCTTTTGGTTTTTTAAAGCCCCCCACCACTTTTTCCCTTTAAAAAACCCCTCAACCTGGGCCTCCTTTTTATTTGGGTTTTTCCCCCATCCGCCCCCCAGGGGGGCCAACTATTAGTCGAACACCAAATTGTACTCCCTAATTATGTTACGGGGCGAGACTCAGCTCCGGGCCCCGCTCTTCACGAACCTACTAGTCCTCTTTTTCCCTGCTCCATGACTTTATCTACCTCTTTTAAAGCGAAATATGGTTCCCCTCCACAACATTACTTGCAGCTTTTCCATTTCCTTTACTCTATGATGAAGAAATATTCCTAAACCCCATTGACTCTCTGATCTTCAACATCCTTTTGTGCCCCTTTTTTTCGCATCCTCTCTGGAACCCCGTCACGGCCACTTTGTTTTTCCCCCACGCACTATTTGTAAGTCATTACTTTCCCCTCTAACCCTCCTGCCTCCAGTTTCGTCAGCCATTTCCCCTAAAACCTTTTTTTCGTAGCTTTTCCTTAACTCGGAAAATAGCCTTGTCGAAAATCTTTGCCCCTTTCCTAATTCTTACATGCTTGATCAGGTGGGGGTTTCCCAACTGGGCTGCATTTTCCCAGTATGCCTGAGGTACGGGTTTTACATGTCTTGAACGTTTCCCTTACTAAGGAATCGGAAGGGCTTTTTCTCAGGTTTAAAACGGGCCCCATAGCGGCAGCAGTTATCTGGTTGATGTGGCTTCTGGAATGTGCTGGGGTGTTTAAAAACCCCAAGCTCACCTTTCTCCTTGGCGAGGTTTGCAATCTTTGGCCTCCTACCTATACTCGTGGACTTCTGTGCCTTTCCCCATTTTCATGACTTTGCATTTGGCGGGGTTAAAAATTCTAAAACCAGTTGCTGGCCACGTGCCCATCTTCCAGGTCTCTGTGAAGTCCGGGTTTGACTCCACTGATTTTTTCGCCCATTAACTTCACATCATCTGCGAACAGGGACATTCTAGTCAAACCCCCCCTTTCATCGGGTCTTCCATTTACAAAAAATAGCATGGTCCTAGGACCGACCCCGTGGGACCCTGCTCGTCAAGGTGCCCACGTGAAACCCATCGGCCGTTGTGTGTATTAGTTACCTTTTTGCC
Organism: Cherax quadricarinatus; assembly: GCF_026875155.1. Taxonomy (NCBI): domain Eukaryota; kingdom Metazoa; phylum Arthropoda; class Malacostraca; order Decapoda; family Parastacidae; genus Cherax; species Cherax quadricarinatus. Next base: position 110,811,577 of record NC_069399.1, read on the forward strand.
TGGCAAAAGTCGATTAGACACTAGGCCTTTTTATAGAGTACGTGTGTGTGGTGGGGTGTGGTGTGGTTGTGTGGTGTTGTGTGTGGTGTGTGTGTGTGGGGTTGTGTGTGTTGCGTGCGGCGTGCGTGGTGTGTTTTTACTCACCTATTGGGGTTGCAGGGGCGAGTCCAAGCTCCTGGCCCCCTCTTCACGGCGATAGGCCTCTCCCTGAACCATGAGCTTTATCGTACCCTTAAAGCAATGTATGGATCCTGACTCCACTACATCGTTTCCCCAAAACTATTCCATTTCCTGACTACCTGTGGTTGAAGAAATCTTCCTAACACCCCCCTTGTTTCATCTTGTCTTCAGCTTCCAACTGTGTCCCCTTGTTGCTGTGTCCAAATCTCGGGAACATCCTTTTTTTGTCCACCTTTGTAAATTCCCTCAGTTTTTTGTAAGTCGTTACATGTCCCCCCCCATCTCTCCTGCCTCCATGTCGTCACTTTGTTTTCCCCTTTAAACCTCTCCTCATGGCCCTCTTAACTCTGGACTATCTTGCTGCAAACCCTTTGCACTTTCTCTAGTTTCAATGTTTGGGCTAGTGGGGGTTCCAAACGGGTGCCGCATACCCCAATAGGGCTAAACGTACAGGGTGTACGGGTCCTGAATTTTCCCTTTAAAAAGATGTCGGAAGCTTTCTGAGGTTTGCCGGGCGCCCATATGCTGGCGGCAGTTATTTGGGTTGATGGGGGGTTTTCGGGGAGATTTTTCCGGTGTTATACTCCCCCAAGTTTTTTTTCCTTGAGTGATGTTTTGAGTTCCTGGCCCCCTAGACTGTACTCCGCGGGGGCTTTTTTTTCCCCTTTTCCCCCAATCCCAGACTTTGCACTTGGTGGGAATTGAACTACGGGTTCCAATTGTGGCCTCTGCGGGCCTGCCCGTTTTCCCTTTGATTTCTGCCTGTTTTCGTTGAATGAACTCCCCTCATCAACTTCCGTCTCTGCAAACGGGGACACCCGGAGTTTTTTCCCTTCCGTCATGTCGTTCAAAAATACCAGAAAAACAGCACGGCCTAGGACTGACCCCTGTGTTCCCGCGGTCACGGTGCCCACTCTGACACCCGCCCCATCCTTTACTCGCGGCTGTTTCCCTGAAGTATTCCTATCCATTGCGTGCCTTCCCGTTATCCCTGCTTGGTCCTCCATTTTTGCATAATCCTTTGTTGACGGTCAAACGCCTTCTTGGGCATTCCAAGAAATGAAATCCACCCCCCCCCTCTCTCTTTTTTCTTACTGCTGTCCCCATGCTTTTAAAACCAGTGGTTTGTGACACGGTTTCCCCCGTCTCTAAACCATTTTTGGGCTGCTGTAAAGAATTTCCTTTCTAGTTTTCCACCTTTCTCTGGATAACTTTCCATGATTTTTTGGCATACTATACATGTCAGTGACACGGGTCTGTATTTAATGCTTCTGTAGGTCCCTTTTTTAAAGATTGGACTAAATTTTGCTGTCTTCCATGCCTCGGGGCAACCCCTGTTTCGATAGATTATTAAATTTTTGGGTTTTTTTGGGGTACACATACGCCTCTGATCCCCTCTCAGACCCATGGAAAATGTTATCGGGGCCCCATTGCCTTTGGTATCTAGCTCACTCAGAACCTCTTCACTTCTTCCCGGTTGTGTGTACTGTTCCCACATGTGGTGTACCCCACCTCCCGTTTTTTCGGGAGCCCCTTCTTCCCTCGGAACATTTTCTTTGAATCCTTTTGATTCCTCACAAATTTCATGGTCATTTCTTTTTGCTCTCCTCCTTCTTCCTTAGCCTGATTACCTGGTCCTTGAGGTTGTTTCTTCCTGATGTGGCTGTATAACAGCTTGGGGTCAGATGGCTTTTCCGCATTCTTTTTCATATGACGTTGGGGCCCTCCCTTTCTTATCTGTCATATTCTTTTCGGCTCTACGACTGCTCTCCTTTTTCCCTGGGCCCTTTTTCCCTTCTATATTTCTTCCATTCCCAGCACACTTTTTTTTTTGCCTCCTTGCATTTTGGGTAACCTGGGCTCTCCTGGCTTTTCCTTTTTCCTGTTACCTTGGGTACAAACCTCTCCTCAGCCCCCTTGCACATGTTGCTAAAATTTTCCATCATCTCATTAACGGGCTTCCCCGGGCGTTCCACAGGGATCAGTCTTGGGGCCCCGTTTTTGTTTAAATAATTAAAGTTCTTGAGGGGGAATTACTGGGGTTATGAAAAATTTTGGGGGCCGATACACAAAAAAGGGTAGGAAAATTGATTCAAACGTCGATGTAAGGAACTTCAAGGGGGTTTTAGAAAAACCCCTTTACTTTTGGGTCAAAAAGTGGCAAAATGCGTTCAATTAAAAAATCAAGGTTCTGAACTCGGATGTCCAAAACCCTGCATTTATAAGTTAAAAATTGGAATTTAGCCTTTAAAATTTTCGAAAAGGATTTGGGGGTTAGGAAGCCAACCAAAACCCAAAAGACAGCAATCCAAAGGTTCGAAATAAGGAAAATAATTACTGGATTATATCAAAAAGGTAAGCAACAGAATCCAAGGTCAACGCAGCTTTATACATCATTAGAAAGGGCCTCACCTAATTTATGCAGCTAAATTCTGGTTTTTATATTACAAAATGGAAATAAATTCGTTAGAAAAAAACTTTCAGCTTGGGATGACTAAATTAATACATAGCTTTAAAATTTTCCATATAAGAAAGATTGAAGACTCTTAATTTAACATTCACTTTTTAAACAAGAATGAGGGGAGACCTGATCGAAGTGTAAAGTGGAAATATTTAAAATAATAAAGGGGATATTAACAAGGTCTTGAGGAATCTCTCCAAGAGAAACCCCGCAAAATTGATTTAAATTAGATAAGTTTAGATTTAAAAGGGGGACATAGGAAAGATTGGTTTGGAAAAAAGGGAGTAATGAGGGAACAGTCACCTTTTGGGGGTTTTGAGGCTAGATTTTGGGGTATTTCAAATTTTAGTTGGATAAATACATGAGTGGGAGGGGTTGGATTTGAGTGGGACTTGCACATCAGAGCTTAATTTTTTGGGGGTAGCATTGAAAATTTGGTTGGTCAAAATGTTTTTTTAGGGAGAATTGTAAAGGACCTGCCTATAGGGGGCCAACGGGGCCCTGCATTTTTTCCTCCTTTTTTTATTTTCTTATGTTCTTATTTTCCTGTCCCCTGAACCTCATTCGGAATTCCCTCATTCCGTGAAAATCCCCTTTCCTTATTTTGGGTTTCATTTGTCCGGGCCTTTCCGCCCCCCCCCTCCATTTGACCCCAACTGTGTATTCAAAAGTCAAAACCACATGACCTGCCCCAAGGGTCTTTCATATGTGATGTTCTCAAAACTGCACTACTCAAGGTGAATACAAGCCCGGTCTTGCTGGTTCACCCTCTCCCTCTCTCTTGTAGTGTCCTTACGTGTTGGACATGAATTTTTTCCAGACCACCTCCATCATTTTACCCTCCATGTATTTTGGCCCCCATGGGGGGCTCCAAGTTCCCCCCATTCGATCTCCTTAGGGTTAAAGTCGCCCATGATCGGAGCTTTGCCCTGCATGCAGAGCTCTTCGGTCCTGCTGCCAGGTGTCAACCACGCTCTATTGCTCTCGTCTGCTCTTGCCTTGGGGCCCCCGCTGTTCTGTGGTGGGGTTTTAAAATCACGCAATTATCACCTTTTGGGGCCACCAGAGTGAAGCGTTTCCCCTATGTTTAAGCACTTTCTTCTCCGCTGTCTCCTCTCTCCAGCCTCAAAATTCATCGGTGTTTGATCGCTGCCCCTTTTTTCCCCCCCCCGTTTTTTTCTTCTTTCTCGGATCTGGTATCCCCCTTTGAAAAATGCATCTGTTATCATAAAACCCGTAAGCTTGGTTTTTTGTGATTCTAGAGTCTGGTGATCCTCTTTGACCTTTCGGCCACTCCTCCCACTTGTTTTTTATTCATCAGTGTTTTTTACCATACCTTCAGTTTCCCCTTTCCCAAAACTGGGTTTTTGGGGGGCTGTGGAACTGGGGTATGGATTTTATTGTTTGTTGGGATGGTGTAGGTTGGGGTTTGAATAGTTGTGTGTGGCTTTGCCCTTTCTGCCTGTTCTGCTCTACTACCTCGCTTGGTTCCATCCCTTCCTCCTTTCCAGCTCCTTTCACTTTTTTTTTCCTCTCCCCCCACTGCGTCTCTCTGTTTTTTGTTCTGTCTCGTCTAGGAAAACTTCTTGTCTCTTCCCAGCTTTCAACCGTGGTTTTACTTGGAGGATCCTTTTCTGCACTGTTTCTTCCCGAAATCAGCTTGTTCGTGGTTTTTTCCCCCTTCACGTTACCCCTATTCTCTGAAAATTTCAACTCATCCATGTCTTCTCCCCCTATTTCCGGTGGTGATTTTCTCAATCTCCTTTCTTTCTTCCTCCGCTTTCAATGTGTGTCCTTTCCTTCTCTCCCTTAAGCCCATGGGTAAACACTGATTTTGGCCCTTTTCCCCTTTTCCCCCTTGCCTCCCCTCTGTGACTCGGTTCCTGTCTGTTTGGTCTTTTTTTCCCTTGATTTTTTCCGTTGCTCTTGGGAGCATGGTTGGCCTCGCTTTCGACCTACCCCTCTCCATCGCACCCATCTCCCTTTTTTCCCCTTTCCCCCACTGGGCCCTTCTTTGCAGGCATATGATCTTAGCATAATTCATATCTCCTTTCCCTTTCCCTTTTAGCCTCTCATCTTCGTATGGGTGTCTTCTCTGGTACGCCCCGAGACTTGCTTCAGCCCGTTTATCTCAAAATTTAAAAAACTTTCCCTGGCTACTGCATTCCGACTTTTGCCTCCCAATTTTTCGTCTCCTTCTCCAAAACCCTTTTCCCATTTCACAGAAAGCCCCTTTTTTTCCATTTTTTTTAGAAAGCTTCTCTTTAAATTTTCTCTCCCATTTTTTTGCTTATCCTTTCCACTGTTCGCCACCATTCCTTTCCCACCAGTACCATTGTCTCTGATCCCGATTCCTGCAATTCCCAACCATTTTTTTTTAGTGAAAGAGAAAAGAGAAAAAGAAAAAGGGGGAGAGTGAAGATAGGGAGAGAGAGAAGGGAGCCTAGAAGGGGGGGAAAAGAAAAGGGAAAAAGGGGAAAATGAGAGAGAGGGAAAAGGAAAGAAGGGAGGAGTGACAAGGGGAAGGGGAAAAGAGAGATAAAAAAAGAGGAAGAAGAGAGCAAGAAGGAAGAGAGAGGGGAAGGGGGAGGAGAGAGAGAGAGAAAAGAAGAGAGAGGAGAAGAGAAGAGAGAGAGGAAGAGAGAGGGGAAGGGGGAGAGATGGGGGGGAAAGGAAGGGTTAAGGTCCCTTTACAGGAAGGCGTAAAACCTGTATGTTGGTATTGTCTGTATTTTGGGGGTGTTGTTGGGGTGTGTTTTGTGTGTGTGTGGTGTTGTGTGTGTGTGGTTTGTCTACCCTATTCAAATGCCTAACAGCAGAGCTGCCCCTCACCTAGTGTGTGCATTGTTAGTAAACAGTCCTTATTTTTCCCACGTATTACAACAATGTATTTTATATTACCCAAACTTTTGGTTCACACTGTAATTCTTAGGTTTAAAATTTCGTTTAAAAATAAATACACTAGGCTTCGCCTATATGCCGCTACCCTAAATTCTATTTAAATGCCAGTAAATGCTGCTTATTCAATTCTGATGCTCGAGGAGAGTGACCCCCAATTCCCGCTAGAGACATACTATTGACCCCATGCAACTCAAACTAGGGGAATATAACTTTGCGCTGGGGTGGGGTAACGTTGAGGGGCTGTCCTTCCTAAATTGATGTGTGATGCTTTTTCGGTAATTTTTTCCACAACTTCCTATATGCCATAGCTCAGCTCTTCTAATTTTTTTTACTCACCATTGTATTTAAAAACACATCTATACATATCTCTTACCCCTGGTCTTAGTCTTCAAAATACCCCACGCATTATTATGGGGAACACTATTTAGGCCTGAAAAAAACGTTCACCCCTTTCCCAAAGGCCCCCCTAAACACTCAGCCAATATTTCCTTTGTTTTCTTTTCTGTGATCACTTTATTTCCTTTTTTCGGGGGTTTAAAATTATATGCACCTTTAGCGTGCACACGCCTAACCCACACTCTATTTCCTTTTGGCCCGTCAGAAAAAACCACCAAACACGAGCTCAAACCCCGGACTCCCCCACGAGTGTGTATGTGTGTGTGTGTTGTGTGTGTGTGTGTGTGTGCGCGCGCGCGCCGCCAATTTGCCGTTTTTTTATTTAAATGGTGTGGGCCCCGTTTTTTTTTTAAATTTTTTGGCAATGCCTCATTTGATCAGGGCGCTCATTAATGGTGAGCACAATGAAAAAGTACAATATAATCTAGACTGTTAGGGTTTAAATTTTTCCCAAAATACAATTTTTTTTGTAAAAGAAAAAAAAATTAGATTTCATAAACCCAAATAATTGGGGTCTACTTGCACTTCAGTTTGTTTTACCCAATGGGGAAATTTTGCACTATTTTTGTGGGGAACATAAGACGCAGATTTTTAGTTTTTTTAAAAATTCAATATTGTTTAAAAATTTTTAAAAATGAAGAACTCCTCTTGAGGGGGTTCAATCCCTTTATTTACAATGATCATGTGGGGGCAGAAGTTGCTGTAACAACATATTTTAGTTAATAAACATGGATCGGGGGATTTAGTGTGATAAATGGAGACTAATCTTTTTGGGCCTTTCAAACTTTTTAAAAATTTTTTTGCATTATTTAATTTTTTTTTTTAAGCCCTGTAAAACCTCTAATTTTATTATTTTTTTTAGAACATTTAAAAAGGGAAAAAAATACCGCAGGTTGTTTGGTAAAACACAAATCAACAGTTAGGGACTTTATTATGAAACGTTTTCACCCAAAAGTAGGCTTCTTCATCCCAAATACAAAAGTACAGAAAGTACTTTTCTGTACTTTCGAAAAGCCTCTGTGTAGGCGGAAAAAAAAATTTCATAATAAAGAACCTAACTTTGCTTTTATTTTAAAAAAAAATTTTGAGTATTTTTTTCCTTTGTCCACTAATCAAAATTGGGGGCTATCAAAGTGAAAAGTAAACGACATAAAATATTTCCCAAAACCGAATACTACATGGTCCCTCGTGTTTTGATTTAAACCGTTTTTCCTGAGCCGTTACTGTAACCCAAATTTTTCGATTTACGAACAACTTTCCCCATAAGAAAATAATGTAAATACAATTATCCGTTCCGACACCCAAAGTATTAAAACAAAAAAAAAAATTAACATGAAAGTGCATGTAAATACATAAACAATACAATTGGGGAAAAAATGAAACATTAACAGCAAAACACTTACCTTTTTTTGGGGATTCTTCTTAGTGTATGGGAGACTGGGGGGAGGAGAAGAGGGTTGTTTTTTTGTTTGGAAGGGGAATCCCCTTTCCTAACACCTCGGTACCATTTCTTTTCCGGGTTGCCTCCCCTTCTCTGTTTTCCCAAAAGCCACTGGGCCACCTTTAAGCACTGGAGTCCTTCACCAAAAAACTGTGGAAGAGCTCTGTTTTTTGGCGTCTCTTTAACCTTCCCTAAAATGGGCCCCAAAACTTTGTCACTGTCATGTTTCCAACCTGGCTTGCAACAACCTTTTAGGGTGATGTTTCTCCATAAGCTTTCCTCTTACCCCCACAAGTAAAAATCTCTTTAATTTTTTGAAAAAGGGGCACCTTTCTCCACCTCTTTCCTCCCCCCGCAGCAAATTCTGACTGCGATGTGTTGCTCTTCCTGCGAAGCTCTTTCAGCTCCCAGGGTGAGCTCTTCATTGTGGTCCTTTCACCAAATTCTTCCACATCCCCCAAACTCACATCCAACCCCATGGGGAAATCCCCCGTGCCCAAATTATTTTACAACAAAAAATAGGCTCATTAGGTCATCCCAAAATTTTTCAAAATCCCTCTTGTCGACACAATCTGGCCACTTTTTTCCAGGCGAGTTCAAATCCGGGCACTCCCTCCCAACTATACCTAAAGGGGGTTTTGCATGAGGGTGCTGAAGTGTTCTCTCCAAAAATTTCCCTTTTGAGTCAAGTGTTGTGGTCACAAACAAGCACCTGTGAAAAAATTGCTTTATGTAGAGTTTTTTTTTAAAATTGTAACCGCTGGGCCATGGGGGGAGGAGAGGAGTGGATTCGGGGGGAAGAACTTTTTGTGAGAACCCAAACTCCCGAAAATTTTTGGTCTCCAAGTTTGGGGATGAGCAGGGGGGCTTTTTTCCATTACGCAGGGCCTTTAGATCCAATTCTTTCCGGGATACTCCTTCACACTAGGGCCAAACACTTCATTGAACCCTCGACAAAAATTTTCCCCCGTGACCCCCCGCCTTTCATTTAAATTTTCCAAAACCACACAATTTTCTCTTCATAAAATTTTTTTTTTTTTTTCCTGAACACTCTGGGATTTTCAGAATGGTCACATAATGGCTTCACTTTAAAACCCCACTAGCATTGCCAGTTAAAATTAAGCGTCAACCTGTCTTTTATAGCTTGTGTCCCTGGGATTGCCTTTTTCCTCTTGTGTAAGAAGGTCCCTTTGGCAATTTTCTTTCCCAAAAAAGGCCCATTTCGTCACAAATTTAACACTTTTTTCATTTCAGTCCTTCAGCCTCATTACTCTTGGATTCAGCACATATTTTTCACCCCCTTGTGGTCCAACTGGCGCCTCACCATCCTTACCCACTGTGATGCCAGTACGGGTTTTTAAATCTCCAAACGCCCTTTGCGGCCTTAAATTTCACCACTTTACCACTTTTTCGGGGAATTTTTTTACCAAACTTTATGCAACTGCCAAAACCCTTTTTTACAAATAAACGAAGTCAAAGAGTATCTCCTGCTAGTTTTTCTCATTTACCCACCAATAAAAAACTTCTCAACCTCTTCCAGTACTGGGGATCTCATTTTTGTCACATAGTTACTTCCCCTTTGCAACAACAGCATCCTTTAAACATTTTCTTGGGCCACATGGAACAAAGGTTGTTAAGGGGTTTTTATACAAAACCTGGACAGTTCGGCCACACTTGTACCACTTTCATATTGTTCAATGATGGTTTCTTTAAAACAATCGATTTCCACCTTCTTTTCCACAGGCTTGGCACAGATTTTTTTTGGAGGCCATGGTACTTATTTAGTACTTGCTAGCACTAAGAAAATGAATATTATGAAATTTCCTGGGGCACATGGGGACCTTGCTCACTGGTAAACAATGCCAGACTGGGGTGCCGCCCTGGCTCACGCCGGGGTACGCCCCGGACGACTGCGACTCACGATCAACCATGAAAAGCGGTCCATGTTTATACGAAAATCCTCTATATTGGGGGAATTTTACGATTCCGGAAACCCACGAAAAGCGGGACCACTGTATTTGGAATATTAAATTTAAATCAAAAAAAACATTTTTAATTTTTTTTTTAATATAAATTTTTAAATATTAATGGGGCCCGGTGGGCTAAAGCTTTTTTTCTTCACACACGAGAGCTTGGGGTTCGATTCCGGACGGGGTGGGAAAAGTTCAACGCGTTTCTTTACACCCGTTGTCATGTTCAACCCAGCAGCAAATAGGTACCGGGTGTTAGTGACTGGTGTGGGTCGCATCCTTGGGGGCAAAAATTGAGGACCCCAATGGAAATAAATTTGCTCCCGGTGACCACAAAATTTCTGGGTTTTTTCCCGGGTGGTAACCCCTCCCGGGGTTTTAAAATCCGAGAAAAAACTTTTTCTTTAAAATTGTTTTATTTGTTTCTGCATGGGATGGCTTGGGGGATCCCCTCTGTGGGTTTTGGTATAATATCTTCCAGTCAAGAACCCTGCCCGAAATTTTTATCCCAAAGGCTTGGTGTGAATCCTGCAGCGGTTCTGGAGTGGCAAAGATCCGCTTTTATTTTTTTCCTCGAATTGAGAAAAGTGTTTTACTCGAGGGCAGTGCCTAGGGGGGGGGGTGGATACAAAAGGTCACCCGAAAGGGTTTGGGGGCTATGAGGGAAGGGGACAAAATGAAAGTTGAAGAGGACCGTAGGGAACACGTGTTCTCCCTCCCACCTTCCCCCAAACCACAACACACCATAGTTTGTATTAAATGGGGTGTTTTTTTATAGTGGTGGGGTGTGTATGTTTGTGTCGTGTTCATGATGTGTCGTGTAGCAGTAGGGCCCCCTACACGGGGAGCCCGGCCCGGCTGCCCTGGGGGTTCCACCTCCCCTATAAGCAACCCCCCTTCCCTCCAACCTCCGGATACAAGAGGCTGAGACGCCACTACCCGGCCGGGGGAGTCCCGGCGAATAAAGAGCAGGAGGACTACATCTGGGACCACGCTCTCCTCCACCTCCCTCCTCCCCACCCGACCCCGAAAAATGTTCCTTCACCCACCCGGGTCTTTTTTTCCTTCAGTCCGGCTTACCAACGATTGAGGGAGGCAGATAGTTGCAGCCACCAACCCAAAACCCAGTGAAAAACGTGCCCCTAAAAATGACCTAACGCACCTAACAATGAAAGAAGAGGCCTGTTAGGTGTTGGGGGTTTGGGGGACTCAAAACCGGGCGGCCTTTTTCGTGCCACAACGGGTGCGCTGGTCACATATGCCCCCTGCAGAGAGACCCCAGCCTCCACAGGGAGAGAAAATTCCAAAGGCAAACCTCCCATTGCGAAGACCCTGAAGGGAAAATCCACTGATAGAGTACTTTATTTCAAATCCTAAAATTCTCGTCCATTACGAGGGAAATTCACAGACCTTCTCATGCAGGTAAATGGAGGTTCCACCAGCTTAGAAGCCCGAGGCACCATCAAGGCTTGGCGCAACCTTCTGCTGTATGGCAACGTCTCTAGCAGTTCCAGCAAGAAGCAGCAAATTCCTAACCTAACCACATCAGTCATCAAATAAGTGCGCCACTGAATACAAGAAAATCTGTGAACAGGTTAGGAAAAAAATTGAAGAAGACAATACAGTGGGAGCAATCAAAATAATCACAAGTGATGACACAGTTGCTCCCAAAGATGAGGCAACAGTCCAAGCATAAAGAGACAAGCACCCAACCAGGGACACCAGAGTCTGTAACAACAACCCATAGGATGATCACATCACTGGACAGTTAACTTTGCCAGAGTCAGAAGTTTATGAAGCGATAGTGTCATTTCTTGCAGGATCCGCAGGAGGCTACACTGGAATATGACCTCAACACATTGGCACAGCTACATCAAGTCTTTTTTATGAGTTAACAACATTCGTCAACAACTGTCTGGCTGGGTGGATTCCAGAAGAAATTAAACCTTTCTTTCTCGGAGGCTGATTATGTGCTCTGAAGAAGAATTATTATTATTATTATTATAATCAAAAAGAAGCGCTAAGCCACAAGGGCTATACAGCGCTGCAGGGCAGAATGAGATCTTCAGATAGAAAACTTAATAAGTCATCAAATGCACATATACAGATTCACACGTATACATATATTATATTTGGCTGCATTAATATTTTATGAAAGCCTTACACTGTTTTGGTTGCGTGTCTTTAGAGAGATGGGACGTTGGCATCATGGGATCGAGGATACCTTTCTCGGATCGCGTAGTGACCGAAACATCTCCAGCTTTCTCTCCGTTTATGTTGGATCTGTCTTACTCACTATTAGGTAGAAGCCTTTTTTCAGCTTACTCCTGATTCTTATTGAAATATAAAAGTGATTAACATCAAAGTCAGAGGATGCCAAAACGGTGAGTCGTACCCTATAGATAAAAATACAAAAGGAAACCAAGACCGTGAAACGAAAGAAAAAGCCCATCCTGGCGACATACCGCGCTTGTTGCACCCTGGCAGAACGATGCTTGGAATGCCCCACTGCTTGCTACACTCCCTGCCAAGACCACCACCAATATTCCCCCTGCTTCAAATCATCCTTCCCCCTCCCATCATCAAACACCCCTTCCCGAAGCTCACCCATGTCACTCCCTCCTCCCCGTGTCTAAGGACCTCTTTTAAAGGTGGCCTCCTATTACGTCCCTTATTGGAATTGTAAGCATCGCCCCTGCTTGTTAGTCTACCCTCCATAAACAATTACTGTATATGACTGCCCTCAGGACTGAGCGGGAGGGAGGGTCAGCTCAAGACAAAAACTATCTGTGTAGTGTGGAGTGTGCGTCTCATAGTGGCTGGCCGGCCGCCAATAAAACCCTTGATTGCAATTGGATGAATGTGTCCTCGTCTGTTTATGCCTCGTAAAAACCCAGCGGCGGCAGTGAGCAGCAGTAAAGATGTCAGATTTGCATGAGGGAGGCTGATTCTTCAATGAGATGAACCCCTCTCCTCATGAATACCACTACCCAGCACCGCACTTACCGCTGCTGTGACGCAGTGCTGTGACACAGGGTGATGGTGCTGCTGCTGCTGTGACGCATAGTGGTGCTGCTGTGATGAGTAGTGGCTTTATTGTGGCCACTGTAGTGTTGCTGTGACCATAGCGTTGCTGTGATGAATGGTGGTTCTACCGTGACCATTGTAGTGCTGCTGTAACCATAGTGCTGTTGCAACCATTTACTTCTGTGATATATGGTGATTCTACTGTGATGCCAAATTATTAATTTTTACCTTAACATAAGTGAAAAAATATATCTTTAAACTTATAAGATAAAATTTTAGAAAGGCCTTAATTTTAAATGAGTTCTTGCTAACTCACCAATTTTACCTATTCTGCTATCACGAAGCCATACCCGGAGCACCAGGCTTGTTTTGAAAGTTATTTCATCAAATCCTACCACATGGAGTGAACAACGAAAGAGATTTGAAATGTATAACAATTTGCAAACAGGCGAAATTATTTACAAACATACTTATCTGGGGTCTGGCTTCATAGTAAAGTACTGTGTGCTCTGATACAGAGTTTGCAGGTTCGAGTCATGCTGTGGACGTTGAGATAATGTGTGTAAATAATTTAGTCTGTTTGCGAATTGATAAGCATGCATGTAGTCTATATAGCAATGAAATCATGGAACAAGTGCGGCAGGCCAGGATTCGACCCTACGAATGTTGTACCGCCTCGAGAGACGATACAACATACGCGTCACCTGTACCTCTGAGCCAGCGTTCCTTCAAAGATCACGCATGCAGCAGAGCTACTCAGCAGACTTCTTCAGTAAAATACTGCAGGGGTGACCTAATGTCGGAGACAGCAGAAGGAATAAAGTGGTAAATATGAGGTAATCAATCTCTCAGCATGAAAAAAGACGTAATTTTGAGAGGGTCACTCCCTCAGCCTTTATGTCTGTTGAGGTCATGTCCCCCATCAATGTGAAGTTGAGGCATGAGAATGGTCCCTTATACTTTATATTGAATCCAGAGGTGACGTGGGGAAGATGGAGATGACATCACGAAAGAATGAGCCCACTAGTAAGAAGTAGTACTAACATTAATATTCCAGCAGTCCTAATGACCCAGGCTGTGCAGGTCATTATGAAATCCAACTCTTCTCACTCATAACTAAGTAGAGACCAGTAAAGTTGTAGATATCCTCTGTACCAAGTTACAGTGGGGTTGTTGTTTCAGGCAAGTTGGGTATCGTTACCGTCGATAGATTTCGTCTGCTTGGCTTCTTTAGCCGAATGCAGAAGTGACTAAATATTGTAGAGAGAGCGGGCCAGTAGGCTTGCTGCAGCATTCCTCACATATAATCTTACTCTCACCAGTTGACTCTCTCTCTCTCCTGTGAGGCCATCTTTAACATCCGCACCTCTCTTCTGCCTCTTCTGGATGAGACTTCATTCTCATGTCTCAACTTCATTTTGATCGAGAATATGGAGCTGAATAAGCATCAAGACTGAGGGAGTGACCACCTCAAAAATTATTATTATTCAAGGCTGAGACCCTCACCACTTCATATTTCCCTCTCTACTGCTTCTGTCGTCTCCAATATTCAATCACCTCCGTATTTAACTGAAGAAGCCTACTGAGCAGGCGAAGCGTTTCGACGATAAAGATTCCCAGCTGTTTCAATCACCTACTTGCTGGAATAATATATAAATAATATAATTATTGATGAAACTCTGCCCTGACTGTGTGGTCTGCACCAGATGTCTACGATAATTATTGGTATTACCTGCTATCCAAGTCCAGAGTTAAAAATACACTATCTATAAGTGATAATTTTGACAAAAGCTAAGTATGCTGTACTGCTATCAGACAGTCTCCCCCTTCCAGATCCTTACGGTTAGCAAAGCTCTTTGTAACTACCACCTTTCTTTCCCGCTCCTCTTTTCCCTAGTCTTCTTCCCTCCTGCTGTCCCTATCCTTCCATGCATATTTTTACCCAAAGCTGCCTCACCCCCCCCCCATTTGAACCCTTCTCTCAATTTCAACTCAATTTCAATTTCAAACATTTATTCAAGACCGGTTCTAGTTACAGGTTTAGACAGAAGAGAAGAATGTAAGAGAGTTGGTCTCTGATAACACTGGCGCTCACGCAATATATTCAGTCCAAAAGTTATACTAATGAAAATTATGCATTTTAATGTATGTATGTATATATATTTTAATATATATTATTATATATATATAAAATTAATATTATTATATATTATATATTATATAT
>NC_069399.1:110826676-110834176 GCF_026875155.1 Cherax quadricarinatus
GTTTTTTCCATCAGATTTTGTACCATACCTTCAGTTTCTTTCCAACACTGTGGGGGGGTGGGGGGCCTGTGAAGCTGTGGTATGGATTGTATTGTTTTGTTGGATGGGTGATAGTTGTGGGTTCGAGAAGTTGTGGTGTGCTTGCCCTTGCTGCTCTGTTCTGCCTGACTGACCTCTGCTGGTTTCCTCCTTCTTCCTTTCCTAGCCCTTTCCCATTTTTTCCTCTCCTCAGCTGCTGTCTCTCTGTTGTTTTGTCCTGTCGGGAACATCTTTTTCTCTTCCCAGCTTTTCAACCTGGTTTTCCTTGAGGATCCGTCGCATGTTTTTTTCCTGAGAATCACTGATGGGTCGTTTCTCCCTTTCACTCCCCCTAACTCTAAAAATTTTCAATCTCACTGTCTTCTCCCCTATTTCCTGTATTCCTCATCTCCTTCTTTCTCCTGCCGTCTTCATGTGTGTCCTTTCCCCTCTCTCTCCCAACCCATGGATAACACTGATTTGCCCTTTTCCCTTTCCCATTGCCTCTCCCCTGTGACTCTGTTCCTGTCTGTATGTGGTCATTTTCTCCCTTGATTTTTCCAGTTGCTCTGTAGCATGGTTGTGCCTCACTTTCGACCTATCTCCCTCTCCATCTGCACCATCTGCTTTTCCCTTCCACTCACTGGCCCTTCTTTGCAGGCTGATATGACCTTACATAATTCAATCTCCTTCCTTCCTGTTCAGCCTCTCATCTTCGTATGGTGTGTCTTCTCTGGTCACTGCCCCTGAGATTTTGCTTCAGCCTTTTTATCTCAAATTCTAAGACCTTTACCCTGGCTACTGCAGTTCCGACTTTGCCTCCCAATTCTTCGTCTCCTTCTCCAACCTTTTTTCCCATTTCACAGAAGCCCTTTCTCCATTTTTCCAGAAAGCTCCCCCTTAATTTTCTCTCCCATTCTTGCTCTATCCTTTTTCCCCTGTTCGTCCATCCATTCCTCCCCACCAGTACCATTGTCATCTGATCCCGATTCCTGCAATTCCCAACCATTTTTTTTAGTAAAAGAGAGAAAGAAAAAAAAAAAGGGGGGAGAGAGTGAGAGATAGGGAGGAGAGAGGGGGGGACCAGAAGGGGGGGAAAAAAGGGAAAAAGGGGAGAAAGTGAAGAGAGGAAAAGGGTAAAGAGAGGGAGGAGTGACAAGGAAAGAGAAGAGATAAAAGAAAGGAAGGAGAAGCAAGAGAGGAAGAGAGAGGGGAGAGGGAAAGAGAGAGAGAGGAGAGAAGAGAGGAGAGAGAGAGAGAGAGAGAGAGGAAAGAGAGGAGAGGGAAGAGATGGGGGAAAGGGAAAGGGTTATAGGGTCCCTTCCAGGAAGGCGAAAAACCTGTATATGTGTTGTATTGTCTGTATTTGTGGTGTGGGGGTGTGTGTGTGGGTGTGTTGTGGGGTGTTTGTTTGTGTTTGTGCTACCCCTATTCAAGTGCCTCAGCAATGCCCCCACCTAGGTGTTGCTATTTTATTAAACAGTCCTTTTTCCCACGTAAAACTACATATGTATTGTATAGTACCCGATTTTTTTGGTTCACACTGTACTGCCCTTAGGGTTTAAAATTACTTTCAAAAATAAATACACAGGCTTCGCCTATTGCCGCTACTCAAATTCTTTAAATGCCAAAAAATGCTGTTATTCAATTTCTGATACCGGAGAGTGCCCCCAATTCCAGCTAGAGACAGGTACATTGCCCCCATCAACTAAAACTAGGTGAATATAACTTGCGGCTGGCTGGAGTAACTTGAGGTCTGTCCTGCCTAAAATTTGATGGGTGCTTCTGGGTAATTTTTTCCACTAATTTCCCATATGCATATATCTCTAGCTCTTCAAATTTTTTTTACTCACTCATTGAAATTTAATGACACTCTATACATTCTCTTATCCCCCCTGGCCCTTGAGTCTTCAAAAAAAACCCCCCTGCTTATTATGGCAACACTATTTAGGCCTGACCAAAAACGTTAAACCCTTCCAACGGCCCCCACAAAAACCCCAAGCCAATATTTCCTTTTTTTCTTTTCTGTGATCCCTTTTTTTCCTTTTTTTTCGGGTTTAAGTGATTATATCACTCTTCACGTGCCCGCCAATCCCACACTCTATTCCTTAGGGCACCGTCAAAATTACCCCCAAACAACACTCAAACCGCGTGACTCCTCCACGATGTGTAGTTGTGGTGTTGGGGTGGTGTGTTTGTGTGCGCGCGCGCGCGCGCCAATTTGCTCGTTTTTATTTTAAAATGGTGGGCAAATGTTTTTTTGTGAAATTTTTTTGGGAATGCCCATTTTACAGTGTCGCTCATTAATGGGTGATGCAAACATGAAAAAAATACAAAAAAAGTCAGACTGTGTAGGGGTAAATTTCCCCAAAAACAATTTAGAAAAGAAAAAAAAACTTAATTTCATAAACCGAAGAAATTGGGGTTTCTTTCACTTCATTTGTTTTACCCAATGGGAAATTTGACTATTTTTTGGGGCATAAGACCAGATTTTCAGTTTATTAAAAATTCAATTTGTTTCATTTTAAAAAAATAAGAAATCCTCATTGAAAGGATTCAAACCTTCATTACAATGATTCATGTAGGGCAGTATGTTTTTGTAACAACATTTGTTTTAATAAACATGAAAACGGGGATTTAGGTGATAAGTGACTAATCTTTTTGGGCGCTTCAAACTTTTAAAAATTTGTTTGCAAAATTTAATTTTTTTTTTGTAAGCCGTGTAAAACCTCTAATTTTTTTATTTTATTATAAAATTTAAAAAGGTATAAAATACCCGAAGGGGTTAGGGAAGACCATATCAAAGTTAGATCTTATTAAAACGTTTCACCCACACATAGGCTTTTTTCAGTCAAGTACAGAAAATACAGAAAATACTTTTTCGTCTGCTGAGAAGCCACTTTTTAGCGAAACGTTTCATAATAAAGATACCTAACTGTTGCATTTTATTATAAAAAAAATTTTGAGTATTAACTCTCTTGTCCACTAATCAATTTGGCGGCTATCAAAGTGAAAAGTAAACGACATAAAATATTTCAAAAAATCCATATACATACAGGTCCCTCTTGTTCGAATTAATCCGTTCCTGGGCCGTTACTGTAACCGAAATTTACGATTTACGAATCAACTTTCCCCATAAGAAATAATGTAAATACAATTCATCCGTTCCTGACACCCCGAATTAAAACAAAAAAAAAATTTAACAAAAAATGTGCATGTATACAAAACAATACAAGGGGAAAATGAATAAAACTTAACCAAAACATTACCTTTTTTTGGGAGATTCTTCTTATGTTGGGACTGGGGGGAGAAAGTGATTTTTAATTTTGGAAGGGGAATCCCCTTCCATAAACACCTCGGTACCCTTTCTTTTCGGGGTTGTTTCTCTTCTCTTTTTTCTTAATGCCACTAAAACCACCTTGAGATCACGGAGTCCTGTCAGAAAAATAACTGTGGAGAAGCTCGTTTCTGGCTCTTTTTAACACTCCCAAAAGGGGCCCCAAGACTTTCACGTAAATGTTCCCAACCTGGCTTCAACAATTTTGTTAGGGTGATGTTTCCCATAAGTTTTCCATCTTACCCCACATAGTAAAAACTTTAATTTTCTAAAGAAGGCACCTTTTTTTTCCCTTTTTTCCCCTTCCTCCCCCTGCACAAGATTCTGAGCTGCGATGTTTCTCTTCCTGCTAAAGCTCTTGAGCTCCTCATGTGAGCTCTTCTTGGGGGTCTTCCACCAATTTTTCCCACCCTCCAAACCACATCCAACCCCAGGCTCCCCAGTGCACAATTGATTTACAACAGACATAGGCTCTTAGGGTCAGCCCCAAATTTCTTAAAACCTCTTGCGACACAATCGGCCCAATTTTCTCCGGGCAGAGTTCAAATCCGGGTATCACTCCCTCCCAATTCCCAAAAAAAAGGTTGCAGTGGAGGAGCTAAATGTTCCCCCCAAAATTCCCTAGATCAAGTGTGGGGGGGTCACAGTCAACACCTGTGAAACATTGCTTTTAGTAGAGTTTTTTTAAATTTTGAAATAACCCGGGTCCATGGGTTGGGGAAAGGGGAGTGGTATTCGGGGAAAGAATTTTACTGTGAGAACCCAAACTCCTCGAAAATTAGGTCATCCAAGTTTGGAGATGAGCAGGTGCTTTGTCCATTACTAGCGGCATTTGAACCCCCAATTTCTTTTCCAGGGATACTCCTTCACACTGGGGGCCAAACACTTCATTAAAACCACCAAACGAAAATTTCCCCGTGACCCATGCCTTACTATTAATTTCCCAAAAACACACACAATTTACCTTCATAACATTTTTTTTCCCTGAACACTCTGGGTTTTTCAAAGGGTACACTAGAATGGCTTCACTTTGAAATCCCCACTAGCATTAGCACAGAACATTAGCGCAGCCTGTCTTTCTAGGTTTGTGTCCTGGCATTGCCTTTCCTTTTGTGTAAAAAAGGTCCTTTTTGGCATTTTCTTCCAAAAGACCTGTTTTCGTCACAATTGAAAACGTTTCAGGTTTCAGTCCTTCACCTCTTTACCTTGGAATTCTGCAAAAATTTTTCAGCCCCCTTGGGGTCCAAGGCAGCCCCCTCCTTACCACACGTGAAGCCGTACGTTCTTAAATCCTCAAAGCACCCTTTTGGGGGGCCTTAAATTCACCATTTCACCACTTTTTTGCGGGAAATTTCTTACCAAATCTTCTGAAACTGCCAAGCCTTTTCAAAAATAAAACAAAGTCAAAGAGTATCTCCTGCAAATTTTTCTCATTTATCCCACCAAAATAACTTCTCAACCTCTTCCAGTACTGGTGACTCTTTTTTTGTCAGCATAGTTACTCCCTTTGCAACAACAGCACCTTTATTTAAATTTTCTTGGCCACTATGGAACATAAGGTTGTGTAGGGTTTTTTTAATACACCTACATTTGGGCCCACACTTGTCCATTTTCATATTGTTCAAGTGGTTTTCTTAAATTCAATCGATTTCTCACCTTCTTTCCCACGGCTGGCACTGGGAGCTTTTTTTGGGAGCCTGGTACTTTTTTAGTACTTGCAAGCACTAAGATAAATGGAATATTATGAAATTTTTTCTCTGGAGACTGGGGGGACCTTTGCTCCTGGAAAACAATGCCAGACTGGCTCCCCCGCCCTGCTCAAGGGCCGGGGGTACGCTCCCGACAACTGCGCTCACGAGCCCAACCTTGAAAAGCGATCCATGTTTATACAAAATACCTCATGTTTGGGCGAATTTTACGATCCCCGGGAACTACAAAAAGGGGGGGACCACTGAAAATTTGGAATATTAATTTAAGTAAAACTACGATTATAGAATATAAATTTTGAATATAAGGGCCCTGGGGCTAAAGCCTTTCTTTTCACACACGGAGAGCGGGGGTTCGATTCCGGACGGGGGGAAACATTCAACGCTTTTCTTACACCTTTTGTCAGTTCACCTCCCAAAAAAGGGTACCTGGGTTAGTCGACTGGGGGGGGTCGCACCCGGGGGGACAGATTGGGGACCACAAGGGAAAAAAATTAGACATCCTGGGTGACGCCGACTTTTGGGGTTATCCTGGGGGGCTAACCCTCCGGGTTTAAAAAAATCCGAGAAAAAATTTGTTTTTAAAATTGTTTATTATGTTTCGTCATGGTAGGCTGGGGGCATCCCCCCTTTTGGGGGTTTTGGGGTATAATATTTTCCCAAAAGAACACCTGCCGAATTATTATCAGCAGGCTTGTGGTGAAACCTGCAGCTGTTCTGGGTGGCGGGAAGACCCTGCTTTATATTTTTCCATCAGAATTGAAAAAGTTTATGTACTCGGGGTAAATGCCTAGGGGGTGAGGGTGGATCAAAGGGCACCCAAAGGGTTGGGAGGGCAAATGGGGGAAGGTGGACAACATGAAGGGTTGGAAAGGACCGAGGAGAACTACGTGTGTCTCCCCCCCATTTCCCCCAAACACACATACACCCATAGTGTTGTATTATGTTGTTTTTTATATGGGGGGCTGTGTATAGTGTTTGTCTTTTTTCATGATGTGTCTGTACCGTGAGCAACACCTACACGGGCACCACCCTGCCTGCCCTGGTTCCACCTCCCCTAAAGTGCACCCCCTTTCCCCCTCCAACCTCCGGATAAAATGAGGTAGATCGCCACTACCCGGCCGGGAGAGTCCCGGCGAATCAAAGAGCAGGAGGACTCATCTGGACCACCTCTCCTCCACCTCCCCCCCCCACCAAAACCCACCTGTAAAATGTTCCCACCCACACGGGTCTTTTTTCCCTTCAGTCCAGGTTTACCAGACAGATTGAGGTATGGAAGAGATGTTGCAGCCAGCCAACCCAAAAAGCCATAAAACATGCACCTAACAATGAAACCTAACATGCACCAAACAAAAAAGAAGAGGCACATTTTAGGTGGTGGGGGTTTGGGGGGCACTCAACCGACTGGCCTTATTCGTGCACAAAGGGGTGCGCGGGATCACAATCCCCCTAAAGGAGCACCCCAGCCTCCACAGCAAAGAAATCCAAGGCAACCCCTCTTGCGAAATTTCCCGATGCAAAATCCACTGATAGTAGTACTTTATTTTACATTCCAAAATTGCCCGCCATATACCAGGGGAAAATTTACAAACCTTCTCAGCAGGGAAATGGAGGGTTCCCCCAGCTAGAAGCCCGAGGGACCATCAAGGCTTGGCCAACCTTTTGCGTATGGCAACTCTCTAGCAGTTTTTCCCGCAAGAAGCCAAAACCCCAACCTAACCCACATCTCAAATAATGGCCACAATACAAGAAAACGTGAACAGGTTAGGGAAAAAAAATTTAAGAAGACAAACAGTGGAGCAATCAAAATAATCACAATGATGACACAGTTCTCCCAAAAAAGGCAACAGTCCAACATAAAAGAACAACACCCCAAACCCGGGCACCAGAGTCGTAACAAAAACCCAAGGGTGATACATCACTGGGCGTTAACTTTGGGGCCCGAGTCAAATTTATGAAGCGAAGTGCATTTCTTTCAGGATCCGCAGGAGGCTACACTGGAAAGACCTCAAAACATTGGGACGGACCAATCCTTTTTTATGATTAACAACATTCGTCAACAACTGTCGGCTGGGGGGCCCGAAGAAATTAAAAACCCTTTTTTTTCTCGAGGCGATTATGTGCTCTGAAAAAGAATTATTATTATTATTTTATAATCAAAAAAAAGCGCTAAGCCCCAAGGGCATACACGCTGCAGGGCAAATGAATCTTCAATAGAAAAAAATTTAAAAGCACAAAGCACATAACAGATTCACACAACAATATTTTTAAATTTTGGGGCATTAATATTTTATGAAGCCTACACTGTTTTTGTTTCGGTCTTTTGAGAATGGGGACGTTGGCATCAGGGGGTCGAGGATCCTTTTTTCCGGGTCGCGTAGTGCCGAAACATCTCCACTTTCTCTCCGTTTAATTTGGATCTGTCTTACTCACTATTAG
>NC_069399.1:110839176-110841676 GCF_026875155.1 Cherax quadricarinatus
ATATAAATGACCTCATAGGGGACAGGAGCCATAGTAGGGAAACAAGTGTAGTCAAAGATAAGATAAAACCAATATTGCAAACTAGAAATACCGCAGGAAATAGCAAACAAGAGGACTCCACTAGCAATAGTGAGGATATATTACCAAAAACAACTGGTGGGAGCTCCATTGTTGGTGCTAGGGAGGATAGAAGTAAGACAGGGAAACATGCACCAACAGGGAATACAGTCACAGAAACCCAAGGCAAACGGAAACCAAGCCTGTGCACATACTATGCACTCGGTATCTGCTGGCATGGAAATCTGGAAAAACAGATGGGACGTGCAACTATGACCACCCTAGAAAATGCCATACCCATATGACAACAGGAAAATGCAAACTCCCTTCCTGTAAGCTTTTTCACCCTGAACTGTGTACCTCTTCAGTAAGGAAAACTGTGCTATAACTTAAATTGCCAGGCATGCCATCTAAAGGGGACAAAAAGATACAAAACATCCAGGCCATGGGAAAACTAGGGTAGCCACAGCCACTCAAGAAGGAGAGGTTTTTTAGTGCCAGGAAGGAAAAAAAACTGGCAGGAATGGCAGAAATCGTACACCAAATCCAGTCATTCCTGGAGTGGAACCACAGTGATGGCCTCCACTCACAAACCAACAGATACAGATACTAATGCCGGAAAAAAAATCCCCCCCCTACCAACAATACCCACCCATCCGATAACATTCTTCTTTGCAAATATACAGGGTCTAAAGCCAGCAACAAACAACAAAATACCTTTCATCCGTGGACTGCTCGCAGAGGCAAAGGCAATGTTCGCGGCTTTCACTGAGACCCACATAAAGGATCACTTGGACAACGAAATAGGGATCCAGGTTACAACCTATACAGAGTGACAGAGTGAACAGGCAAAAGGGGGGGGGGGGTTGGCCTGTACCTTGCAGTGTCACTTGTTTTGCACAGAACTGCTAAATGCCTCAATGATGTAGTGGAAGTTTTAGCAGTAAAGGTCGAGAAACCAAAACCTAGTCATTGTGGTAGTCTACAAGCCTCCCGGATGCAACTCCCAGCAATTCCAGAACAGCTGTTAAAAATTGACCACTGTCTGGAAAACCTTCCAGCTCCTGCACCAAACATCTTGCTCCTGGGGATTTCAACTTAAGGCACCTAAAATGGAGGAATAAGCAAATAATATGTTGCAGTAATAACACCGGGGGCACTCTGAGAAAACTCACACTCACGCGACTTTTAAATCTCTGTACAAAATTTAATTTAAACCAGCAAATAATAGAGCCTACTACTGGAGAATACACTAGACCTCATCTTCACTAACAATGATGATCTGATAAGAATGTTACCATATCAAAAACAATATACTCATCACAACATAATTGAGGTTCAGTCTGTATGCGCGGAGCCCCAGACCGACATAATGAGATTTTGTCACGAGGGATCATTCACCAAATTCAACTTCAATAACAAAAACATAAAGTGGGACCAAGTAAACCAAGTCCTAACCGATATAAGCTGGGAAGATATCTAAGCAGCACAGACCCCAACTTTTGCCTAGAACAGATAACTCGGTGGCACTCGATGTATGCACAAGGCTTATTCCTCTAAGAAAAAGGAGGAGTAGATGTAAAACAGAAAAGGAGACAGGCGCTCCCTTTACAGGCGACGGAAAAGAATAACAGAGCGGCTAAAAGAGGTCAATATATCTTTAAATGCGTAGGGAGAAAACTGGTCAGAGAAAATAGCAAGCATCGAACTTAAGCTAAAAGAATCCTTTAGGAGTCAGGAATCGCGGGAAGAACAAAAAACCCCTAAATGAAATCGAAAGAAACCCAAAGTATTTTCTTCTCCTATGCCAAATCAAAATCGAAAACAACGTCCAGTATTGGGCCCCTACTTCAACAAGATGGCCCCTACACGGATGACAGCAAGGAAATGAGTGAACTACTCAAGTCCCAATATACTCAGTTTTTAGCATGCCGCTAACCAACTGAGAGTCGAAGATCAAAATTTAATTTTTATGAGAAGCCACAAAATTTGATGAACACAAGCCTATCCGATGTTTCCTGACGCCAAATGACTTCGAACAGGCGATAAATGACATGCCCCCTGCACTCTGCCCCAGGGCCAGACTCATGGACCCCTGTGTTCATCAAGAACTGCAGGAAGCCCTATCACGACCTTTTCCATCCTATGGAGAGGGAGCATGGACAGGGGGGTCGTCCCACAGTTACAAAAAACAACAGACATACCCCCCACTCCCAAAGGGGGCTAAAGCAACAGCAAAGAACTACAGACCAATAGCACTAAACCCCATACATAAAAATCTTTGAAAGGGTCCTAAAAAAGCAAGATCACCACCCACTAGAAACCATCATTACACAACCCAGGGAAAACATGGGTTTAGAACGGGTCGCTCTTGTCTCCCCTCAACTATGATCACTACGAAGGCCCCAAAGCACGAAGACAAAAAGAATGCAGTGTAATATAT
>NC_069399.1:110844176-110886676 GCF_026875155.1 Cherax quadricarinatus
GAATTGTTGAATTCAAATCATTTACTGGAGAATGTCTTCTCCGACTGGCTTTAAACTTTCATTATTATGTGATATAAATGGAAGAAAAAATATTAGAAAAACAAATATTTTTTTTCCACTCTGATTACTGGTTCACAGTATCGTGTTTATTAATTCTGATGGATTCCCCCACCAACACTTCTGTCTGATTACCTTAATTGTAAATACATTCACAAACATAAATATATTCACGAATACTTACATATACGTAAACATAATTAGACACACACACACATACACAAAAGGATACATAGAGATATACAGGCAGATGCGTATTTATACAAAAGAGTTCATCCATACATACT
Source organism: Cherax quadricarinatus (assembly GCF_026875155.1). Taxonomy (NCBI): domain Eukaryota; kingdom Metazoa; phylum Arthropoda; class Malacostraca; order Decapoda; family Parastacidae; genus Cherax; species Cherax quadricarinatus. Next base: position 110,844,521 of record NC_069399.1, read on the forward strand.
TATGCACATATACATAGACACAAGAATACATACATAAAATAGTTCATGTGTTCATACATAAATACAAGAATATATCTGCACACACATACTGATGTACTTATATACATGCAAATTCGTAAGTAAAGAAAAGTGTTCATGCATTTACACAGAAATATATACACTCATGCACACTTACACACATATACATACATACAAAATAATTTTAAAATTATACATATATCTATAGGAAGATACATACGGATACACAAAATCGTATAGGTGTACATGCATGCATACATACATACGTACACTTCTGAATGCATTATATTTTGCTGCATTAGAATTATCTTCACCTTCCTGCACTGTTTCTTGTGCTTCCACTGAGGTAGAGAGGGCTGAGCTTATATAATACAAGGACACCGTACTCTTATCCTGCAGTAACTGCATCTAATTATTATTAGGAATCCCGAAGGGGGACCATTAATTTATTGCCAAAATTTTTCTTCTGTTACTTTTTGTTTTTCTCTTGTTCATAACAAGGTGTGGAAAATTGCATTTATTTGAATGTAACTAATTATGTACATAACAGTAAATGATAACAAAGATAATTATTATTTATCAATGTTACATAGACAAGTAGGAATTTGGGACACCTAGGTCGCAAAAATGTTCCCCTTCAATACCTACCACTGTCATAACCACAAGTTGCTCTGGACCTATTAATTAAATGAAATATACATACACCAGGAATACTGGTAAATATATAAATTTGTAGACTGTACATTAAAAATAATAAATGGTTATATATATACACAATTACATAACAGAAGGAAAATATATCTTAATATCACTCATCAATTTGACTGGAGATTAATGTGTATCATACTCAGAAAACCTCACTCTAACTAAATCTATGAAAGTAATGCTGGCCAGAATTACACACAAATCTAGAGAGCTTATCTGAGGTTCCTGGAGAGGTCTTGTCTAGTCGCCTGATATCTCAAGTTATGCAGGAATGCATATCCACCAATTTCGCCTCCTATTTGAGAGGTGTCAGCACAATTTTAACCTCTAGAGCACGAAAAATTCTTCCCCATTCACCAACGTTTCTAATACAAATTCAAAAACCAAGATGACGAGTGTCTCTTCTTATTTTCGATAACATATTTCTTTTAAAAATACAATATAGGGCATATATTTACTTATAAATTACCGTATTTCTGGAAAATATATACAGTATTTTCCACACTGCGGCCGGCCGGAGTTCGTTGCTAAACGACTCAAATTGCTCATTTGACAATGGTGGAGGACCTGGGTACATATAGGATCTGGCATCCACATGGCGAGATATTACACAAGATTTAATCACCCTTTTTACACTTTGCCGTCCTTGTGGAATCCAGAAGATTCCCTAATACAATTTAAGGTATCTTGTACCCCACCATGCATTACATTTTTATGGGCATTTAGAACAATTAAATTTGTTAGATGATGAGTTTTGGGCAGTAAGATAGGGTGTTTAGCATAATCACCCAATTCAGCATTTTGTAACCTACCTCTGCACCTAATTACATTGTTCTCTAAATACAGTCCCAATTTCTCTATTATGGAATCTTTCACAATTTTTCTTTCCATCATCAATTTAATCTCATTTCCATAGATTTCTTCTTGTACCCTCTTTATCCAATATTCAAGAGGATGTGAAAACTTATATGAAATATTCATCTTGTTTAGAAATTTAAACTCCAACTTAGTTACATTGATTAGTTTGGGTAAAGAAGAATACCTATTTATATCAATGGCTAAGGGAGGACAAACTATTGGAGCGGTGGTCACAGTAATTTCAACAGGAGCAATATACGCCTTTTGTACAGGCCAATTAGCTTTATTTACCAACCAGCTCAGTCCTTTAAACCATGATACAGCATTTACAAATTTAGCATAAGGTAAAGCTCGAGACAAGAAATCGGCTGGATTCTCCTCCCCAGGTATATGATTAAAGGTTAACATATGCTGAACCAAACTATTATACTTCTCTTGCATCTGATTAATTTCAGTGACTCTGTTTTGTACGTACATAATTTTACTGTTTCCATTACGAATCCATTGTAAGGATACCTCATTATCAGACAAAATTACAGTGTCGCTAATATTTATCTCCTGCAACTTATTTCTTATATAATTAGCTAATTTGACACCTACATAAATGGCTGTTAATTCCAATTGAGGTAAGGTACATGATTTAATTGGAGACACTTTAGCCTTAGACATAACAAGAGAAATAACAATATTGCATTGAAGGTAAGCAACTGCTCCATATGCCAATTTTGAAGCATCACAAAAAATGTGGAGTACATTTTTCCCATTTGGATTGGCAACCTGGCGTGGGAACTCCAACATTGGAATTTTCTCATAATCACCAATTAATTCATCCCACCTGTTAATGAATTCCTCAGGTAGAATTTCATCCCAAGCACATTTAAGTTTCCATGCTTCCTGTATTAATAATTTTCCTCTTATAGTAAGGGGTGACACTAAACCTAGTGGATCAAAACATTTGGAAACTTCAGCAAGCAAAACTCTCTTAGTTAATTTATTGGGCATACTGTAATTATTAGGTTTTAACATTAACAAATCTCTCTCAGTATCCCAAGTTAAACCCAATACATTACTACATTTTTGCACTTCATCTCCTGGGTAATCTTTACTTATTTTGTCCTTCAATTTGGACGAATTACTATTCCATTCTCTCAGAGGCATATTTACACTTTGCATTATTTTATTAGCCTCTCCATAAGTCATTAACAGTTCTTCTTCAGTTGACGTCACACCCAGGAAATTGTCCACATAAAATTGTTTGCTCATTACTTTACTCAATGGACTTCCCGTACATTTAAGGTGTGCATTTATCGTCGCTTGAAGTAGGAACGGACTGGATGTAGCACCAAATAATACGCTTCTAAAGCGAAAGGTTTTCAGAGGGCTAAGTGGGTCAATAGGATTCTCAGGCCATAAGAAGCGGGTACAGTCCCGGTCAGCCTCTTGTAAACCCACTCTTAGGAAAGCTTTACTTATGTCAGCCGTAAAGGAATAATTCTTTACTCTGAAATTTAATAAGATATCTCCTAATTTTTCCGTCAACAACGGACCTGTCATCAAACAGTCATTTAAATTAGGTACATTTTTGTTACTCCTGGCACTACAATTAAACACAATCCTCAAAGGAGTGGTCTTAGAATTCTTTTTCACTCCGTGATGTGACAAATAGTGACCATAAATTTTGGTTTGCTCAGGAGGTACCTCTTCTATAAATTTATTAATTAACTGCTCAGCAATTATATCATTATAGGCAGTTAACAATTCTGGTGTCTTACTCAGTTCGCGGAGCTGAGCCTTTAACTGTCCATATGCCATTCTGTAATTAGTGGGCAATTCTGGATGGTTCAGTCTCCACAGAAGTCGTACCCAGTAATGTCCAGATTCAAATTTTACATCTTTCAGGTATTGCTCCTGAGTAAATGAATCGTCTGGACTTTCTTCATTTACATTTATTCCAATGCTGTCTAATTCCCACAATTTATGCACTGGCTCAATCCCATCCTCTATGGAAGAATTATACTGGGGTACAACTTCATGAGTAAGACACACAGTTATGGTATTTGTAGTTTCCTCTAGTCATGAATTATTACGAGGAATCCTACCATACATTACATGGCCTCCTGCAGTCTTCAAAAGGGTGACACCACATTTCTTTACCATACCCTTTACAAAGGAGGCATAATAGTCACTACCTATCAAAATATTTATTGGGCCTACAGAATCATTACTTACCCCAGAAGGTGCTAAATTAACATTATGTGAAAGTGTTTCTGTAGCTATACTAAGCCCTACTGTAGATATTTTCTCTGGAAGTCTATCTACAGTTACTGCATTAACACGTTTTTTCTCATTGCCCAACCTGACAGTTACATAAACAGTGTCATACAATTGAGCCCTTTTATCCGAGAGAAAACCAGATAATTTTAAAGTTGTGGGATCTCCCATCTGTACTTTCATACCATCAAGACATTTACGTTTTATGAAAGTACGCTGGGATCCCTGGTCCAATAATGCATTTACATTTTTTGATTTATGCCTTTATCATCAATTTTTACCTGTAACACAGGTAAGGCTACTTCAGCAAAACCATCATTATTAACATTAGCAGCAATTTTTACATTAGCTACTGTTGTGTCAAGATTGTCAACATTATCATTATTATCAACATTAACATACAGACCCTTACACATGACTATATGGTGTCTTCCTTTGTGACATTGATAACAGAAGTTTAATTTGGCATAACAATCCTTTACATTGTGATTACCCAAACACCTGATACATCTGTCAAGTTCTTCCAATCTTTCAACTTTATCATTTCATGAATTGTATGCACTGCAATTCTTAGAAAAATGAGTACCCTTGCAGAAAAGACAATCTCTCTTTTCTTTGACTGGTTTCCTATTAACTGGGATACTCTTAGGAGGGTACTTATTCTTCTTACCTTGTGGAGAATCATTATTTCTGATTCCTGCTACTTGATATGCACCTATGCAACTCTTTTTAGGAAATGAATTTTGATTAACAACATTGGGATAATTTTTCCCTTTGTGAAACTTGACAGATACCTCAGAGTTATTATGTGTTGCATCTTTAATATGAGTTAGTTGGCTGGTCTGCAACTGAACAATTAATTCTTGTAGACCTAGTCTTATTTCCTCCAGACCAAAATAACCCTTGTGATATTTGTTTGAGAGTAATTCAAGTGTTTTACAGCTTAATTATTCTGTACCATGGCACTCAATAACCAGTCTGATTCCTTCAGATTATATTTATTACTTAAAGTTTTGAGAGTGCTCTCCAGTTTAACTCTCAACTGCTGTAAACCTTTGTATGTGTGATCTGGAGATTTTAAATTAACAATGATATTCACTAGATCCAACCTACTATGTTCTATATTACCATAAGTGACCTGCAATAAGTCAACTGCTTCCTTGTAAGAGTCATCTACATTGGGAAAGGCTTGTATCAGTATGTGAGCATCTCCTCTTACCTGTCCTTTGAGATAAAATAATTTAGTTACACAGGGTAGATCACTCCTATCATGCACAGCTGCTTTAAAAATTGACCAAAATTCCTCCCACTTTTCTCCAGGATTAAACACAGGCAAACACAATTCTGGGAGTTTTGGCAAAAACATATTATTGGTTGGAGCAGACTGAACAACTGCCTGGTTTACCCATTTTAATTTATTCAAGGCCTGACTTTTACAAGAAAGAATCTTTTCCTCTAATTCATAATACTGATTAATCATGAGATCTATTTCAGTCTCATCTACACAGTTTACTAATAAATCTCCTTCATATTTGTTGTAATATATAATTGTATGAACCATATCTATTCCCTAAAGCATCTAAATACAATTTTAAATCATCAGTATTCACAGTTTGATTCATTAATTCCAAGCACTTATTATATGCCTTGGTTACATGAACTTTTCTAGCCTGTAATGATGCTTTCTTTACTCTATATTCCATATGTTTGTCTTCTACATCAATTTCCTCATTTTCAGCCATGATGCAATGTATTAAATTCAACTCAATTAATAACACTGATTACAACTTACAACACTGATACAACTTACCTTTGAATAAATCCTAGCTACTTGAGCTTAGCAATTACATGTATAATATAAATTTTACATGTATATTAATACAAACTTGGCTCATCAAAATTAATATTTACACAAATTAATAAATCCTTGCCAGAATTTGGCATAGCAAATTTAATATACACATTAATATAATTAGTTACACTTGGCTTATCAATTACACATACACTGATATAAATCTTGGCCAGAATTGGCTTATCAAAATTAACATTATACAAATACATTAATATAAATCCTAGCCACTTTGACTTTGCAAAATTAATATACACATTAATATAATTAGCTACACTTGGCTTATCAATTACACATACACTTAAACACATTAATATAATCTTTAGCCACACTTGACTTATCTTAGCAAAATTAATATTGTAATTATTATAATCCACTACACATTAAATAAATCTGTGAACTTAACATCCACCTCCTTCTGTCATTTCACATATAATTATTAAGTAATTAACTAATTAATGACTTCACTAATTACCTCCTGTTCAAGAAGGACCAACGGGCAAATTAAATGTGGAAAATTGCATTTATCTGAATGTAACTAATTATGTACATAACAGTAAATGATAACAAAGATTATTATTTATCAATGTTACATAGACAAGCAGGAATTTGGGACACCTAGGTCGCAAAAATGTCCCCCTTCGATACCTACCACTGTCATAACCACAAGTTGCTCTGGACCTATTACTTAAATGAAATATACATACACCAGGAATACTGATAAATATATAAATTTGTGGACTGTATATTAAAAATAATAAATGGTTATATATATACACAATTACATAACAGAAGGAAAATATATCTTATTATCACTCACCAATTTGACTGGAGATTAATGTGTATCATACTCAGAAAACCTCACTCTAACTAAATCTATGAAAGTAATGCTGGCCAGAATTACACACAAATCTAGAGAGCTTATCTGAGGTTCCTGGAGAGGTCTTGTCTAGTCGCCTGATATCTCAAGTTATGCAGGAATGCATATCCACTAATTTCGCCTCCTATTTGAGAGGTGTCATCACAATTTTAACCTCTAGAGCACGAAAAATTCTTCCCCATTCACCAACGTTTCTAATACAAATTCAAAAACCAAGATGACGAGTGTCTCTTCTTTTTTTCGATAACATACTTCTTTTAAAAATACAATATAGGGCATCTATTTACCTATAAATTACCGTATTTCCGGAAAATATATACAGTATTTTCCACACAAGAGAAAGCCTCGTCCGATCGGTTTTAAATTTTCACCAATCGCAGGATCCTGGAAAGGCTCTGATAACTTACAAAACTCTCAGCAGTTCAGCTTCAAACGTTCACAAAAGGCAACTCTTAACTCGCCGACAACAGAGAATGAAATTAAAGTGTGTAAGAGCAGATTTACTCATTATATATGTAAAAGAGTGAGAAACTTTTATTCTCATTTAATCACATCAAATGAACATTTGTAGTATTTTTTGTCTGATGCCAAAAATTTGTTACAATTACTGTTGACTTTTGTTTGTTCACGGGTAAATTTCTTACAATAGTAAAATAGTTATGGAAAAAAAAGGAGTTATTGGAATGTTTGACATAAGTGAAGAAATGCCTCTTCTGATTCACTTCAAATTATCAGCACTGGCAGGGTTTCCAGAAAGCAAGATTCATGCTCTTACTAACTGTCTAAGTCTCACTTTAACAATTTTATTGAATAAATGATGATAATTTTTAATTCGGTAATTAAGGAATACTTTTTCCGACTTGCATCAAAATATAAAGTGTGACGCATACTATGAGAAGGATGATACTTCCAAAGTTCGGTCTGGGTGGGTGCAAGTTGTAAATTTTATTGAAATTGCTTAATAAACTTGAAATTGCTGGACTCATATCAGTTAATGGAGAAATAAGAGAATCTTGTTTTTAGAAAGGACTTAATTTTAAATGAATTCTTGCTAATAGACCAATTTTACCTATGCGGCACGACATATATATATATATATATATTTATATATATATATATATATATATATATATATATATATATATATATATATTATATATATATATATATATATATATATAATAATGTGTGTGTGTGTGTGTGTGTGTCTGTCTGTCTGTTTGAGTTTTCAACTTCCAGTTATGTCCTGTTATATATATTATTCCTGTTTTCCATCTCTGAAACATTCTGTCCCTGTCCACCTTGTCAATTCCTTTGTGTTTTATGTGTTTCCTTATCATGTTCCTCCTATACCTCCTGTCCTCCAGTGTTGTCAGGGTGAGTTCCCTTAACCTCTCCTAATAGAAAATGCGTCTTAGCTCAGAGACTATTCTTGTTGCACACTTTTATACTTTCTCTGTTCTCATGAGGTGCTTGACCAGGTGTTGGTTCCATACAGGTACCGCATATTTCAGTAGGGTCCTAACGTACATAGTGTATAGTGTGTTGAATGTCTCCTTACATAGAAGTCGTAATGCTATCCTTGGGTTTGCCAGGTGCCCATATGCTGCAGCAGTTATTTGATTGATGTGCCCTTCTGGAGATGTGCTCGTTATAGTGCTCAGTTTTGGCGCTTTTGACCATCAAGCCTGTAATTCGTCTCCAGTCTTCTTTGTTATTCCCCAAGCTTCACAACTTTATTCTTGGTGAGATTAACCACCAAGGTCCATTTGTCAGACCAAGTTTGCAGTCCAGATCCCTTTGTGATCTTTCCTGATCTTCATCCGCTTGTATTCTCTTCATTAATTTTACGGAATCTGCCAACAGGGACACCTATGACTCTGTCCTTTCTGTCATTTCATTCGCATATTCGAGAAACAGCACCAGCATTAGCACTGACTCTTGTGTAATCCCACTCCACATGCGCCCACTCCGACACCTCGTCACGTACCATCACTCATAGTTTCCTTCTTGTCAGGTATTTCCTGATCTACTGCAGTACTTTTCCGGCTATTCCTACCTTTTCCATGAGCTTTTGTACCAGTTTTTTGTGAGGTACTGTGTCGAAAGCTATTACAAACGTAGGGGTCGAGTCTTAGCTCCTGGCCCCGCCTCTTCACTGGTAGCTATTGGATCCTCTCTCTCCCTGCTCCATGAGCTTTATCAAACCTCGTCTTGTGATGAATGGTTTGAAAAACCGACAAGTTGAAGATTGAGACACTTATGCAGCATATGGGAATCTTTATTCAGGAAACGTTTCGCCACACAGTGGCTTCATCAGTCCAATACAGAGAGGAAGGCGTAAGGAGAGGAGGAGAATGAGGTAATCAGTCCCTCAACCTGGAGTCGATGTGTTCAGTCCATCAATCTACAAGATTCCCATATGCTGCATAAGTGTCTCAATCTTCAAACCTCGTCTTAAAATTATGTATGGTTCCCGCCTCCACTACGTCACTTTCTAGGCTATTCCACTGCCTGACAACTCTATGACTGAAGAAATACTTCCTAACATCCCTTTGACTCATCTGTGTCTTCAACTTCCAATTGTGACCTCTTGTTTCTGTGTCCCCTCCCTGGAACGTCCTGTCTTTGTCCACTTTGTCTATTTCGCGCAGTATTTTGTATGTCGTTATCATGCCTCCCCTGACCCTCCTGTCCTCCAGTGTCGTCAGGCAGATTTCCCTTAACCTTTCTTCATAGGACATTCCTCTTAGCTCTGGAACTAACTTTGTGTGTGTGTGTGTGTGTGCATACCGTATTGTGTGTGTGTGTGTGTGTGTATTGTATTGTGTGTGTGTATATATACTGTATTGTGTACACGCCTAATTGTACTCACCTAATTGTGGCTGCAGGGGTGGAGACTCGGCTCCTGGCCCCGCCTGTTCACTGAACGCTACTAGGTCCTCTCTCTACCTGCTCCATAAGCTTTGTCATATCTCGTCTTAAACTATGCATGGTTCCTCCCTTCACTACATCACTTGCTAGACTATTCCACTTCCTGACTACTCAGTGACGGAAGAAATATTTCCTAACATCTCTTAGGCTCATTTGAGTCTTCAACTTCCAAGTGTGACCCTTTGTAACCGTGTCCCCTCTCTGGAACATTCTGTCTTTGTCCACCCTGTCTATTCCATGCAGTATTTTGTACGTCGTTATCATGTCTCCCCTGACCCTCCTGTCCTCCAGTGTCGTCAGGCCGATTTCCCTTAACTTTTCTTTATAGGACATTCCCCTTAGCTCTGGAACTAATCTTGTCGCAAACCTTTTCACTTTTTTTCTTTGTGTGTGTGTGTGTCTGTGTGTATGTCTGTGTGTGTAGTCACCTAATTGTACTCGCCTAGTGGTTGCAGGGGTCGAGACTCAGCTCCTGGTCCCGGCTCTTCAATGATCGCTACTAGGTCCTCTCTCTCTCTGCTTCCTGAGTTTTGTCATACCTCGTCTTAAAGCTATGTATGGATCCTGCCTCCACTACGTCACTTGTTAGGCTATTCCACTTCCTGACGACTCTATGACTGATTAAATACTTTCTAACATCCCTGTGACTCGTCTGAGTCTTCAGCCTCCAATTGTGACCCCGTTGTTTCTGTGTCCCCTCTCTGGAACATCCAGTCTTTGTCTACCTTATCTATTCCACGCAGTATCTTGTATGTCGTTATCATGTCTCCCCTGACCCTTCTGTCCTGCAGTGTCGTTAGTCCTATTTCCCTCAACCTTTCACCGTAGGATATTCCCCTGAGCTCTGGAACTAGCTTTGTTGCAAACCTTTGTACTTTCTCTAACTTCTTGACGTGCTTGACCAGGTGTGGGTTCCAAGCTGGTGCTGTATACTCCAGTATGGGCCTAACGTACGCAGTGTATAGTGTCATGAACGATTCTTTATTAAGGTATCGGAATGCTCTTCTCAGGTTTGCCAGGCGCCTATATGCTGCAGCAGTTATCTGGTTGATGTGTGCGGAGACGTGCTTGGTGTTATGGTTACCCCAAGATCTTTCTCCGTGAGCGAGGATTGCAGTCTTTGTACTGTATTGTATGTGTGTGTGTGTGTGTGTGTGTGTGTGTGTGTACTGTAATGTGTATGTGTGTACTGTATTGTGTGTGTACTTTATAGTGTGTGTATGTGTACTGTATTGTATATGTGTGTACTGTATTGCGTATGTGTGTGTACTGTATTTTGTGTGTGTGTATACTCTACTGCATGTGTGTATGTTAGTACTGTATAGTGTGTGTGTGTATATGTACTGTATTGTATGTTTGTGTACTGTGTTGTATGTGTGTGTAAGTATATCATCAGTTATCTAAAATGCCGATTATTTTTAGTTTCCATTTTTCATAAAATAAGCTTAATATTTATTTAAATTTCCGCTACATCATACTTAAAATGGAAGTTTGAATTTGCTCCTAACTTAAGTTTTTCAAATATTCGTAACATAATAAATCTTAAACTTATTAGTATAAGTTGGATCATAACTAAATTCAATCAGTAAATTTTGTCATTAAAGAAGCTTTTAACTTCGTGAAGTGCACACTTGTTGTGAAAGCTTACTCAGCCCTGTAACAACTTGTTGTGAAGACTTACTCAGCCCTGTAACAACTTGTTGTGAAGGCTTACTCAGCCCTGTAACAACTTGTGAAGGCTTACTCAGCCCTGTAACAACTTGTTGTGAAGGCTTACTCAGCCCTGTAACAACTTGTTGTGAAGGCTTACTCAGCCCTGTAACAACTTGTTGTGAAGGCTTACTCAGCCCTGTAACAACTTGTTGTGAAGGCTTACTCAGCCCTGTAACAACTTCAGACAGTATTGCCAAGGCTGGCTCGTCCTCAGGAAAATTAATGAATAGACAAACAAATAATAATTCACAAAGATAAACACTTCATTATTTATTAATGCAAAGATAAAACATTGAAATGTTAAGGTGTATCCTGCTTGAAAGAAATATGAAAAATGAAATGGAAAAATGACATTTGAATTCAGTGCTAATATGTACAGTTATTTCCGTGGTGGTCTGGTTGAGGTTGACACCATCTTGTAGAAATTGTAGCCGTTGCTGATAATGTGGGGAGGGGGGGGGAGGGGGGTCACAGGTGTTTAGTGACAACCCAATGACTAGTTCTTCACAGAGTCTATAGCCTTGAATAGTCAGTCCAGATGACAGGAACGCAGGTTCTTTACCACTGCCAAGATGAGGGGTAGTGTCCTGTACAATTAATCAGGTAGGTAGATCATGAAGTGACGTCCCAAGACCGGTTTCAGTCCGTCTCCTTCAACACTTCTCGTTGGTTGGCAGGTGACCCGATCTGTCATTCCAAGCTGGAAAGAGAGACAGGTTACCCACTGCTTAAGAAATCACTCTCCATGAGGGGTAGTGTCCTGTACAATTAATCAGGTAGGTAGATCATGAAGTGACGTTCCAAGACCAGTTTCAGTCCGTCTCCTTCAACACTTCTCGTTGGTTGGCAGGTGACCCGATCTGTCATTCCAAGCTGGAATGAGAGACAGGTTACCCACTGCTTAAGAAATCACACTCCATGATAAGTGCAAGATAATTAAAAAAGGTGGTGATTAAAATTGAAAGGACTAAGTTTATTATTGGTCAAAAGTGAAGCTTTCAACCAATATCCACTAGAATAGGAGCAGAGGCTTTTACTTACAGTTGTGCTGGGAGCTGTGAGTCGAGTGATTACTGTTTTGCCGGAGCTCCACACTTCACCTTTCGGGGTGGGGAAAAAGGGGGTGGAGGGGATAGCAGGAGCTAGACTGACCCTACCTTAACAAGCAGCCGGCAATCAAACTATCGTTATCATATACTCGCTCGCTACTCCTATCTGTTGAACTTTTCCCTCTCACTTGTTTTTGTAATTATAAAAAATAATTATTACTTTTTCTGATTTAGCAAAATGTTGTTGAATAAGACAAGTCAAAACCTTCTAGCTAAAGAAACACTATCTAAATTGTAGTGATTTGAAATACAAGATTAAGAACAACAAATTATTATAAATAGCGCCTTCGTGTGATTATTCCTCTATCTTCCCAGAAATTGCGCGAATGAGCACAAACTATTTTTAATTTAATTACAGTGATTCAATGTCATAATTTTCCAAATCTTCTCTACACAATTACAGTAGTTTAAAATAAATGCCTGAACGAGCAGGTGCTACCTAAATACATCTTGTCAAATAGATTAATCGGGGCAACTGATGCGTCGTTTGATGAATTCCAAACTTTAGTGCTTTCAAAATACAAAGAGAATCTGAAAGCCGACAAAAGACTGGGCGTTCAACATGTCCGTGTCGCTGAATATAGCTTCAGTTAAGCTGTCCTTAGTTACTGCAATAAACAAATGAGGCACTAGTTCAGGACAACACTTCTAGATGTTGGCAACACTACTAGTGGAGGGCAACACTATTAGATGTTGGCAACACTACTAGCTGAAGACAGCACTACTAGTTTAAGACAACATTAGTAAATTGTGGTAACACTACGAAATGTTCGCAGCACTACTAGTTGAAGGCAACACTTCAAGAAGTTGGCAATGATACTAGTTGAAGGCAACACTCCTAAATGTTGGCGAAGTCAACACTATTAGATGTTGGCAACACTACTAAATGTTCGCAACACTGATAGTTGAGGGCAATACTATTAATTGAAAGCAACACTTCTAGATGTTGGCAGCACTAATAGATGTTGGCAACACTCAACACAACTAAATGGTCGCATCACTACTAGTTGAGAACACTACTACTAGATGTTGGCAACAATAATAGATGCTGGCAACACTACTAGTTGAAGGCAACACTGCTAGATGTTGGCAACACTTCGAGATGTTGTTAACAATACTAGATTTCGGCAACACTACTAGATATTGGCAACACTACTAGTTGAGGGCAACACTACTAGTTAAGGGCAACACTACTAGTTGAAGGCAACACTTCTAGATGTTGGCAGCAATAATAGATGTTGGCAACACTAGTTGAGAGCAACACTACTAGATATTGACAACACTTCTAGATAATGGCAACACTACAAGATGTTGGCAACAATACTAGATGTTAGATTCCTGGAAGGAATGGTCCCAAATCTGCACACAGAAATCACTCCCTACGAAAGTAAAAGACTGGGCAGGCGATGCAAAATGCCCCCAATAAAAAGTAGGGGCGCCATTGGTACACTAAGGGAAAACACCATAAGTGTCCGGGGCCCAAGACTGTTCAACAGCCTCCCATCAAGCATTAGGGGAATTGCCAATAAACCCCTGACTGCCTTCAAGAGAGAGCTGGACAGATACCTAAAGTCAGTGCCGGATCAGCCGGGCTGTGGCTCGTACGTTGGACTGCGTGCGGCCAGCAGTAACAGCCTAGTTGATCAGGCCCTGATCCATCGGGAGGCCTGGTCATGGACCGGGCCGCGGGGGCGTTGATCCCCGGAATAACCTCCAGGTATCCAGGTAACACTACCAGATGATGGCAACACTACTTGAAGTTAGCATAAATACTATATGCTGGCAATGCTGCTAGATGTTAGCGACACTACTAGATGTTGGTAACACTACTTGATGATGGCAACACTACTTGATGTTGGCAACATTACTAGATGTTGGCAACACTACCAGATGCTGGCAGCACTACTAGATGTAGATAACACCACAAAATGTCGGCAACACTACTAGATGTAGACAACATTAATAGATGATGGTAACACTGCTAGATGTATACAACATTACTAATGTTGGTAACATTGCTAGATGTGACAACACTATTAGATGCAGACAACACTATTTAGACAACACTACTAGATGGGGACAACACTACTAGATATAGACAACACTACTAGGTGTAGACAACACTACTAGGTGTGATCAACACTGTTAGATACGAGAAACACTACTTAGTGTAGACAGCACTGCTACATGATGGCAATACTGCTAAGTGTAGACAACACTACTAGACATGAACAACACTGCTAGACGTGGACAACACTAGTAGACATGGACAACACTAGTAGACGTGGACAACACTAGTAGACGTGGACAACACTAGTAGACGTGGACAACACTAGTAGACGTGGACAACACTAGTAGACGTGGACAACACTAGTAGACGTGGACAACACTAGTAGACGTGGACAACACTAGTAGACGTGGACAACACTAGTAGACGTGGACAACACTAGTAGACGTGGACAACACTAGTAGACGTGTATCATCTCATTCACTGTATTTCCCTTTAGTTTTCTTTCCTACCGCACCTCAAACAGGAATTGCATCATGCATGTGTTGTCTCTTTTGAAGTTTGCCTTCTTACATCTTTCCTGTGTTGCTTCACTCTCCACTGTTACTTCCACAGGGTATTCAAAACTCAGGACCATGTGGCTGCCATTACCAAGGAAACTTTCATATGTAATATTCCTTATGTCAGAACCACTCAGTGTGAATACAAGGTCCAGCCATGCTGGTTCACCCTCACCTCTCTCTCTCTCTGGTTGTGTCCCTAACATGTTTGTGCATTACCATCTCCAAGTTTCTGGTCCCCAGTGTGGCTCTATGTTCTCCCAGTCAGTCTCCTTGGGGTTAAAATTATCCATGGTCATGTGGACTCTTTTGGCACCTCAGATAGTGTACACACCATTGCTCTGTCGCTGTCATCATATTCTAGTCTTGGTCTCTTACTGTTTAGTATATTGTTGTTTAACACTGCTCTCACCACCCTGGGATCCTCATTCCTCAGTGTGGCTACAATGTAGTTATCTGCTTACTCTTCATCTTTTTCTCAAATTTTCTCAAAACTCAATTGATTTCTTAATAGCATTGCTTCTCCTCCTCCTCTTCTTTTCCCTCGGTCTTACCTCAATATCTGACACCCAACCAGGATGATCATGTTTGTTATCAACTCTGTGAGCGTTGTCCCTGTGAGTGCTATAATGTCTGGGGATGCCTCCATTATTCGTTCGTGCCAATCATGTCTCTTATTTATTATTCCATCTGTATTGGTGTGTCATATGTTCAGCTTCTTCTCCTTTATTGTGTTCCAGTGCAAGGGTACTTGATTTCCTGGTCCTTACACATGGATTATGGGGTGAAATGAGTTGATGTGGGCTAAGAGCATGGGGGGGGGATAAGAATTTTGCCTTGGAGGGGCTTAGAAACCTGGATAAGGGATGAGGAGTCACCTGAGGTCTAGAGGTTGGGGTGAGGGGCAGTTGTGAGGAAGGTACTTGTGCTGGGAGAGGGGGAGGGGAATGATCGTGTAGGAAGTGGGGCAGAATATGGCTTGTTTTCCTTTACTGTGTTTGGCCTACATTTACTAGAAAATAATTTCCCCGGTCTTCTACATATCCCAACTTTCCACGTAAAAACTCTTAACTGGTTTATGTAATTTACCACCTATTCCATACACTTTCAACATCTGGCACATTGCTCCACTATCCACACTATTATGTGCCTTTTCTAAATCCATAAATACAACGAAAAGTTCCTTTCTGTTATCTGAGTGCTATTCAATGTAAACATTTAAGTCTGCACATCCCCTATTCTTCGTATAGCTACTTGTTCAATGCAATCTTACTTACTCTCTGTCATAACCTTAATTCTTTCAACAATAACTTCTGCATACATTTTACTTAATTTACTCAACAGGCTTATTCCCCTGTAATTCTTACCCTCTCTTCTATCCTGATTTCCCTTATACAAAGCAATCATGCATGTTCTTTGCTAATCTCTTGGAACCTTCCCCCTTTAAAGCATTTAATGAACATATGCACCAACCACTCCAAGACTCACCTACTTTTAACATTTCTGTCCTTATCCTTTCTACCCCAGTTGCTTTGCCCCCTTTCATTCCATGCACTGCCTCATATACCTCTGTCAGACTTATATCTGGCTCTTCCTCACTCCTAAAAGATATTATAACTCCCTGCCCACTGCATGAAATCATTGTTTCCCTCTCTCTTCATCAACATTTGAAAGCTCCTCAGAATATTCCTATCATCATATCAATACCTCCATCACCCCCATCTATTAGCTGCACTCTTGTCTTTTTAACTGTTAAATTCATTTATTCTCTAGGTTATCTGAACTTATTCTTATTTTCAGCAAAATTTGTTCGTAAAACCTCATAAATTCTCTCCTTTGCTCTCCTTTTACACTCTCACCAATCTTATAAGCACTATTTTACTTTCATTACTCACCTCTGCTTTCTAAAAGCATCTCATTCTGAAATGTTCCTCCTTACCACCCTTTTTTCTCCTTTTCCTTCCCACATCCATCTTCCTATATCCACAAACTCTAACACTAAATTCTTATATCTACCCCATTCCTCTTCGACCTCCTCTTTACTACCTGTACTCTCTCTAACCCACGTTTCTCCTAATAGTTGCTTATATCTAACCTTATCTCTTCCTTAAATTTATAAACCTTCACTGATCTCTTGCCCACAGATGACATTCTTCTTGTTTCCCATTTACCTCGTACTCCCACTATATCTCCCACTAAATACTGATGTAATATATCTGTTGTCCCTCTATTAACTTTCACATCCAGAAATCTTCCCCTCCAAATTTTATCTACTAATATATAATGTAGTAAATTGCTGACGTTACGCCACATGTCGTATCTCCTGTGCTTATTCATTATCAAACCTCTTTCTAGTCACAGTTCAATTAAAAGCCCTCATTATCATACTTAGAGCTAGGGAAACCAGCTTCTGTTCATCCATAACATTCGCACATTCAAACATTCCAACTTTAAAATTTTCATCTTCCTGTTAGTACTTTAAACAGAAGGGGTTACTTACTCCTTGCTCCAGGCGTTTTAAATTCCCTTTTCGACATGAATGGATAGGGAGGAAGGATTCTTCTCTCTCCCAATGAGTTGAAATAGTATAAGAACAAGAGCTATTAAGAAATTAGAAGAAAACTCAGATGAGGTTATAAGTATGATCGCCTTGTGGCTGCTCATAGCTTAAATATCATGAAACACCAAAACTGATGACCCTTAAGCGGTTTTTTAACTAAATCTGCACTTATAACCTCGTAGAACGTGAACGACTAACCATAAAAATTCCACACTTTTAATAATGAGACGTTTCTTAAAAATATTATGATTGTAATTTAATTAAAACATATATGCAACAGCCGATTTTCAGCAGTTTTATATTATAAAGAATGAGAGACAATTATAACAGATGAAAGGATTGAACAGAGTCAAGTTGAAATTAGTTAAGGAAACTCACAGAGAAAGTTCTCACTAAGGCGGATAAAATGTATTTTTTTTATCTCTAGGTCTTAACTTTTTTTATTACCTTGTATAAAACTTAAATTTTGCTACTGACTTCTTAAAAGACTCTGGCGCATATGCCAAGCATCTAGCAGCAGGTCTTCCACTCGCTCAGTGAGACTGTCGCATGTCCCATGCTTTTCATTAATTGGCTACTCAGTAAGACTCATGTAAGAGTCAAACGTTCGGTAAATATGCTGCTTACCTCGTAAGATTTTGGCGCATACATCTCTCACTTCAGAAATATGCTGCTCACTAATATTCTAATATATGTGTTACTTGATTCATAAATATGTTGCTTATTTTTTAAATTCTAATACATGTGAGACGCGCTTCATAACAATGTTACGAATTTATTTAGATTCTAATATATGTGTCACTCCATTCCATAATATGTTAATCATTTATTAAGACTCACGTATCATATGCATGATGCATGAATCTTAATTAAGTGATTCAAAGACATACACAGGACAAGCCTTTCATAGAATAAGGTATTGACCACACACTGGCATCACAAAGTTCATAACAAGTGTTTAATTACTACTTGACGCATCCCCAATTCCGGAGAAAAGTCCGTGATCAGCTACTGCCATCTACTGTCCAGTAAGTTTTTAATTATTTTTCAAGACTTCAACGAATGCCTCTTTCTGTCGTCACGTTTAATTCTGCATTATTAATAAGACTAGCCTCAGATCGACTAAATTTGTTACACTATTTTCGGAGTGGCTCTGAGCACATATAATGTAACGAAGCTTTGCATTTATTCTCATCTTTAGAATTGTAAGCCACGTAAAAATCTGAAGAAACACATATGTTAATACAACCGGAAACGAACGTAGGTGAAACATAAAACAAAATATTCATTCATATTGAAAAAGACAGGGAGTTCAAACAAGAGCCAGGAAATACAACAAGAACCGGAAAGCTCAAAGAAAAGCATGGAACCTCAAACAGCTAAAAACCTCAAATGAGAAAGTCAGACAACAGTCACAAAATCTCATGGAATACAAATGAAGATCCATCAGGTTGACGATACATAATCAACAAGTGTCAAAAAAAAGGTGTCAAGACTCTCAGAAACGTGCTAACTGTCCTAAACAAATTCCAGAAAGCAGAGACAACGTGTCAGAAAGTTTGCTGCATATCTTAATCTTAACATCTCCCTTACAGTGTTAATTCACAGGTATTTTTTTTTCTCTAAAACGTTTTCCATTATCAGTATCAAAGTAATATTTTTCAAGAGGTTTGCTGGGTTATTTATAAATATTTTTACCAGTGCCCACCAAGGCAAATATGTCAGTGATACTTACTGGAATTTGAACATTTACTGTCTGTCGCGTTCTTTTATTTCCATTGCAAGTTTTGAGCTGATACTCTACGCTTAGTTTATTAAAAAATCATCATATGCTTTTTCTTCGCCTTGTATTCGGCTCCAACTTTATGGTTAAATAGATGTAATTCGGCGGCAACGCATTCTGAGAAAGGTATCCCAGTACTGCACAGCCCGAGCCCCATGCATGTCAATGTGCATAAAAAGAACAGTACAGCATGCGCCATAAGTTTCTTATGCAGATAAATATTAGCACTGAAGATATGAGGTGAATCAGATGAGGTATTCTCTAGTTATTACATGGTACCCAATATCTTCAATTTAAATGAAAAATGAAGACATACATTGCCCAAAAATTACTTGTAAGTTTCCACTAATTCTAACACTCAAAGTTTTTTTCTTAGAGGACTGTAGAAAATTTTAAATAGAAAAGAACTGCAGTTATAAATTGAGAAATATTGAAAAAAAAAAAAAATTTCATTTTTCTTAAGTTTGGTGAACCGTTTAATACTGAGCGACTTCTTCCCGAATTGGAACATTGCTAACTTCCTCCAGGATTTTGGTTTATAACTTCAACATGCATCATGTGATCGAATCAAATTTTCAACTTAAGTCAAATATTACTAGGTAAAGGTTAATGAATCATGTGACAAGTGCTGGTTCCTTCTGCTCAATTTTAAATAGATCATTAACGAAACTGGTTTCTGTAATAAAACTTTAGAAAGCCTCATCTGTTTGCTCGAAACGGTATAATAATATATTGCAGAGTTCCCCATGAGATAATTTTAGAAAGCCTCTTTTGATCGACTTCAAACTCTCAATACTTGTACTGTAAGGTATTGTTAATGGAGTGTTGGATGCCATGTTGACACTTTTAATATTGTTACGGCTTTGATGTCGTAACTTAAATAAAATGCTCCTGGCTCCTAAAGGCTCACACTGCTGTCTAGGGGTTATAAAATTACTTTTAAAATACAGCGAACCTTGGGCCAGCATGTACTCATATATAAAACAATATTAATTATTATTAGGAAGGAAGGACAAAAACTCACCTACATAAAAATATACACAATTTTGTTAATAACTTATATACAACTTACAACTACTGATGTAGCGAGGAGAAGGCTGGAGGCAGTGGAGATGTCATGTCTGAGGGCAATGTGTGGTGTGAATATAATGCAGAGAATTCGTAGTTTGGAAGTTAGGACGAGGTGCGGGATTGCCAAAACTGTTGTCCAGAGGGCTGAGGAAGGGTTGTTGAGGTGGTTCGGACATGTAGAGAGAATGGAGCGAAACAGAATGACTTCAAGAGTGTATCAGTCTGTAGTGGAAGGAAGGCGGGGTAGGGGTCGGGCTAGAGAGGTTGGAGGGAGGGGGTAATGGAGGTTTTGTGTGCGAGGGGCTTGGACTTCCAGCAGGCATGCGTGAGCGTGTTTGATAGGAGTGAATGGAGACAAATGGTTTTTAATACATGACGTGCTGTTGGAGTGTGAGCAAAGTAACATTTATGAAGGGGTTCAGGGAAACCGGCAGGCCGGACTTGAGTCCTGGAGATGGGAAGTACAGTGCCTGCACTCTGAAGGAGGGGTGTTAATGTTGCAGTTTAAAAACTGTAGTGTAAAGCACCCTTCTGGCAAGACAGTGATGGAGTGAATGATGGTGAAAGATTTTCTTTTTCGGGCCACCCTGCCTTGGTGGGAATCGGCCAGTGTGTTAATAAAATAAAAAAAATAACTACTACAAAAAACCACCACACTCCAGTTCACATTAGCTCACTAGCACACTGCTACTAATGAACTAAACAAAATAGATCATCAGGGAGGTTCCATGACACACCCCCGTCTTCACTTCTGTCTGGTAGACTAATTACCAGCAGGCAAAACACCATACAGTAACTCTCGCATAAACAGGCCTCTGCATATTAGGGCCTTACAGGTAAACATGAGAGCAATAAAATAGCATATGTTATAAACTTACCAAAAAACACCATCCCTAATAAAGACATACCATGATGTAATAGGACATCTTATTACAAGTGTTGTGCTCCACCGACTGACACTCACCACACCTCATCTGTGTCTCCTGGTCACTCGAACTCTCCGGGAATAATACGCTTTCGGATTTAGTACAGACCCGGAAAATGACATATGGAGCGTTATTTCATATATAAATATTTTTTTTACAGTACTCTGTAACAAGTATCAAAATGGTATAATAATGTTTTACATTATATAGCTGAATAGATTAATGTAGGGCTCTTGATCCGGGGAGCTGAGCTTTTTTCCCCTTTGGGGTCAAATTTTAAGCCGCTTCCAGGTCCTTTTATATGACAGCCTATTATTAAGATTTTTTCTCCTCGAATAAATAAAACAATTGCTAACGTATTATAACGGGGATTACATGGTAAAAAATGAAAAAAAAAAACTTTTTTTTGGGCGGAGGAGAAATGGGTTCCTGTTGTTTGGGGGGGGTTGTTTTGGGGAAAAAAAAAAGAAAACAAGGCTTTTTTCTGTTGAGCCTCCTTTTTAAAAGGTAAATTTGGGCGGAGAATTAAACAAATGTTCCCAAAAAGGAAAATCGTTTTTTTTAAAATGTTTATTTTTAATTTCCAGTTTTTTTAATCCGGTGTCTGTGAAATACCTGGGATGTCTTTTCTGATCAGAAAAAGTCACGGGTTTTTTGACTTCATTGGTTATGCGGGTAAATCAATTAGTACTTATATTGACCATAAACCCATTCTGCCTGACTTTAACAGTAAAAAATTTTTTGGGATGTTACCTACCCAAAACTTACTAAATCTATTTTAAAACTTAATCAACTTTTTATATATATTTCTTTTTATTTTAACATACAATATATATATATATATATATTATATATAAAATTTATATTATATTATATATATATATAATATATATATAATTTAAAAAATATATATTATATATATTATTTTAAAATATATATAATTATAAATATATATATAATATATATATATATAATATATAAAATATATATGCAAAAAAAACCCTCTGAAAGAATAGAGAAAATTCCCCAAACGCTTTCGTGACTACTCACTTATCAAAGGAACTATGAAAGTGAAGCATCCAAAAAAGCTATATAAAAGGGTCCGGCCAGCCCTCACTATCGATCCCCCAAGGTTAAACACGGGGCGCGCGGCGAGCCAAAATTGGATAGGTCCTTTGCACAACTCACCCCCAAGCATTTATTTGTCCCCGTGTATTTTTTAAATTCTTCCCCAAAATTCCCATTAATTTAAATGGATCTAATTTATAAAACCCAAAAGGAAATATTCATATTATTTCAAAATGCTTTTTATGAAAAAAATTTAAATTTTAAATTCCTGCGACCAAGGACTTGCTTGATACTACTTTCCAATTTTTTGAAAATCAATTGGATGGTTAAAATCTTTTACATGAATAAATAGAGCTTTGGGGAATCTTGTCCAGTTCTAATGCTTATTTTATGTTGTTTTAATCTTAGTTCGAGATTTTTACCAGTTTGAGGGAAATAAACTTTATCGCAAATTTTACAAGGAATCTTATAGACACATCCATCAGCATTTTGGGGGGAATTCTTTATCAAAAGTTTTTTTTCTGTATCAAGATTTTTGAAATACAACTTTAATATTAAAAGTTTTAAGAAGAGAAGGCATATCAAAACCCAAATTTCATGGTAAGGGAGAACTAACATATTTTAGTTGAATAAGGCTGGGTTTCCCTTTTTGGATTATAAAAAGTGTTTCTAGCAACTTTAAAAGATTTTCAATTACATTTCTTGGGTATTTTTAAATCATTACCTATTTCATAAATTTTGGATATTTCCTCATCTATGAACTCAGGACTACAAATTCGTAAAGCTCTCAAAAACATTGATGAGAAAACAGACAGTTTGACTCTATCTTGATGCGAGGAATAATAGTGGACATAGGAACAGTTATTTGTAGGTTTTCTGTAAATTTTAAATTTGAATTCATTATTACCCTTAATAATTAAAACATCTATATATATACATATATATATATATATATATATATATATATATATATATATATATATATATATTATATATATATATATATATATATATATATATATATATATATATATTATATATTTATATATGTATATATATTATATATATATATATATATATATATATATATATATATATTATATATTATATATATATATATATATATATTTATATATATATTATAGGATGGGGTCCACCTCTGGTGTAAATTGTGGGACCCATAGCCTCGGAGAAGTGGATAAAAAGGCTTCAAGGAAGAATATTTGGATTTCTTCCTGAAGCCATTTGAATATTCCACTTCCCCTACCACCCCATCTTTTAAACTATTTTTTTTACCAATAGGAATATTTTATTATATAATATGGTACAGAAGATTTAAGAGATACATTGTTGATATAAAGGTGGCATATACGGTACATGTTGTTACGTGTGTATCACCGATTATAAGGCGAAAATCTCATCCAGCTCTCAGAGTGGGGCGTGTGCCCAAAAGCAGCATGCATTACCCCTTTGAACAGCCGCACTGAGCCGCTGGAACAGAAAACTAGCTGCCCTGGGATCCCTAGTTACCCTGATGAGTCTTTTTCCCAGCTCCTTAAGGAAATTAGATGCACACCTCTAGAACAGAGAAAAGAATAAACTTGCTTCAGGGAAAACTCAATATATTATATATATAATATATATATATATATATATATATATATATATATATATTATATATATATATATATATATATATATATGTCGTGCCTAATAGGTAAAAAAGGCCAAATTAGAAAGAACTCATTTAAAATTAAGTTCTTTCTAAAAAAAATTCTCTTATAGCTTAAAGAATATTTTTTCATTTAATTCGACGTAAAAATTTATAATTTTGCACCAAAAGGAACTTGAAAATTTTCCAAACCCTTTTAAAACAAGTGAAATTTTATTTTACCCCCAAACCCCAACAAAATTTTTTTTTAGATTTGTTTACAAAAATTTTAATATAAACAAAACAAGTGAAATATATTTTTTTTGTTAGGGTCAAATGTTTTTTGGCGAAATTTTGCATCCAATTTTCATTGTGTTTTATGGCAAGTGAGGTTGCTTTTAACCCAAGATCGCAAGTTCGCTTATTGGGGCACGTTATATTATATATAAAAAAATTATATATTTTATTAAATTTATATTTTTTTTTTATTAATATATTTATTTATTTTTATATATAATTTTTATTTTTTTTTAATTTAATAATTTTATATATATATGTATAATTAAATATTTATATTTTATATTTTTATTTTTATATTATATTTATATATATATTTATATTATTATTTATTTATTAATAAAAAAAAACATTTACAGAAAAAAACAAAGCATGAATACAATGGCACAATTATCAAAGATCGAATTTCCTCAGCTCCTCCGGGGTGGACGTGAGCCAAGTATACAGAAAGCATTTCCCCTCGGGATGGCGAGCTGAGGCGCGGGAACAGAAAAGGGGCTGCCCCTTGGGTCCCTGGGGTGTCGATGATCTGGAACCCAATTCTTTAAGGAAACGTGTGGCATTTTTCCCCCATGATCCCCCAAGGTCCTGTCCCCCGGGAAAATTTTGATACTGTTGGAAATTTCCCCGGGTATTTGCGATCTTGTACTCCCCCTGTGGTCGGCAGCTCCCCCTGTCGCCCCACACTGTGAGGGTTTAAAGGGTCAGCCAGTGTGGACACCAGGATAGCCCCCATGCTAAGGCTTGCCATTTTCCAGGGATGTGGTGATCCCGTGGGGGCGGATTGCTGGGTTGGGGGTTTGTTTGCTGCAATGACGTGGCCCTCTCGGGGGGCTCCAGCTGTAGCAAGGGTTTCAAGATGCTTTGACCTCATTGTGTCTTGCATGCCACCCTTGGTTTTGGAACAGTTAAACCAGTAGAACTTTTTGGTCGCTTGCACTTGCCGCAAATAAAAATTATTCAGTGTGAAGGGGGGCGCAAGGCGCGAGCACTGCAATACGGAGGGTTTAGGGTCAGTGCGTTCCATTGCGATATGGAACTGTTTGGAGGAATCCCCGGGTGGGTGCATCACAGCCTGGAGAGGGCAAAACTCCCTATCTGTTGTTGCGCCCTGAGCATGTTGGCAAGCACCTTTTCAGCATTGGGCATCCCGCTTGACTGTTTTTAGCCATGTGCACTAGGGTTTGGTGCTGGAGCAGAAAATCTCCCATTCGGTGATGGCACGGGATAGCTAGGGGTTTTTCTATTCCCGTGATCACTGAGGGGTCAGGAAGAATTTTTTATCAACTGTTTGATGCAAGGAAAGGTAGGAAAGCGGTAAGGGGAAAACTGGGAGGATTGCGCTCCTAGCCCTCCAAGCCTGCCGGGAATGAGGCTTGCAAAAAATGTCCATTGTCAAGGGGGGAAAATTCAATCACTCTTAGCATGGCCTTTAGGAGTAATTCCTTGGTTTTGGACGCTGAAGGCTGGGGCATCCAGAAAAAAGGTAAGTTTTGGGATTGACAGGGACCTGGTGAGTGGTGAAGGGATCGTATGTGTCAATGTCTTTCATCCTGTTTCCATCGTCCGGAGGTTGAGACTTTTTTTCCTAGGGTCAAAACGATGGCATTGGGGCCCCAAAGGAGCACCAAGAGGATATTGGCTGGTCAATGGCTCGTGCTCCGGAAAAAAAGGCACTAATTTCTGGGTACTTTGTTGGGAAAACTATTTTTACATTTTTGGGGGGGTTTAAAAAAAGGCGCAAAGGGTTTTCCCCTGTCTTTAATTTTAATATGTCCACTAGGGGAGATTCTGTTGTGCCAGCCCCGGGTACCGTCGTCCCCGGAACCAGATATTTACCCCTGGAGAGTGCCTCCCTGTTCCTTGATGACCAAAAAAAAATAGAAAGGGGGGAGAGGGGCCCCCTGTTGCACGCCCCACCGAGTCAATTTCATGGTCCCCCAAACAAAAAGTTTGGAATCACACTATAACCCATTCTATGAAGGGAAAAAAGGAAGGGGGTTTCTATAAAAATGCTTGGAGAGCAGCATCCCTTCTGCCGAGTTGAAAGCATTGGCAAAGTCCCCAATTTGACCCAAGCTTTTTATAGGGGAAATTTTTTTTATATATACTGTCTGCGGGGCGCTGCTTCACAGCCCTGTTTAACGCCGAAACCGAGTGAGTTGGTTTAGCTTTTCAGCAGCCCCTTTCCACCCCACCCCCCCCCCCCCAACCTGATTTCCCCTATAATTTAGAAATTTATTAAATTATAATTATATTATATTATATAAATTTTTTTTATATATATATAATATTTTTTATATATATAAATAAATTAATATAAAAATAATATAAAAATATAAATATCTTTATATATATATTTTATCTTAAAAATATATTTTAAAAATATTATATAAAATATATATATAAAATTTATATAATTATATAATATAATTTTATGTGTGCCGAATTGTAAAACTGGTCAAATAGCAAGAACTCATTTAAAATTTTAAATCCTTCTGAAATTTTTCTTATATTTAAAGAATATATTTTTTATTAAAGTTAATGTAAAAAAATTTTTAATTTTGCATCAAAAGAATTTAGAAAACTTACCAACCTTATTATAACAAGAACAATTTATTTTAGCCTAAACCCAACTAAATTATTTTAGATTTGTTTACAAATATTTAATACTAAACAAACACAGTGAAAATATTTTTTTCGTTAGGGTTCAGAATGATTTTGGCGAAATTATTGCATACACAAATTTCACTTGTCCTATATGGCAAGGTGAGCGTTGCTATTTAAGCCAAGATCGCAAGTTCTGCCTATTCGGCACGACATATATATATATATATATATATATATATATATATATATAATATATATATATATATATATATATATATATATATATATATATATAATATGTACAAGATGTTGGGTTTTATTTTGGCCCGGTTTGCCTTATATTTGGAAGAAATTTGTAAATTTGAAAAACTACGTTTTCATGCAATAATGTCCGAGTTCCTCATCTGATTGCCTTCAACCCTTCAGTGCTGATAACTAGAAAATGCAGTTCATGGACTACTTCGAACTTAATATGTTCAGTTCAAGAGTCTTGACTGTTGAATTGACCACCTTCTTCCAGGGGTGAAGACTGATTACCTTAGGGACAGACTACTACTTCACGTTTTCCACCGTCTCCAGAGATTTATTAAAACTGAGGGACAGGTTACCTTATACTGCCCCTTCATCTCTTCCACTGTCTGCAGTATTATTCTCTGTATTGGAATCATAAAACTGAACTGGAAAAACTTCTCTACAATAAAGATTCACGAGTGTTTCGCATGTTTTATTCATCTAAATTTGCTGTTGAAATTTAGGATATTGATCTCGCTAAGATCCTAGTATTTCACAGTGGAAAGGATGAATTAGATTTGGGCTGTGTATGTCCTAATTTACCAATTTTTAATGTAGATATTGTGATATTAGTTTCCATATGATGACTTGTGAACACGTCTTCTGACTCACTTCATATCTACAACGTTAATATTTAACTGTATTGCTAACCTATGCTGCATTCTACACTATTCTTATCGCGTGCAGTGAGGCAAGGAGGTCTGAGCTAATGCATTACAGGGATACCTTTCTCCAATGGCGCAGCGACCGAGATACATCCAAATAGCATTATGTTTCTGTGGAAAGAAGCGATTGAAAAATAGAGATAACGTGGCTTAATCCAAGGAATGGGAGGATAATTTTCATTCACTGGATCAAAATTCCTTCACCGTCATCCGGTACGCTCTCTGTCCCCTCGTCCCCTATACTTGTACACAACTATATGGTTAAATATCTTTTGGTGAGGCTTTCCCTTCATTCCAAAACTCTCTTGTTTCAATTATGAATAACTCCTGCAGTTTATTTTTGAGGTCTCAAATATCTTCGTCATTTTCCGTGAACTCGGATCCTCCCCGTTGGTTCTTTTTTTGATCACCTGTTCACTTGCAGACATATTCCTCCTGTTTTAATTGAACAGTGTCTTACGTTGTTCTTTTGCCTTTGTTCCTTCGTCATTTTCAATTTGGTTTTCTGTTTCCTTTTTGATTCTAAGGTATTCATTCATTTTGACCTTTTTGTTCTTGAGTTTCGGTGCCATACAATGCTTACTTCATTTTCTCTTTTCTCACAATACTTTATGCCACAGTTTAAGGAACACCACGACGATGACGGTCCGGCTTTTCCACTATCTGCAGTAAATATATGAGCTTGTTTAGAGCTGTTCTCTTTGATCGTAGCGTCATGAGTCACTTCCACTGTCGTCCCTTATAATAACTTTGATTTATTGATATTTCTTCTTTGCTCAATTCTATTTGGTTTATTATATGCCGTTTACAAACCCAGTTAATGGTCTGCCTCTTGATTTATGCTGCAGTTGACTTTTAATTGCTCTCTCATTCGTTGAATATCATGAATATACTGAATCAAACTTCATCAAATGTAGTCTTCTAATTCTTTAAAATATTCAGTCATTTTCTTATATTTCATCTTTTGACGAGCTTCTCAAGTGCCATTTGGCAATGCAATGTCTGTAATACGCAAAACCCAACTTCTCCCTGCTCCATTCGCTGAGGTTGTCAACTGCTCATTACCCCTTTCCCTTCAGTGTGATGTTTCCTTTCCTCCCTGCCTCTTGTTTATATCAGTTCCTCAGCTTATTCAGGAAATAAATACCCTTTTTCTTTTTATATCTTGGCGAGTACCATCACCTCGTGCCAGTTGATCTACCTTCTTGTTACTTTTGGTTCAGCCTGCTTTAGTGATAGTTCATATGCAACTAGGTGTTTTTCAGGCTCTTTCTTATCTCAGTGGACCATAGTACTGCACCCTGTCTTCATACCACATGTACAGAGGTTTTGAAGATGCCTGCAGTACAATAATCATTTTATAGTTTCAGCTAGCTATACTGTACCTTTAATCTCTCTGTTAAATTTCCAACCATGTGCTGGCACTTCTCGAAATAATAGGGAGCTTTCATCTCACAAGACTGTCATTCCCATTAGCCTCCTAGGGCGGGGATGGCAAACCAGAGAGGCCTAGCTTCTCCCTACGAGCCCCGTGAGGGCGGGGAATGTGGCTAGGCCTGGGGACAGTTGGTCCCAAAGATGACGGGGTACTTGTGCCTCCTCCCATGGGAGACTTAGGTCTCAGTCACTCCCTTGACAGGGAGCCAAGGCCGGGCCACCACTTGGAAAACGCCCGGGCCGGGAGTATACCAGCGAATCTTAAAAAAAAAAAGGGTAGTCTTTATACACAGGAGAAAGCTATGCTTCCCCAATGTAAAATTTCGCTGAAAGGATGTACTTCATTCTCTATCCCTGGCTTAGTTTAGTTGTAATTAGGGCATGTAGGTTTCTCGTATTATTATTATTATTAATATTATTATTTGTTTGATAATGAGACCACTGCTTTCTTTTTACTTAGGCAAAGATCAAAATGATGAATGCACTTACTAGTAGGATGGGTGAAGTTTGATAGGGTCTGCATACTCAGAGATCCTAGAACCCCTCTTAGGTTGCTACGATTCAGCAACATCAGAGTTTTCTAAAAGTTTCGTTAAGACCCCTGTTTTCGTATTGGGTTTACTGATTCAAATAGAATCTCTACCTTGCCTGCTCCTCGAACTTATAGTATTCCTAGAGAAAAAGGTGATCTCAGGAAACGAGTACTACCACTCACCTTCGTGGTCTCGTTATCGTACAGTCCATAAAGGTTGAGGAGGAGTCCCGCAGTGCCTGCGTTCATCAGGACCTTAATAGCCCTATAGATCCTATACTATTTTTAATGATCAAAAGGTTTCTTTCGAAAACTTTTGATCATTGAAAATACAGTAGGATCACTCTAGTTTTAAAGCTCGTGCCACCATTGTAAGATATAAAGACAATAGAAAAATTTAAAGCTTATAAACTGTGAAACTAGGCCAGAGTCAGAGTACGGATTTTGGGAAAAGGAAAGAAATAAAGAAACAGATAAAGAAAAAGAACCTGGAATAATTAGTAACCCGAACCTACTTACTTAAATGTATGTAATCAGCAGAACATCAACAACAGAGGCAAAGCTCGCTGGAATGAGAGTGGCATTAGATAAAGGAGGGAGATTACAGTATAAGTAGTCGAGGAAGCGCTGAACCGCAGGTAAAGACTCGTTTAGAACACTATACCTCATTATTGTGGCCCATTCTTCAGTATCGAGCGTAGCTGTAGAGACTCACTTAGTAAAGCACAAAACGAAACTTGAAACAGTCGAAAGAAAGCAACAAGACAAGTGTCTGAAATGAGGAGAATAGGTTGAAAAGACAGAATACAGGATTAGGTGTTAATCAGTGAGAGATTGAAGAACAAAACTGCACATGATCACGAAATTCAAAATGAAACCAGCACAGAAAGGGTTGCAAAAAGACAATAAAATTGTTATACATTACATTTCCAAATGAGCCACTGATATTAAAAAAATATTTTTATCAACAATAGACTAGTAAACATGTGAGATAAGCTGAGCAACGACTCAAAGAAGCATACTCCACACAGCTGTTTAAAAAAAATAAATAGAACTGACAAGTTTCAGTAACATGAGTTGCTGTAAACGTTCAGTAGCCGCACCAGGAGCTGGGGCTCAACCAATGCAAATAGATTATTCCAATTTAGTAATTACAGAAACACTAAAAAAAAAAAACTCGTTAATTAACAAACATCTATTTCACTGACCGCTTGTGTTTAAAATATTATATTTTGTTCATTAATAACTAGAGTCTGTCAGTGTTCATTATCGTCAAGTTTGCACTCATCTACATTGAATATTAAGCCCCACGCACTTACTTCCTCATATTAATCGTCTTTCCTCTTCAATTATCCAATTATCCGAAGTTTTTCTCCTAGTTGTGGCCAACCAATTCCTCACATTTTTGCATTAACCAACCAATGTAGTGGCTGAGTTGCTGACGTTCCTGGGACCTGCACGTGGCTCTTGTGGGACCTGGAATTTGACGTTCTTAGTTCTGCCTCATGTGGAACCTGAAATGTGAAGGTGTTAGTTCTGCTTCTTGTGGAACCTGGAATGTGACGCTGTTCTCCTTGCGGAACCTGAAATGTGACGCTCTCAGTTCTGCGTCATATGGGACCTGGAATGTGACGCTGGAATTCTTTGAAACTGTAAAAAATATAATGTTGAGGAATAAAATATAAGCAATTACAATTGATGGAAGAATATTTAAATAAGAACATTCTAATCATTATATTATTATTATTATTATTATTATTATTATTATTATTATTATTATTATTATTATTATTATTATTATTTTCAACGAACCGGCTGCATTCCACCGGAGAAGGGGTTACCAGCCCCTTACTCCCGGCATTTAAGTCGCCTCTTAATTAAGACACGGATGGCTTATGTAGGAAGAATGTTTTTTCACTTCCCTATGGAGATAAGAGGAAATGAAGAAGAATAAGAGCTATTAAAAGAATGGAAGAAAACCCAAATAGGTGTCGTCAATGAGGAGAAATAAATGGGATTAGGCCAAGAGTGTTTGAGAGTTAGAGCTAAGGAAGGGGTAGCAATAATGTTGATGGATTAGTTATGGAAGGAGAAGAGGGAATATAAATGTATAAATTCAAGGATTATGTAGATTAACATAAGGGTCGGATGGAAAAAGTGGGTTATAGTTAGTGTTCGTGCACCTGGTGAAGAGAGGAGTTTAGAGGAGAAAGAGAGAGAGAGAGAGATTTTGGGAGTTGTTAAGAGAGTGTTAGGGAACTTTTTAACCAAGTGAGAGAGTAATTTTGGTAGGGGACCTAAATGCTATAGTGGAAGGAAAGGTTAAAGAGGATGAGGTAGGTAAGTTTGAGATGCCAGGTGTGAATGATAATGGGGAAGCCTTTGATCGAACCTTATACAGAAAGGAGTTTGCTAACAGGTAATTTAAAGGGAAAAAGGGATAAATAAGTATACAAGATACGATATAGATAATAATGACAATAGTTAGTTGGACTATGCATTGGTAGATAAAAGACTGTTGGGTAGACTTCAGGATGTGCATGTTTATAAAGGGGCCACAGATATATCAGATCATTTTTTAGTTGTAGCTACAGTGAGAGTAAAAGATTGATGGGATACAAGGCATCAACAAGTAAGAGAAAAAGGATAGCTTATAGACTAAGGGAGAAGGCATTTAGGGCACAATGTAAACAACTATTGGAAGGAAGATGGGCTAGTGAGAGTATAGGCAATGAGGATGAAGAGGTATGAGATAAATTCAAAGATGTAGTGTTCAACAGATGTGTGAGGTTACAGGAAAATGAGTGAGTGAGGGAAGAGAAGCGATTGGTGGAATGATGAGGTAATGAGAGTAGTAAGAGAGAGAAAGTTAGCAAATGAGAGTTTTTTACAAAGAAGTAATGCAAGCAGAGAGGAGTATATGGAGAGAAAAAGAGAGGTTAAGAGAGTGATGAGGGAATGTAATAAGAGAGCAAATAAGAAAATGGGTGAAATGCTATAAACAAATTTACCGAGAGTAAGAAAAAGTTTTGAAGTGAGATTAATAATCTGAGAAAGCCTATGGAACGAATGGATATGACAGTTAAAAATATGAGGGGAGAGTTATTATGTGGAGTGTTGAATCTTTCGGGAAGATGGAGGGAATATTTTGAGGAAATGTTTAATGTTGGAGAAGATAGGGAAACTGTAATTTCATACATTGGGCAGGGAGGAGGTTTTCATTTAACGAATGTGTAGAAGAGTGGATGGTGCCTGGGTACTGGCAGAGAGCACCTACAGTTCCTCTGTATGAAGGCAAAGAGGGCAAAAGAAAGTGTAAATATTATAGGGGAATAAATCTGTCGAGTATAACTTGAAAAGTGTATAGTAGAGTTATTACTGAAAGAATTAAGAGTAAGACGGAGAGCAGGATGAACAAAGAACAAAGATACTTTAGAATGGGTAGGGGATGTGTAGACCAAGTGTTTACAGTGAACCATATAGATAAGCAGTATTTAGATACGAGTAAAAAGGTTTTCGTTGCATTAATGGATTTTGGAAAGGCACATGACAGGGTGGAGAGGGGAGCAATGTGGCAGATGTTGCAAATGTATGGAATAGGTGGTAGGTTACTGAAAGCAGTTAAGAGTTTTTTCGAGGGTAGTGAACCTCATGTTATAGTATGTAGGAGAGAGAAAGAGAGGGAGATTATTTCTCAGTAAAAGTAGGCCATAGACAGGGGTGCATGATGTCACAATGGTTGTTCAATATATTTATAGATGGGGTTGTATGGGAAATGAATGCTCGGGTGTTGGCAAGTGATGTGGGATTGAAAGAGAGAGAATCTAACACAAAGTGAGAGTTGCTACAGTTGCTTTTTGCTAATGACACTGTACTCTTGGGAGATTCTGAAGAGAAGCTGTATAGGTTGGTGTGCGAGTTTGGAAGGGTATGTAAAAGAAGGAAATTAAAAAATGAACACAGGAAAGAACGAAGTGATGATGGTAACAAATAATTTAGGTAGTAAAAGACAGGATATTAGATTGGAGGGAGGAAGTATGGAGGAAGTGAATGCATTCAGATATTTGGGAGTGGACTTGTCAGCAGATGGGTCTATGAAAGATGAGGTAAATAATAGAATTGATTAGAGGAAAAAGG
This sequence comes from Cherax quadricarinatus, assembly GCF_026875155.1. Classification (NCBI taxonomy): domain Eukaryota; kingdom Metazoa; phylum Arthropoda; class Malacostraca; order Decapoda; family Parastacidae; genus Cherax; species Cherax quadricarinatus. Next base: position 110,878,454 of record NC_069399.1, read on the forward strand.
TAAGTTGAGCAGTAAGGAGTCTATGTATACAAAGAATGTTTTTCATGGAAGCGAAGACGGGAATGTATGAGAGTATAGTGGTACCAACGCTCTCATATTGGTGTGACGCATTGCTGGTGAATGTTGCAACAAGAAGGCAGTGCATAGTAGAGATGTGTTTGAGGGCAATGTGTGGTTTGAATATAATGGAGAGAATCCGTAATTTGCGGGGGTACTAAGAGTATTATCCAGAGGGCTGAGAAGGGAGTTTTGAGATGGTTCGGACATTTAGAGAGGTTGGAAAAATAGAGTTTACTTGGAGGGCATATTAATTTGTTCGGGAATGAAGGTGGGGTAGGGTCGTCCTAGGAAAGGTTGGAAGGAGGGAGTAAAGGAGGTTTTGTGTGAGAGGGGCTTGGACTTCCAGCAAGCGTGCGTGTGTTACATAGGATCGAGTGGAGACAAATGTTTTTGTTTTATGATTTGATGATTTGTTTGAATCTGGAAGTACAATGTCTGCACTTTGAAGGATGGGTGTTGATATGTTGCAGTTTTTTAACTGTAGTATAAGCACTCTCTGGCAAGACAGTGATGGAGTGAATGATGATGAAAGTGTCTGTTCTTTTTCGGGTCACCTTGCCTTGGTGGGAAACGGCCAAAGTGTTAATAAAAATAATAAAAAAAGTATATCTACAAACTCTAATAATGATCTGTACTTTCTATTTTGTATGATACATCAGTGTCGAAAGTTTGAAGCTGAGCCGAAGAGGAGTTACCTATATTAATTTCTAAGTTCGGCGGGGGTCGGTAGGCAAACCTGGTATCACATTTTCATTTCCTTCAGAAATTTACAACCATGCAGATTCGGTGTCAGTTTCCCAAGACTTTATATTCATATTTAATGCAGCAGTTCAAATTTTTATCACTGATGAATTTATTACCTTGAGATCGCATTCGGCAGGCATGACTCCATTCTTTACATTAGACCAAATTTCGGTAATTTCAATTATATCTTTGTTTCTTGTACACGTAATTGATCTTAATTCGTTTATCTTATTATAAACCCTACGACTGTTAGTATAATAGATTTATAAAAAAAAAAAAATTTTACATCTTCCCCACCATACCATACCCCCGGCCGGGATTGAACCCGCGGTCATAGACCGCGGATGAATCTTATTGTGGCTAGCTGGTCTAGTGGCTAACGCGACGGGCTGGAGTTTTGAGACTCTATGACCGCGGGTTCAATCCCGGCCGGGGGTATGGTTTGTTTGCAATCGTGTCATTACGATTTCTTGAGTCATGTTTACATCTTCCCTTTGTTTTTGAAGTATTGCTGTTATTTTTATCTATCTGTCCATCCTACAAACCTTCTTTACTAATTATGATTTTTATCTTTTATTTTTAGTACAAGAACCTTGTTTTCTTCCCACACAGACCTACATCTTCAACACTATCTTTTATTTTACAAATTCCCTGCGTATTTTCCCAATCATGTCTACAGTTTCCAAATTGACTAATTTCTTTGACCACTATCAGAAACTGGTTAAATCTCAATGATAAATCTCTGACCGCCCTCTATTGGCACTGCTAAGACTTTGACTTGCTGTTGTTTGCAAGTGATGTAAGGTGAATTTCATCCCATGCCAACATGACGCGTTTATCGAAACAAGTTTTCCAATTATCAGTGAACTCTACCATTACATCCTGACAACACTTACCGAGCCTTCTATTACTCTAATGGCCTCGGATAACCATTCGTTTCCGACCATTATCCTAGGTAAATTGGTACATTTCACCGGTGTACAACCTCTTTCTTTAACTGCTCCAATAATCATTTTGAACCTTTTATGCACTCCTTCCTCCTAGCCTCCCCCACTTTGTGATCTCCATCACTCAGGCAAACAAAGAACTGCTTCCTATCCACAAAATCTTCCATCCTAGAGGCAGGTAGATACAGTAGATTCGCATCGTATTCTCTCTGTCCCCCTCACAGAATGCAGGCTCAGTAACTCTCAGCTAGGAGTCTTCAGGAACAATAACTGTCTTAACTTGATATTTCCACAAACCTTGCTTACCGTCATCCCAATTCAATGCTTTATTGGTCGACCTTCATTTGTTCTTGTAGCACAGCAGAGGTGTTAACGATTTCCAACTAAGCTCCAATCTTCGTTCTGATCTTGAGATTTGTTCTTTTCGTTTCCAGTATTGACCACCTTTCTTCGTTATCCTCAGACTTTGTCACATGAGGAACGCCACGAATCCTCTTAATCTCCCTCAGAAGAAATATCTCTCTCTCTCTCTTGGCTTCCTTAAGACTCCACCTTGCACCAGGTGGTGCAGCTGCTCCACCGAAGACATCGTTGTTAACCTTGCTGATTTTATTGCGTTAATACCTGTTTATGTTAGTCTCCCCTGCCTGTTTGTGCTACCACCAGGTATGATCTGTTGACTTGAAAATAGGCCTGCTGTACAGGCAACATGTCGTCTAAATATAGTTCCCAGTTGCTGTTTGTATCTCTGTCACCTACAAGTTGTAGTTGTTGTTGGTGATTTTGTTTTTGTGTTGTTGTTATTGTACATTTTGTTTCATTTGTTATTAGAGAAATTGCGCTCGTTGTTATTTGTTTTGGTTATTGTTGATGTTGATGTTGTTATTGTTGGTTTTAGTGTTGCAACTTTCCTGTTTTTTAACCGTTGGAAAACTGTTTGTACAAGAGTGTGGATCCTTTTACTCCGTCATCAATTTCAGTTAATTAAATTTCATTTTCCAATCATCAAAGTCGCAGTATGAGCATCAGTATACAAAACATCGGCTTTATTTAAATGCAAGAGAATAACTCACACATAAAGGCTACTAACATGGGGAGTAATAAGCTCAAACGAAATCAGTCCGCTTCGTCTGCGTTTCCCACACAAAACATACATGCTGCCAATATAATCTCTTCTCTATCCCAGGCCATTGTAGCATTAATTTCCAGTTTTTATATAGAGAATATTACATCATTAATTGATTTTCCGTTGTCTCATGTCCACTGACACGACCCATGATGTCATGCAGAACTTGTTAGTAGTAAATGAATACTGATGTGACCCACTGTGTCAGGATGCATTCATTATGGTAAAGCAAGACCACTGGCACAACCCACGATGTCATGAGGGCAGAGCATAACCATTGACATGACCCATAAAGTCACAATAAGAGAACATGATCACCGACACCATCTGTGATGCAATGTTTAGTATATTGGCAGTAAGAATTTCACAATATCTCAAAAAGTAACAAATTTTATGTGAGTGCTGGGGATCAGACCAGCAGCTTTGCATTTGCAAGTCCACGACTCTACTAACTTACCCTAAGGACGTGCAAAATAACTATGTATAGGAATCTTCAACTGTTTATCGGCTTACTTTAAGTATAGGGTACACAACAGCTCTCTATGGGCTAAATCGATGAAGTTTTATACTTGCTCTTATGACCACCCAGTCGGAGACTAGTATTACCCATACAATTTGTTTCTCTTACGATGCATTGAAATTCTCATTTCATAAACAGGAATGATGGACAAATGAGTTGATGCTGTATCAACAAAGCTATCGTGGCATACGGAACTTTCTATGTAAAAGTGAGGTAAGGAACGGATAGTGTTTCCCATAGACTTTTTTTTTCGAATACTCTGTGGTAAATATGTATATGCAACAAAAAAAAAGAAAAAAAAAAAGAACGTCGTCGTAAGCTCCTCACTTCTATGTGCGGGTTATATGAGTATAATATGTATATGTATTCGTGAAGTGTGTATAGTCGTGGACTTACAGTTGCTTGGCAGCGAGTAGTCTCCAGTACAGCTGCAATGTGAGCAGGGTAATATTTATGCTTGGATTCAGGGAAATTTATTATCTACACTTGAGTTCAGCACTCTGGAGGCTGGATTAGGATAATGAAGTTTCCAAAGTTATTAGGTATTTCCCAGGGAGAATCTTTAAGTGCTAACAAGATTTTTTTTTCTCCAACTTTCTATTTCGGCTATAAAACGAGAAGGCCTCTTCCTGTCAGCTCTATAATACAAATATATATATATATATATATATATATATATATATATATATATATATATATATATATATATATATATATATATATATATAAAATATATATATATATATATATATATATATATATATATATATATATATATACATACATATATATATATATATATATATATATATATATATATATATATATATATATACATATATATATATATATATATATATATATATATATATATATATATATATATATATATATATATATATTATATATATATGTATATATAAGGTAGTAGGTTGGTAGACAGCAACCACCCAGGGAAGTACTACCGTCCTGCCAGATGACTGTGAAACAGAAACCTGTAACTGTTTTGCATGATGGTAGGATTGCTGGTTTCTTTTTCTGTCTCATAAACACGCTAGATAACAGGGATATCTTGCTACTCCTACTTACACTTTGGTCACACTTTACAGACACGCACATGCATATATATATACATACATCTAGGTTTTTCTCCTTTTTCTAAATAGCTCTTGTTCTTCTTTATTTCTTCTATTGTCCATGGGGAAGTGGAAAAGAATCTTTCCTCCGTAAGCCATGCGTGTCGTATGAGGCGACTAAAATGCCGGGAGCAATGGGCTAGTAACCCCTTCTCCTGTAGACATTTACTAAAAAAACGAGAAGAAGAAAAACTTTATAAAACTGGGATGCTTAAATGTGCGTGGATGTAGTGCGGATGACAAGAAACAGATGATTGCTGATGTTATGAATTAAAAGAAGTTGGATGTCCTGGCCCTAAGCGAAACAAAGCTGAAGGGGGTAGGGGAGTTTCAGTGGGGGGAAATAAACGGGATTACATCTGGAGTATCTGAGAGAGCTAGAGCAAAGGAAGGGGTAGCAGTAATGTTGAATGATCAGTTATGGAAGGAGAAAAGAGAATATGAATGTGTAAATTCAAGAATTATGTGGATTAAAGTAAAGGTTGGATGCGAGAAGTGGGTTATAATAAGCGTGTATGCACTTGGAGAAGAGAGGAATGCAGAGGAGAGAGAATGTATAGGAGTCTTTGAACCAAGTGAGAGAGTAATTGTGGTAGGGGACATGAATGCTAAAGTAGGAGAAACTTTTAGAGAGGGTGTGGTAGGTAAGTTTGGGGTGCCAGGTGTAAATGATAATGGGACCCCTTTGATTGAACTTTGTATAGAAAGGGGTTTAGTTATAGGTAATACATATTTTAAGAAAAAGAGGATAAATAAGTATACAAGATATGATGTAGGGCGAAATGACAGTAGTTTGTTGGATTATGTATTGGTAGATAAAAGACTGTTGAGTAGACTTCAGGATGTACATGTTTATAGAGGGGCCACAGATATATTAGATCACTTTCTAGTTGTAGCTACACTGAGAGTAAAAGGTAGATGGGATACAAGGAGAATAGAAGCATCAGGGAAGAGAGAGGTGAAGGTTTATAAACTAAAAGAGGTGGCAGTTAGGGTAAGATATAAACAGCTATTGGAGGATAGATGGGCTAATGAGAGCATAGGCAATGGGGTCGAAGAGGTATGGGGTAGGTTTAAAAATGTAGTGTTAGAGTGTTCAGCAGAAGTTTGTGGTTACAGGAAAGTGGGTGCGGGAGGGAAGAGGAGCGATTGGTGGAATGATGATGTAAAGAGAGTAGTAAGGGAGAAAAAGTTAGCATATGAGAAGTTTTTACAAAGTAGAAGTGATGCAAGGAGGGAAGAGTATATGGAGAAAAAGAGAGAGGTTAAGAGAGTGGTAAAGCAATGTAAAAAGAGAGCAAATGAGAGAGTGGGTGAGATGTTATCAACAAATTTTGTTGAAAATAAGAAAAAGTTTTGGAGTGAGATTAACAAGTTAAGAAAGCCTAGAGAACAAATGGATTTGTCAGTTAAAAATAGGAGAGGCGAGTTATTAAATGGAGAGTTAGAGGTATTGGGAAGATGGAGGGAATATTTTGAGGAATTGTTAAATGTTGATGAAGATAGGGAAGCTGTGATTTCGTGTATAGGACAAGGAGGAATAACATCTTGTAGGAGTGAGGAAGAGCCAGTTGTGAGTGTGGGGGAAGTTCGTGAGGCAGTAGGTAAAATGAAATGGGGTAAGGCAGCCGGGATTGATGGGATAAAGATAGAAATGTTAAAAGCAGGTGGGGATATAGTTTTGGAGTGGTTGGTGCAATTATTTAATAAATGTATGGAAGAGGGTAAGGTACCTAGGGATTGCAGAGAGCATGCATAGTTCCTTTGTATAAAGGCAAAGGGGATAAAAGAGAGTGCAAAAATTATAGGAGGATAAGTCTGCTGAGTATACCTGGTAAAGTGTATGGTAGAGTTATTATTGAAAGAATTAAGAGTAAGACGGAGAATAGGATAGCAGATGAACAAGGACGCTTTAGGAAAGGTAGGGGGTGTGTGGACCAGGTGTTTACAGGGAAACATATAAGTGAACAGTATTTAGATAAGGCTAAAGAGGTCTTTGTGGCATTTATGGATTTGGAAAAGGCGTATGACAGGGTGGATAAGGGGGCAATGTGGGAAATGTTGCAAGTGTATGGTGTAGGAGGTAGGTTACTGAAAGCAGTGAAGAGTTTTTACGAGGATAGTGAGGCTCAAGTTAGAGTACATAGGAAAGAGGGAAATTATTTCCCAGTAAAAGTAGGCCTTAGACAAGGACGTGTGATGTCACCGTGGTTGTTTAATATATTTATAGATGGGGTTGTAAGAGAAGTAAATGCGAGGGTCTTGGCAAGAGGCGTGGAGTTAAAAGATAAAGAATCACACACAAAGTGGGAGTTGTCACAGCTGCTCTTTGCTGATGACACTGTGCTCTTGGGAGATTCTGAAGAGAAGTTGCAGATTGGTGGATGAATTTGGTAGGGTGTGCAAAAGAAGAAAATTAAAGGTGAATACAAGAAAGAGTAAGGTTATGAGGGTAACAAAAAGATTACGTGATGAAAGATTGAATATCAGATTGGAGGGAGAGAGTATGGAGGAGGTGGACGTGTCAGCGGATGGGTCTATGAAAGATGAGGTGAATCATAGAATTGATGAGGGGAAAAGTGTGAGTGGTGCACTTAGGAGTCTGTGGAGACAAAGAACTTTGTCCTTGGAGGCAAAGAGGGGAATGTATGAGAGTATAGTTTTACCAACGCTCTTATATGGGTGTGAAGCATGGGTGATGAATGTTGCAGCGAGAAGAAGGCTGGAGGCAGTGGAGATGTCATGTCTGAGGGCAATGTGTTGTGTGAATACAATGCAGAGAATTCGTAGATTGGAAGTTAGGAGGAGGTGCGGCATTACCAAAACTGTTGTCCAGAGGGCTGAGGAAGGGTTGTTGAGGTGGTTCGGACATGTAGAGAGAATGGAGAGAAACGGAATGACTTCAAGAGTGTATCAGTCTGTAGTGGAAGGAAGGCGGGGTAGGGGTCGGCCTAGGAAAGGTTGGAGAGAGGGGGTAAAGGAGGTTTTGTGTGCGAGGGGCTTGGACTTCCAGCAGGCATGCGTGAGCGTGTTTGATAGGAGTGAATGGAGACAAATGGTTTTTAATACTTGACGTGCTGTTGGAGTGTGAGCAAAGTAACATTTATGAAGGGGTTTAGGGAAACCGGCAGGCCGGACTTGAGTCCTGGAGATGGGAAGTACAGTGCCTGCACTCTGAAGGAGGGGTGTTAATGTTGCAGTTTAAAAACTGTAGTGTAAAGCACCCTTCTGGCAAGACAGTGATGGAGTGAATGATGGTAAAAGTTTTTCTTTTTCTGGCCACCCTCCCTTGGTGGGAATCGGCCAGTGTGATAATAAATATATATATATATATATATATATATATATATATATATATATATATATATATATATATATATATATATATATATATGTCGTGCCGAATATGTAAAACTGGTCAATTAGCAAGAACTCATTTAAAATTAAGCCCTTTCTGAAATTTTCTCTTATATGTTTAAAGATATATTTTTTCATTAATGTTAACGTAAAAATTTTTAATTTTGCACCAAAAGAATCTTAGAAAGCTTACCTAACCTTATTATAACAAAAACAATTTATTTTAGCCTAACCCAACTAAATATATTTTAAATACGTTTACAATAATTTAGTACTAAACAAACGCAATCAAATATATTTTTTTTCGTAAGGTTCAGAATGATTTTGGCGAAA
>NC_069399.1:110891676-110948822 GCF_026875155.1 Cherax quadricarinatus
ATCACAATATTGATGAGTTCCTGTCTAGATTCAGTGGTTTAGTTCTCTCTATTAAGTTCAGGACCGAACATTAAACACAACAAATTAGCTTTCTTAGATGTTTTAATCCATGGAGTTGACAAGAGACTTAAATTTGCAGTAAGCATTGAAGTCAGTCAACCTTCCTCTGGCTACAATATCATGTCCTCTGTGTATTTCAACCATATATGACACTTCAATGTGAACGAATAGTTCTTACAAGCAGGAAATATGATCTAGGGACGATACCTTGACTGTGCATAGGGACAAACGAGCGCATCTAGCTAGCAACAGCCATGGAAATTAAGAATACATACATTGCAAGAAAATGTGCCAGCAGTAGCGCCAAGTTAGTACTATCATGGCTGAGGAATGTAGGACTGTGGACAACCACCTTCCACTAGTACGTCGGCAGCGGCTATATGAAGGTGAAATTATTGTTCCTACCTTCCCTTCACAGCAAGCTATCCTATTTATCACTCTTCTAGCCACTGAGGTGAAGTGAGGAATACTCGTGAAGACGTGCTTAGGTGATACATCATTTAACACCCACTCATTTCCTCCCTGAAGGGGTAGGGTGACCCCGAACAGAGTTCGGGGTCACCCTACTCCTTCAGCTCTTCTTCAGCCATTACCCTTGACATAGTGTGGTCCCATGCAGTGCTTAATATTGCAGTCTGCCCTTTTTCACCCCCTTCATGCCTCAATTTGCTACGTATAAATTGTTTGCAGAGTCGGATACTGAAGTGTGCCATATTATTACCTCCCGTACGGGAGGTCCCTTAATGTTAATTCAGTGATATTTGTATCCTGTTAAGTAGTAATCTGAGTTAAGTGCTATCTATCCTTTTTTTCTGTGTGTGTGTTTTTGATTTATGTCATGAAGGGTGACTTAGTGGAGGCTCACTAACCCAGTTATTTATTCATGACTACAGATCAAGGTACGACTGCTGGTTTTGTAGTATTTATTGTCGTCTTTAGTATTATTTAATACTTAATAAGGTTACTCATTTTTTTAAGAGTCCAGAAAGAAAGTTCACCTAATTATCTGTACTCTGCTGTATGACATAATACTTAGTGGTTAACAGTGGTATTTCGTGACAGTGTTTGTGGTAAATTATAACTGCAAACGTATCTGTGCTTTGTACTAACTGGTAACTTCTATCTGTGGCTATATGTACCTACTATACGTCACTGAGATTGCTATTTTCTCAAGAGGTAATGCTTAGTGTACTTTTTTTTTAAAGAACGGTGAGGTTCTAGCTTGCCGACCGCTCTCTCTCTCTCTCTCTCTCTCTCTCTCTCTCTCTCTCTCTCTCTCTCTCTCTCTCTCTCTCTCTCTCTCTCTCTCTCTCTCTCTCTCTCTCTCTCTCATCACGACTCACATATAGAAACATATGCCTGCAGGTGTTGGAATCGATGATTAGTATCAGACAGTTAAAAGTAAGCAAAAGAAAAAAAAGAGAGAGTTGTAGAACACCGTCGTAGCCAAGCTCACATGACACATAGTAAAAGTGACACTTAACGTTCTTGGAAATAAATGGTATAAAATACCGACACAATGGAAATATAAACACAAATGCAGTATAATGTGACCCACTGTGTGGGTGAAACGTTGTCAATAAAGGATCACATTATACTGCATTTGTGTTTATATTTCCACTTAACGTTCTTACAAGGTGAGACAAGTCTTATCTAAAAGGATAAATGTTATGCTGAACTTCCTTGATAACACCCTGCTTCTTGCTGAGTGGAAAAATACTAGACTCACCTGACCTCTTTCAAGTCATAACAATATTGCATAAAAAATTTGACCTTCTCCAACAGATTATATAAACATAAGTAGTCAAAATGTTGCCTTCGAACACAAGGATGATTCTGCAAGTGCAACAATCTCTATCGAATTTTAAACAATTTATTAGGGGCTAATAATGCTTAATTGCACCATTTCCTAGGAATGTGCTGGCAAAATGCTTGAAAATGTTTAGAGAATAAGGTTAAGAGAATAAGAGAGCACAAACTATTATTTAGTGTTTGTACACTATTGAAAGAGCAAGAGTTGTAATAAATTACTACAACGGATAGATTAGAATTTTTTAATACAGAACTGATACGATCAGGAAGCAGTTGCCCGATTTACATCACATTAGTGCAACCAAGGATATTGATGTCATCTGTTTGCAGGAATGAAGACTATAAGTTCGAGTACCTCCTCCGAAGCTGCCGGGATATGTAACATATAACTTAAAGCCAACTAACTGTTTTGTGATTTGTGTTTGAAATAACTTGTCGCATTCACTCCTTGCCCTTCAAAGTGGAGTAAGTATGCAATATCACTGTGTTAAAGTATTTGAGTAAACTTATCCATCAACATCTCCAATCATTCTTTAGGTCCTACCTAATCAGCTTCGACCTGATGCTTTACCAGTTCACATCAGTAGTGAACCTCGCCTCACTCTTGGAGACTTTAATGCGAGTCATAAGAATATTGGTGGGTCTGTTCTGTTCTGTTGTAGATTCGCCTGTATAATCACCCGGCCCGGGCCTTTTCCAAGAGGTGGCCCGGCCTTGGCTCCTTGTCGAGGGAGTGTCTCAGACCAGTATCTGCCATAGGAGGAGGTAAAAGTACCTCCTCGTCTTCTCTGGGACCAATTGTCTCCAGGCCTAGCCCCATTCCCCGCCCCCACATGGCTCGGAGGATGAAGCTAGGCACCTTAGGCTGACACAAACCCCGCCCACACTGGGCTCGAAGGGTGTGGCAGCTGCATAGCAACAGACGATGGCAGGAGGTGCAATGGCAGCAAGCACTACAGGATCCTTTTGAAGTCACACCCCGGCTTTAGGCATTAGGTCCGAGCGCTGGGGAAGCTCAAGAATGCCTCTTGCTGTGTGTGTTGCAGCTGCTACTATACTTGTCCGTTGCACTCTTCTCTGGTGGGTCTATAATAAACACCAAAAGAACTAAACTAGAGAAATTTCCTAGGTATACCACAGGGAGGAGTTCTTACTCACATGCTATTTAATGTCATCATTAATGCTCTCCTAAATTGTCTATCTACCTCACATAAACATACAAGTATAAGCTATGCTGATGGCATCATGATCCCCACAACAGGGCATGAGAGTGTCATTCTTAACGAGGTTCAGGTAATTTGTAATTGACTAGGCCTCACTACATCTTCATCGAAAACAAAGATATTGACAAGTAAACGACATCCCCAACCCATCTGCTTGTAGGATGAAAATATCAGCTACGTTAAATTTTACAGATATCTTGGTATAAACGTACCCTTCAAAAAATCCATCATATCACTACCAAATAAGAAATGGAGATAGGCTAACTTCTTTAAAAACTGTTGATGGCTACAACTCGAACTATGATAAGTATTAGACCCTTAATTGATTATTATGCTCCTTCAGTGTTAATAAACTAAGCAAAATTTTCTCTCCAACCCTTGGAGCTTATGCAAAGTGAAGCCCTCAGGATTATTCTTGGCTGTCCTAAGTCTATCATGGTTCTTAAGTTGAGGAAGGAACTTGGGATTCCTAGCACCACTGATAGGATAAATGAGATTAGCACTGTATTTGGAATTATAATATTAATAAATGAAGTAGACACTTTTACTACTAATCTTACTAAATGTCTAGAAGTAAATATACATAAATCTAAATGGGTTGTGAAAACATGAAAAGATATTAAGTTTTACAACCTGCACGAACCGTATCACTGTACAGAGCATGACCATTTCACTCCTCCATGTAAGTCGTGTTCATTCAATATCACATACCTGCAAGCCTCTCCCAAGAAACTCATCACTAGTAATCCCTTTCTTTAATAACTTGCAAAGGCAACTGCTCAAGAATAAATCTTAAGTGTTAGTAATAATTTATCACAAGTTATACACACTGATGGATCTAAGCACGAGTCTACTGGCGGGCTGCATCTACTGTTGTTGCCACCATTTATGACTTTGATGTAGTAATTTAAAATGTTCCTGGCTCCTAAAGGCTGCTTACTCCGTAATACCACCTACCTCGTTAAGAACAATAGGAACCTTGTCGAGTTAGGCATAAAAATTAACAACTGGGCGCCTACACTGCAAACTGAATTGTCTGCTATCCTAATGACGCTAAAGTAACTTATGACACTGAGCTTGATTCTATTATTATTATTATTATTATCACACTGGCCGATTCCCACCAAGGCAGGGTGGCCCGAAAAAGAAAAACTTTCACCATCATTCACTCCATCACTGTCTTGCCAGAAGGGTGCTTTACACTACAGTTTTTAAACTGCAACATTAACACCCCTCCTTCAGAGTGCAGGCACTGTACTTCCCATCTCCAGGACTCAAGTCCGGCCTGCCGGTTTCCCTAAACCCCTTCATAAATGTTACTTTGCTCACACTCCAACAGCACGTCAAGTATTAAAAACCATTTGTCTCCATTCACTCCTATCAAACACGCTCATGCATACCTGCTGGAAGTCCAAGCCCCTCGCACACAAAACCTCCTTTACCCCCTCTCTCCAACCTTTCCCAGGCCGACCCCTACCCCGCCTTCCTTCCACTACAGACTGATACACTCTTGAAGTCATTCTGTTCGCTCCATTCTCTCTACATGTCCGAACCACCTCAACAACCCTTCCCCCAGCCCTCTGGACAACAGTTTTGGTAATCCCGCACCTCCTCCTAACTTCCAAACTACGAATTTTCTGCATTATATTCACACCACACATTGCCCTCAGACATGACATCTCCACTGCCTCCAGCCTTCTCCTCGCTGCAACATTCATCACCCATGCTTCACACCCATATAAAGAGCGTTGGTAAAACTATACTCTCATACATTCCCCTCTTTGCCTCCAAGGACAAAGTTCTTTGTCTCCACAGACTCCTAAGTGCACGACTCACCTCTTTTTCCCTCATCAATTCTATGATTCACCTCATCTTTATAGACCCATCCGCTGACACGTCCACTCCCAAATATCTGAATACATTCACCTCCTCCATACTCTCTCCCTCCAATCTGATATTCAATCTTTCATCACCTAATCTTTTTGTTATCCTCATAACCTTACTCTTTCCTGTATTCACCTTTAATTTTCTTCTTTTGCACACCCTACCAAATTCATCCACCAATCTCTGCAACTTCTCTTCAGAATCTCCAAGAGCACAGTGTCATCAGCAAAGAGCAGCTGTGACAACTCCCACTTTGTGTGTGATTCTTTATCTTTTAACTCCACACCTCTTGTCAAGACCCTCGCATTTACTTCTCTTACAACCCCATCTATAAATATATTAAACAACCACGGTGACATCACACATCCTTGTCTAAGGCCTACTTTTACTGGGAAATAATTTCCCTCTTTCCTACATACTCTAACTTGAGCCTCACTATCCTCGTAAAAACTCTTCACTGCTTTCAGTAACCTACCTCCTACACCATACACTTGCAACATCTGCCACATTGCCCCCCTATCCACCCTGTCATACGCCTTTTCCAAATCCATAAATGCCACAAAGACCTCTTTAGCCTTATCTAAATACTGTTCACTTATATGTTTCACTGTAAACACCTGGTCCACACACCCCCTACCTTTCCTAAAGCCTCCTTGTTCATCTGCTATCCTATTCTCCGTCTTACTCTTAATTCTTTCAATAATAACTCTACCATACACTTTACCAGGTATACTCAGCAGACTTATCCCAATATAATTTTTGCACTCTCTTTTATCCCCTTTGCCTTTATACAAAGGAACTATGCATGCTCTCTGCCAATCCCTAGGTACCTTACCCTCTTCCATACATTTATTAAATAATTGCACCAACCATTCCAAAACTATATCCCCACCTGCTTTTAACATTTCTATCTTTATCCCATCAATCCCGGCTGCCTTACCCCCTTTCATTATAACCTACTGCCTCACGAACTTCCCCCACACTCACAACTGGCTCTTCCTCACTCCTACAAGATGTTATTCCTCCTTGCCCTATACACGAAATCACAGCTTCCCTATCTTCATCAACATTTAACAATTCCTCAAAATATTCCTCCATCTTCCCAATACCTCTAACTCTCCATTTAATAACTCTCCTCTCCTATTTTTAACTGACAAATCCATTTGTTTTTTAGGCTTTTAACTTGTTAACCCTCACTCCAAAACTTTTTCTTATTTTCAACAAAATTTGTTGAAACATCTCACCCACTCTCTCTTTTTGCTCTCTTTTTTACATTGCTTAAACCACTCTCTTAACCTCTCTCTTTTTCTCCATATACTCTTCCCTCCTTGCATCACTTTCTACTTTGTAAAAACTTCTCATATCTAACTTTTTCTCCCTTACTACCTCTTTACATCATCTTTTCCACCAATCGCTCCTCTTTCCCTCCCGCACCCACTTTCCTGTAACCACAAACTTCTGCTGAAACACTCCAACACTACATTTTTAAACCACCCCATACCTCTTCGCCCCCATTGCCTATGCTCTCATTAGCCCATCTATCCTCCAATAGCTGTTTTATATCTTACCCTAACTGCCTCCTCTTTTAGTTTTATAAACCTTCACCTCTCTCTTCCCTGATGCTTCTATTCTCCTTGTATCCCATCTACCTTTTACTCCCCAGTGTAAACTACACTAGAAAAGTGATCTGATACATCTGTGGCCCCTCTATAAACATGTACATCCTGAAAGTCTACTCAACAGTCTTTATCTACCAATACATAATCCAACAAACTACTGTCATTTCGCCCTACATCATATCTTGTATACTTATTTATCCCCTTTTTCTTAAAATATGTATTACCTATAACTAAACCCCTTTCTATACAAAGTTCAATCAAAGGGCTCCCCCTTATCATTTACACCTGGCACCCCAACTTACCTACCACACCCTCTCTAAAAGTTTCTCCTACTTTAGCATTCAGGTCCCCTACCACAATTACTCTCTCACTTGGTTTTAAAGGCTCCTATACATTCACTTTAACATCTCCCAAAATCTCTCTCTCTCCTCTGCATTCCTCTCTTCTCCAGGTGCATAAAACGCTTATTAAGACCCACTTCTCCATCCAACCTTTACTTTAATCCCCATAATTCTTGAATTTACACATTCATATTCTCTTTTTTTCCTTCCATAACTGATCATTTAACATTACTGCTACCCCTTCCTTTGCTCTAACTCTCTCAGATACTCCAGATTTAATCCCATTATTTCCCCCCACTGAAACTCTCCTACCCCCTTCCCGCTTTGTTTCGCTTAGGGCCAGGACATCCAACTTCTTTTCATTCATAACATCAGCAATCATCTGTTTCTTGTCATCCGCACTACATCCACGCACATTTAAGCATCCCAGTTTTATAAAGTTTTTCTTCTTCTCTTTTTTTAGTAAGTGTCTACAGGAGAAGGGGTTACTAGCCCATTGCTCCCGGCATTTTAGTCGCCTCATACGACACGCATGGGTTTCGGAGGAAAGATTCTTTTCCACTTCCCCATGGACAATAGAAGAAATAAAGAAGAACAAGAACTATTTAGAAAAAGGAGAAAAACCTAGATGTATGTATATATATATGCATGTGCGCGTCTGTGAAGTGTGACCAAAGTGTTAGTAGGAGTAGCAAGATATCCCTGTTATCTAGCGTGTTTATGAGACAGAAAAAGAAACCAGCAATCCTACCATCGTGCAAAACAGTTACAGGTTTCTGTTTCACAGTCATCTGGCAGGACGGTAGTACTTCCCTGGGTGGTTGCTGTCTACCAACCTACTACCTATTATTATTATTACTAATTTTGTGCCATCACTGAAGGCTCTTGATTCATAGAATGATTCTAACAAACATGCTCATTAGAGAAGACAGATTTAGATTCTAAAATATCTGGGAAAAAGGAATTAATGTGTTATGTGTTATGAATTCCATCGCACATTGGTTTACTCCTTCATGATTAAAGTTGATAAGCTGGGAAAAAAAAAAAGTACCCTGAATGCCAATTGGAAATATCTTTGGTTACCTGTCTCATTTGCAGAAAATTTTAGGAATAAAGTAAATAATAAACTGAATGTTATAGGAGGCATCTAGAACCCTTTGAATAGGTTATAAGGTTTAAAATACTTAGATAAAACTAAATGAAAAAGTAGGGGCCAGCACTATGGTTTTTTTTCTTGAAAAATATGTATTTATCGTCCACTTGCTAAAGAATTTTAGTTACACATATAATAATCTATGTGAAGTCAAATTCTTGTTAATGAAAATGTGGTCCCAAATATATTAAGAAATTTCCAAATTTGCTTGAAAAAGATAAGTCAATGTTGATCTAAATAATATGTATTTCGTTAACCCTTTTTGGGGGCCCGTTTTCCTAGGCTTTTTGATATATTAGCTTTGCCACCCCTCCTACGAGGGATTTAGACTGCATAATAAAAAACACTGCTTTGGGGCAAAATTTAAAATTAATTTGAGTCTACTGTTGGGGTTTAGAATGTCGTAGAGTTGGGCGTATTTGTACCCAAAGAACAGTGAACCCTCGGACTCGAACAGCTCCGTACTAAAACAATTCTTTATTCGAACTCTTTGTTCGGTAAACAGATCGCTTGGTAGTCAACCGTTTGCTCGGCACTTGATCGAACAAACACAAACTGCCAAAACCTTGCTGTAAACTATTTTTGTTTCTTCGATTTATTTTTATTTTTTAAATAAGTCCGATGGGGCCTAAAAGGGCAGGATAACACCAAACAAAACGAAAATTTGGTTGGGAAAAAAAAATTTTTTTTGTACCCAACAGCTGTCTGGGAAACCAATTAAATTCAAGTGTTGAGGTTCCTATCTATTAGATGAAATTAATAAGATATTTAACATAGCTACAAAACCGAGATACCCAGAGATTATTTGGAAAATTTTATTGTAAGCTGAAGCTAAGAAGACTTTTTTTAAAACCCGGGTGAAATAGGGGAAGTGCTTTCCAGGAAAATTGTACTAGCTTTACCTTACAATGAGAATTTGGCTAGCCTGTTTAATATACTAAAAAAGTTCAACGTAAGTACTGTCTTAAAGAACAAAGGATAGTGAGACAGAAGTTGACTAAGGACCCACCATCCAACAGAGTTGGTGGCGTGTACAAGGTCCCATTTACTCTATGCACCCTTTCATTTTTGGATAAACAGGTAAACCACTGCAAACTAGATCGTGCCGAATAGGTAAAACTTGCGATTTTGGTTTAAATAGCAACGCTCTTCTTGCTGAATATAGCAAGCGAAAATTTGTGTATGCAATAATTTCTTAACAATCATTTTGAACTTAACGAAAAAAAATATATTCCATTGTGTTTTTTTAGTATTAAATTACTGTAAACGTATCTAAAATATATTTAGTTGGATTAGGCTAAATTAAATTGCGCTTGTCATAATAAGGTTAGGTAAGTTTTCTAAGGGTCTTTTGGCACAAAATCATTATTTTTTACACTAACATAAACATATATAATATAAAAGAACACAAACACACAAAACACACCAAACACACCCCAAAAATATCACGAGTAAAGACAAGAGTAGATAGAGCAAAGGTAGTGTTTGACACTTGCTGGGTTCCAAAGGGCTATATGGTAGGGGAAAATTGGGTATTGTGGGTGATTACAATTACATGTTGCTGAATACCTGGAACCACATGGGGAAATAGAAAACGTGGAGGGCTACGATGATGGAGGGCGGTACGGAAAAAATCATCACCAATATGTTGTGACACTACCAAAAGAGGAGGGGATGAAAAACAAAGCTGGACCTGTATTTATTTTGAGTAGTTCAGACACTTGGGGTATCACTTACGAAAGACCCCTTTGGGCTAGGATCACGTGGCCCAAGCTTTGACTACATTTTAGAGCTAACAGTGGAAAGTGAAACAGAACGCAAGGATGGGGGGAAGCCAAACTAGGGAAAAAGGGGCACACAGGGGGTGAGGCAAAATTTCCCACACGAGGCGCAGGGGGAAAGAAATAGAAGGGCAGTATATGGATCCCATGGCCACAAAGTGCAGGAGGCATGGAGAATTTTGGTACCCAAGGAAAACAGAACAAAGGGAAGCCCCGAAAGAACCCCCTTTGGGTACCTTTAAGGGTAGAGATGCCAAGGCTAGGTGCGATAGAGCAGGGAAAAAGGGACAGAAGACAAAGGATCAGGAAAATATGGAGAAATAGGAGCCAGAAAAGAATATGCAGGGTAAAGGAGAGGCCAAACGGCAATACGGGAATGACATAGCATCTAAAGCCAAATCTGACCTGAAGCTGTTCTAGAGCCACATCAGGAAGAAAACAACAGTTAAGGCCCAGGTAAATAGGCACAAGAAGGAAGTAGAGGGAGGTCAAAAGAAACGATCAAAAAGTATGTAAAGAGTTCAACAAGAGATTTAGGGAGGTATTTTCAGTGGAGACAGAAAGGCTTCTAGCAACCTGGGATGGCAGAGTACACCAACGAATGCGGGACACACTTCACACAACTGAGAAGGAGGTGAAGAGACTACTGAGCGAGCTAGATGCCTCAAAGGAGCTGGGACCAGACAATTTCACTCCTTGGATCTTGAGAGAGGGAGTAGAGACACTGCGCATGCCACTAACAATAATTTTCAGCACATCTATCGTAACAGGGAAACTACCTGTGGTGTGGAAGACAGCCAATGTAGTCCCAGTTTTCAAGAAAGAAGACTGACAGGCAGAATTAAACTACAGACCAGTGTCACTAACATGTACAGTAAGCAAAGTTATGGAAAAGAATATGAGAAGAGTGGTGGAGCTCCTAGAAAGGAATGAGCTTATACACGGTAACCAGCACGGTTTCAGGGAGGGAAAATCCTGTCTTACAAACGAACTGGAGTTTTACAACAAGGTAACAGAAGTAAGACAGGACAGAGAGGGGTGGGTAGACTGCATTTTCTGGACTGTTAGAAGGCTTTCGACACAGTTGGACACAAGTGATTAGTACTAGAGGAACAGGCAGGAATAAGAGGAAATGCGCTAGAATGGATCAGGGAATACCTGACAGGAAGAAAACAACGAGTGATTGTACGTTACAAGGTGTCAGATTGGACGCATGTGACGAGCGGGCTTCCACAAGGGTCAGTCAGTCAGTGCTGTTCCTGGTATATGTGAATGACATGACGGAAGGGACAGATTCAGAGCTAATGCGGAGAATTCAGGTGGATGAGGATCAGGTAGGGCTACAAAGTGGCCTGGATAGGCTTCAAGCCTGGTTCAGTAATTGGATGATGGAGTTTAACCCCACCAAATGCAAGTCATGAAAATTGGGGAAGGTCAAAGAAGACCGCAGACGGAGTAGGGGCTCGAAATTAGAGAAAGTGCAAAGGTTTGCAGGAAGACTAGTTCCAAAGCTAAAGGGGTATGTGCTACGAGAAAAGATGCGCCGACTGACACTTTTTGTGACAACAACCGCCACTGTCAGTTTTCTAAGTACATGTAGTTATCTACTTTGCCTCGATTTTCAGGCAACAGTCCATTCAGCCATTCTTCCTTAAATAAATATCGTCTGCAGTCCTCATTCCTACTATAGCTATGTGATTTGTATTGAGCAAAAACTGTAAATTATCAACTCTTTCCAGCGAGCAATCAAACCAGATGGTGTAATTAACTCGAGTTTCCTATTGCTGTCTCGGAGCTACTTAGCGTACAAAACATTTGTAACAATTCAATGTTTTTGGAGTGGACTTTCTAACCGATGGTCTGTTAGGCGATAGTCCAAAAACATGTGTTTGTGTGGTTTGTATTTGTGTATGTGTGTATGTGTGTGTGTAAAAACACCCTTTATAAAGTTTAGTAACGGAGAGCAAATAAAGTCTCCTCTTAACCTGTGTGCTCGACGTCACTGGTCACATGCATTACTCTAATTCCTTCACAGATAACAGGCAAAGATATATAATGCGTTATTTCCAGTATTACTTTTTCCTAACTACAAGAAAACATTGCATGTAGTACAACTTCTTAAGGGTTTTATCTATTATACTCTCTTCGTAATATCTGTGAATGACGAACGTGCTCTTTTCCTTGTATCTCAATTATATTTTCTACTTCTTTGTTTAGAAGTGTTTTTTTTTGTTCGTGACTGTTGTGGATGCGACCTACAACAGTCACTAACACCCAGGTACCTACTTGCTGCTTGGAGAACAGGGCTGGTATATGTAAGGAGAGATGCCGACCGTTTCCTCTCTTGCCGGGGATCAAATCACGGACGCTCAGTATGTGAGTTGTGCGCGCTACCAACCCAGCCACGTTGATGCATATGTTTCGTTTAGTTTCCCCACAAGAAGCGGACAATATTAAAATTATGGCTTAACATGCATTGTGAACAGCTTCTTCTAATGTTTCACAACATCCACACAGTATTTGTAGGATGTTTTAATGTTTGCCTCTGTGATACAAGAGTTTCTTTCGATTTCTTTGAAATTATCTTCAGTTAAGAATCTTCACTTAGTGATAACTTGTAGGTGCCTCTCCCAGTCTGATGCTTTTAATATGTTATCACACAATCTATACTCCTCACGTGGCCTCTTATCACTTCCTCCCATCTCCATGACATGGCACTTATCTACATTAAATTTAGTCATCTCTCCTTGTGTGTGTGCGTGTGTACTCACCTAGCTGTGGTTTCAAGGGTCGATTCACAGCTCCTGGCCCCGCCTCTTAACTGGCCGCTATTAGGTCACTCTTCCTGATCCTTGAGCTTTATTTTACCTCTGCTTAAAGTTATGTATGGATCCTGCCTCCACTACATCACTTCCCAGACTATTCCACTTCCTGTCAACTCTGTGACTGCAGAAATACTTCCTAACATCCCTGTGTTTCATCTAAGTCTTCAGTTTCCAACTGTGACCCCTTGTTGCTGTGGCCCATCTCTGGAACATCGTCTCTTTATCCATCTTGTCAATTCCTCTCAGCATTTTATATGTCGTTATCATATCCCCCCTATTTCTCCTGTCGTCCAGTGTCGTCAGGTCGATTTCCCTTAACCTCTCCTCGTAGGACATTCCCCTTAGCTCCAGGACCAGTCTTGTTGCAAACCTTTGCATTTCTCTAATTTCTTTACTTGTTTGGCTAGGTGTGGGTTCCAATCTGGTGCTGCATATTCCAATATAGGTCTAACGCACACGATGTACAGGGTCCTGGATGATTCCTTAATGAGATGTCGGACTGCGATTCTTCGGTTTGCTAGGCGGCCATATGCTGAAGCAGTTATTTGATTGGTAATCACCCCAAGATCATTTTCCTTAAGTAAGGCTTGTAGTGTCTGGCTCCCTAGACTCTGCTCTGTCTGCGGTCTTCTTCATGACTTTGCACTTGGTGGGGTTGAACTCCAGGAGCCAGTTTCTGGACCAGGTCTGCCGACTGTCCAGATCCCACAGTAATTCTTCCTGGACCTCGTCCCACTGAATTCTTCTCATCAACTTCACATCATCTGCAAACAGGGACACTTCTGAGTCTATTCATTGCGTCATGTCGTTCACATACATGTACATCAGAAACAGCACTGGCCCTAGGACTGACCCCTGTGGAACCTCGCTCGTCACAGGCGTTCACTCTGACACCTCATGACGTACCATGACTCGCTGTTGTCTTCCCGACAGGTATTCCCTGATCCATTGCAGTGCTTTCCCTGTTATTCGTGCCTGGTCCTCTAGCTTTTGCACTAATCTCTTGCTTAAAGTGTATCAAACGCCTTCTTACAGTCCAAGAAAATGCAGTCTACCCCCCCATCCTTCCTCTCTCTCTTGTCTTACTGCTGTCACCCTGTCATAGAAATCCAGAAGGTTTGTGACACCGGATTTCCTATTCCTGCCCTGCCGTCCCGGCCTTGCTTGGTGGACTGATAAGGACTTAGGGTAAGTCATGTCTCCTTCGCTTCCGTTGGGCTTCTCATTCAGCAGGAGTGTACCTGCTTTAGATGCCATGTCTCCTCTGGACAGTTGCCCTGTAACTCGATTCAGCACAGTTACATCATGTGATAAATGGTTTTGAAAACCGACAAGTTGAAGATTGAGATGTGTTCAGTCCACCACTCTTGTAGAAAGTACAGCATAGGGCCAGAGAAGTGACTTATATACTGTAGTTAGGTGAGTTAGGTGTTCTGTCGTGGGCGAGATACACCCACTTGTATGCGGACATGTTCCCTAGTCGTGCTTTCTCCTGCAGGATCCTGTGTGTGTGTGTGTGTGTGTGTGTGTGTGTGTGTGTGTGTGTGTGTGTGTGTGTGTGTTCACCTAGTTGTACTCACCTAAATGTTATTGCAGGGGTCCATTCATAGCTCCTGTCCTCGCCTCTTATGTATAGTCACCTATCTGTACTCACTTATTTGTAGTTGCAGGGGTCGAAGCATTGCTCCTCGCCCCGCCTCTTCACTGATCGCTACTAGGTGTGTGTGTGTATGTATGTGTGTCTGAGTGTGAGTGTGTGCTCACCTATTTGTGGGTGCATGAGTCGATTCATAGCTTCTGTTCCCGCTTCTTCACTGATCGCTACTAAGTCACTCTCTCCCTGCTCCATGAGCTTTATCATACCTCTCCTTAAAGCTATGTATGGATCCTGCCACCACTACATCACTTTCCAGACTATTCCACTTACTGACAACTGTATGACTGAAGAAAATACTTCCCTGTGACTCATCTGAGTCTTCAGCTTCCAACTGTAACTCCGTATTGCTGTGTCCCATCTGAAACATCAATCCCTATCCACCCTGTTAATTCCTCTCAGTGTTTTATATGTCGTTATTATGTCCCCCTTATCCCTCCTCTCCTCCAGTGACGTCAGGTCGACTTCCCATAATCTTTCCTCGTAGGAAATAGCCCTTAGCTCCAGGACTAGTCCTGTTGCACACCTTTGCACTTTCTCTAATTTCTTGACATTCTTGATCAGGTGTAGGTTCGAAACTGATGCTGCATACTTGATTATGGACCTGACGTACATGGTGTACAGAGTCTTGAACGATTCCTTTCTAAAGTGTCGAAACGCTATTCTTAAGTTTGCCAGCAAGCATTATGCTAAAGCAGATATTTGGTTGATGTGCGCCTCAGGAGATATGTTCGGTATTAAACTCATTCCAAGGTCCTTTTCCTTAAGTGAGGTTTGCAGATTTTGGCCACCTTTGCAGTCCTACATGGTCCTTATCCAACTGAATTCTTCGCATTAGCTTCCCATCATCTTCAAACAGGGACACTTCTGAATCTATCCCTTCCGTCATGTCATTCACATGTACGAGAAACAGCACCGGTCCTAGGACTGACCCCTGTGGATCCCCGCTCGTCAAAGGCGCCGAGTCTAGCTCCTCGTCACGTACCATGGCTAGTTGATGCCTTCCTGTGAAGAATTCTTCGAACCACTGCAGTGCTTTTCCTGTTATACCTGCCTGCTCCTGTAGCTTTTTGGTCGACTGCCTTCTTACAGTCCAAGAAAAGGCAATCTACACACAGCTGTCTCTCATATGTTACTTTCATCACCTTGTCATATAACTCAGGCAGGTTTGTGATACAAGATTTCCCTTCCCTGAAACTAGGTGTTCCACCACTCTTTTCCTGATAATCTTCTCCATGGATTTTAGATACTATATATGTCAGTGACACAGGGCTGAAGTTTAATGCTGCGTGTTTGTCTCCTTGCTTAAAAATTGGGACTACATTTCCTACCTTCTACACCTAATTAGTCACCCTGTCTGGATAAATGTGTAGAAGACTGTTGATAGTGGCACACACAGCACCTCTTCTCCCTCTTTCAGGACCCATGGAGAGATGTTGTCTGGTCCCACCGCCTTTGAGATATCTACAGTGCTAGTCACGGCATTATGCCGCCCCTCCTCCAGACATGTACCAAAACACAAACACATACCATGAAAGATTATGATATACATATTTACATACTTACTGAGGTTTTAATGCTTGTTGCCGTGTCCTTTACGCTTAATCACGTCCCTCTACCGTGTAGGAAGACTCTCACACAAAATATTCCATGCCTTATGTAGAGCAGCCTCCAACCACGGGATGGAACTGATATCCTTGCCCAGTAAACTTTGCTTCACTATTGACCAGAGGTTCTCAGTAGGGTTTAGGTCTGGGGAATTACCTGGCCAGTCATTAAAGAACCTCACTTCACAGTCCTTAAGCCATTGAACTACAGATTTGGGGGTATGACGCAGTGCACAATGCTGCATAAAAACCGCTGCCCCACACTTGTCAAATGCCCCAGGTAAATTGTCACACAATTACTCCAGGTTCATATACTGGTTTTTGGGAAGCACAATGACTTCACTCACGCTGAGCACTGAAACACCCCCAAACCATAAGCGAGTTTGGGTGTTTGGTGGTCCCACAGGTGTACAGGTGTAGTGTGGGTCTAGCAGGTCACTACCTCTGGACTGGTACACTTGTCCACATCGGTCACAGGTGACGGTGAAGGTTGCATCACTCCAAAGTACTTCAGACCACTGTTGAGGATTCCAGTAAATATGTTTCTTTGCATAATCCAGCCTACGTTTCTTCTGTGGCTTGGAGAGGATCGGTTTCTTAACCTAGTGGTGACTACTGTAGGCCAGTTCTGACACAAACCTGTTAACAGTTCTTACAGACACCTCTGAGAGAAGATGTGGGTCTTTTCTTTCAATTCTCTAGCAGTTATCTTAGGTGTACTCTCTAACTGCTTCTTTAACAGGGCTAAGGTATAAACAGATGACTTCTTTGAGGGGCCAGGCCGAAGTTTGGCAAACG
The DNA here is from genome assembly GCF_026875155.1 of Cherax quadricarinatus. Lineage (NCBI taxonomy): Eukaryota > Metazoa > Arthropoda > Malacostraca > Decapoda > Parastacidae > Cherax > Cherax quadricarinatus. The sequence goes on from NC_069399.1 coordinate 110,908,434, forward strand.
GTAACTCGACACCGCCACCAACCTTGAAACGCTGCACCCAGTTCCTCATTTAATGCTCACACACACCAACATTCTTTACTGTTCTTTTGTCTGGTGCCTAGCTTCGAGAAGCCATATGATTTGAGCTATAGTTTCGGGTTTTAAAAGGGATTTTCCTTTTCCCCATAATAAACTTTGTACACCCCCAAAACCAAGGGGAACACCGGCCCAAAAAAGAGGGGGCGGGATAAGAAAAATTGAAAACCCCTTTCCCTTTCACCACGGCGGGCCATAAGCACTAAAGAGCCCACGTGGATGTGGCGCAGGCCGTGATTTTTAATGTAACGATTACCCGGGCAAAAATGCTTTGACAAAAAACCCCCCCCCCTTTTGGGTAGGTATTTGAGTTTGTAAGGCATTATCCCGGGGTTTCCTTTAAACCCGGATAATCCCGGGAAACTACCCGCGGTATTTTCACTTTGGGGTATTAGTTACTCCTTGGTTAGTGTATTGTGCCTACACTTTTTTATGAAAACCCAAACCTTTTTGGCTTTTCTAAAATCCTTTCTGCCCCCACTAAAAATACCTCCTAAAATCCCCCATGCTGATTTTCCTCCCCCATTGGGGCTCTACAACAGTTGGGGTCAGACTTGGCTATCGTGCAAAGGGTCTTTTTTATTATTGCCACGGGCCTCCCGCATCCCCCTTTTTCGGTTCTTTTTCTGACTAATTTTAAATTTCCAAAGGCCCTTTTTTTTTTAAATTTTTTTTCCCCTTTCTCTACCCCCCTTTTGGTTTTGGGCCTCTCTACCCCCGGTCCCAAAAAAGAGTCGTTTGGTCTTCTTTTTTTTTTCAGCAATCTTTTCTCTCCCCTCCTTCCGTTTTATTGTAACTATTCCATCTTTTCCTTTATGGTTTTCCCATCAGTTCTCTTGTCCATGAAACCTCAGCGGGAAATTTTTTAATGCTTGTTAGTCCCTTTCTTTTGTATTTTGATTTCCCCTCCTCCTCCCACTTCCGCGTCCGTTCCATTTAAAAACTCTACTATGTATTTCGGTCAGGCCCACGGATCACTAGCCCCCAAAGGGGGCCTTTATATTTAAATTCCTCAATTCTAAACAAATCAAGGTGAAATGAATCTTTTTACGGGTTTTCCCCCCCTTTTCCCCCCTCTCCCCTTGGTAGTGCCCCCAATTGGTTTTTGGTAATGAGGTTTTCCCTTTCCCACCCCCCATAAATTTCCCCTTCCACTTTTCCCCCCCCAAATGAACCCAAATTCCCCCAAGCCCTTTTTTTCCTTTGACTGAATTTCCCTCAACTAGCATTTTCCCCTTCCCCCTGGGTCCATTTGGCTACCCCCTTTATGTTCAACCTTTTTCCTTTTTTCCTTTCATCAATTTTTCCCTTTCGCCTCCTAAATTTCCGGGGGGGTTTTGTACGCCCTTTTGCCTGTTTGTGTGTGTGTGTGTGTGTTGTGGGGTTGTGTTTTGTGTGTTTTGGGGTGTGTGTCGTATGTGTTGTGGTGTGTGTGTGTGTGTGTTGGGGTGTGTGCGTGGGGGGGGTGTTGGAGTGTATTGTGTCCCCCCAGTTCAAGTTGCAGGGTCGTGTCCAGGTGTATGTGTGTTTGTGTGTGTGGTGTAAATTTGTGTGGGGAGTGTGCCCTTTTTGGGGTTTTGTGTATTGCATGTGGGGATGTGTGTGTGTCTTCGCCTAGTGGGGTTGCGGGGGTCGGTCAAGTGTATGTGTTTGTGTGTGTGTTTGTGTGTGTATGTGGGGGTTGGGGTTGTGGTGTGTTGTGTGTGTGTGGTGTGTGGGTGTATTGTGTGTGTTAGTTTGTTTGTGTTTGTGTGTGGGGGTGTTATTTCATGTGTAAAGTTGTGGTTACTCATGGGTTTGGGGTTCAGGGGGTGCGTAGTGTATGTGTTTTTGGTTTTTTGTGGTGTGTGTGTTTTGGGGTTGTTGTGTGTGTGGTGTGTGTTTGTGGGTTGTGTGTGTGTGGGGTGTGGGTTTTGGGGTGTGTGTGTAGTGTGTCGTGGGGGAGGTGTGGGAGGGGGTTTTGGCATGTATGTGTGTGTGTGTTTTGTGGGTGTGTGTGTGTGTGTGTGTGTGTGGTGTGTGATTGGGGTTTTGATTGTGTGCGTGTGTGTGTTGCGTGTTGTTTGATGTGTGTGTGGGGGTTTTGGGGTGTGTGTTTTTGGTGTGTGTTGTTTGGTGTGTCGTGTGTGAGTGTGTGTAGTTGGGTGTGTGTTGTTGTGTGTGTGGTGTGGTTGTGTGTTTTTTTTTTTTGGGTGTTTTGGGGATTGTGAGTGTGTGTGTGTAATTTATGGGTGTTTTGTTGGACCACCAATTCCCTCACCAAAGGGGGGGTTTGCAGGGGTCGAGCCCTCAGCTCCTGGCCCCCCCTTTCTTAAATGATGCTACGGGATCCTTCCTCTCTCCCTTCCGGGGAGTTTTGGGTCAACCCTTTTTAAAAAACTATTTGGGTTTTCCTGCCCCACAAATTCACTTCCCTAGGCTTTTCCCCATTGCTGACAACTTTGAGGGAAGAAATATTCCAAACGCCCCAGTGACTCTCTGGTCGTTCACCCTTCCCAGTTGGGGCCCCCTTGCCCCCGTGCCCCCTCTCTGGAACACCCTATCCTGTCCCCCTTTTTTAAAATTCCCCCGCAGTATCTTGTATGTCTTATAAATTTTCCCCCCCTACCCTTCTTCCTCCAATGCCCGTAAACCGTTTTCCCTTTAAAACCTTTCCTCGTACGACATTCCCTTGACTCGGGGACTAGCCTTGTTAAAACCTTTGTATTTTCTCAAACCCTTTTTGACGTCTTGCCCGGGTGGGGGTTTTTCCGGGACGAGCTAATACTCCGTTTGGGCCTAACATACACATGTACATGTCTTAAACGATTCCTTATTAAGGTATCGGCCCCGTATTCTCGGGTTTTTCCCGCGCCCGTATGTTTGCAGGGGTTTATTTGGTTGTGGGGTGCCTCCGGGATGTGCTCGGTTTTTAGGGGCACCCAAGGTCTTTCCCCCGAGTGAGGTCTGTATTTTTTTGTCCCCCCTAGCCTATACTCTGTCGGCGGCCCTTCTTTGCCCCCCCAAATTTTTTCTTGATTTGCTTTTTGGCTGGTTTAAATTTCCCGAAAAAGCCGGGTTTACGGGACCACATCCCCCAGCCTTCCGGGCCCTTTTGCAGCCCTGCCCATCCCGCCCGTTTTTAATTTTCCCATCAATTCCGTCATCTGCAAAACGGGGACACTTCGAGTCAAACCCTTTCCCCCCCTCTGTCTTACATATATCAAAAATGCACGGCCCTAAAAACTAAACCCGGGGGGCCCCCCGTCGTAACGGCCCCCCCCTGTGTTTTACCTCGCACGTACCATGACTCGTTGGCCTCCCTGTCGGGTATTTCCTTACCCTTTGAAAGTGCCCTCCTTTTTCGTTCCCCGACCCTCCAGCTTTTGACTAATCTCTTGGGGGGGAACTGTGTAAAAGGGCCCCTTCCGGGCAGTTTTTGGAAAACGAAATCTTCCCCAAACCCCTTTCTCTCTCGGGTTTACTTCTGTTCCCTTTTTCAAAAACTCCGGGAGGTTTGTGATACAAGATTTGTTTTCCTTTAACCCATGTTTTTTTCATTTATAATCTTGTTCCTTTCCGGTGTTCGCCCCACCTCCCCCTTTTAATTTCTCCATGTTTTTGAAACACAATACATTTCAGAACCGGGTTCTGTAGTTTATCCCTCGTTTCTTTTCCTTTTTAAAATATGGGGAACATTAGCGTTTTCCCCATTTTCATTATTCCCCCTTTTTTTTAAAGGGGATGGGTTAAGATTGGGTTTTAGAGGCACACACGCATCTCGGGTTTCCTTCTCAAAGGCCCCCTGGGGAGAGTTTGGGTCCCATCGCCTTTGAGGTGTAAAGGTCACTTAAGAAGTTTTTCACCTCCTCCTCATTTTTTTTATGCCCATCCAACACTTTTTGGGTATATTCCCTCTTAAATTTCCCCTTTTCGTGCTGTTTTTCCCAACCCCCTTTTCCTGTTTTCACAAAAAAAACTTCTTAAATCCCCTGTTCACTCCTCACAAACCCTCCTGTTCATTTTTTTGATTTTCTCCCCCTTTCTGTCCTTAATCTGTCACCTGGTTTGACTTTTGTCTTCCCCCCTTGATTTTTGGGCTTTTACAACATTTTCGGGTCAGTTTTGATTTCGATCCCTATGCTTTTTCATACTGTCGCGGGGGCCCCCCTCCTTACCTGGGCGTATTCTTTTCCTGGCCTGCGATTTGATCCCCCTTTTTTCGTGGGGTTCTTGCCTTCTGTTTTTTTTCCCATTCCTCAAATTGCACTTTGTTTTTGCCCCCCTTTACCCCCGTGGGGGTAAACCAGGGGCTTTTTCCCTGGTCTTCCCTTTTTTACTGTTCCCCAGGGGAATAAAAACCTTTCCCAAACTGCCCCCTTGCATTTTTTTGGTACTTTTTCCCATCATTTTTTTCCCGGGTTTTCCTTTCCGGTTTCTCTGCCCCCACGGGGACCTCCCGCAAATTTCTTAACCCAAAGTAGTCCCCTCTTTTTTTGTCGGGGTTTTTTTCCCATTCAACTCCTGTTATTCCCCTCCACTTGCAGCTCTACTAATATTCAAAGCACAAAAACCACGGGGTCGCAAACTCCTGGGGGATTTCCAATATTTGATGCCTCAATTTTGAGCGGGCCCCAGGGGGAACACAAGGGCCCCCAATCTTGCTGGTTCATCCCCCCTCCATTTCTGGTAGTGTCCTTAAAAAATTTTGGGTACATGATTTTTTCCCAGCACCAGGGGTCCAACACCCGGGCCCTCCCATGTTTGGGGCCCCCCCTTGTCTCCAGGTTTTCCCAGTCAATCTCCCTGGGGTTAAAATCCCCCAAACCACCCAACTTTGCTTTTCGGGATTTTTACCCTCTTTTTTTCCCACCTCACAACTGTGTCCACCATTCCCTCTGTTGCCTTTTCTATTCCTCTTTTGGCCCCCTTCATTCTTTGGTGGATTTACATCACTGAAATGACCATTTTTGTTTTTCCCCAGAGGGAAGTGTCCCTTGCAAAGTAGTCTTTTTTTCACCCGTCTCATCTATTTTTTTCCTTTCCCATTTTTTTCCCCGAATTTCCCTTTTTTTTCCCAAGCAAGCTCCCCCACCCCCCCTCCCCCCCCCCTTCTATTTTTTCCTTTATCGGGTTTACCTGGGGGGAAGATTGCTCTGTTATTGTCTCCATGAGTTTTTTTTCCTTGAAAAACTTTATGATGTCGGGGGATTCTTTTGATTTTTTTTCCCTTTTTCCTTAAATTTTTAATTTCGTTAATCCATCCCCTTTTTTTGGCCCAAAACCTTCAACCCCTGTTCTAATACGTCCCCCTGGGGTGAAAGGGGGGGGAAACAAACCCTGTGTGATGGTTTGTTTGGTTTTGTTCAGTCCCTTTGGGGGGGTCGGGGCGGGAGTCCTTCTGCGGGGTTTTTTTCGGGGGGGTGCGCTTGTCCTTCCATTTGTTTCCGGGGTTTTTTTCTGCTCTCCTTTTTCATTCCCCCCCATTTTTTCCTTTTCTTTTTTAAAACTCTTTTCTTTCATTGTTTTTCCCTTTCGTCCTGTTTTTCTGTCTCGGTCGGGGGTACACACTCGGGAATCCTGTTCCCTCCCCCGGGCCGTGCTTTCCTCCTGCAGGGTTTTTTTGGGGTTGGGTTGATTCTCCCTTAAAAATTCCCTTTGAGGGGCCCCCGTTTCCCCTTTTTTTTTGTTAAAACCACCCTTTTCTCCGAAAATTGCCCCCGGGGTCATGTTCCCCCTCGCCAATCCCTTCATATTCTTAAAATCGCTTTTTTTCCCCCCCCCCTTTTTCTTTCATCCATAAGCCCCCCTTTTTCTTCGTCTACCCATAAAAAACCCCGGGATCTTCCCTTTCCACCCCCCCACTGTAAACCCCCTTTTGATCCTCTGATGGGGTTTTTGTCCTTCCCGTGGTGTTTCCTTTCCCCTTCACCCCTTTCCCTATTTTTGGGGCCTTATTTTCCCTTGGTTTATCCCTTTTTTGCTCACCTGCCCCCGGGCCCCCACAGGTATCTGGTAAGGTCTTGCACTTTTCCTAGTTCCTTCAATTTTTTTCCAACCCCCCTTTCTGTCCAAAGAGTGCCCCGGGGCTTTTTTTTGGCCCCATGGGGGGGTTTAAAGGGCCCTCTGCATACATTTTTAAATTTTTTTTGTTTCCTTCGGCCTTTTGGGTCTGTGTTCTTGTCCCATTCCCGGGAGCAACTTCGTAAAAATCTTTGTCTCTGTCTTTTTCCCAATGTCTCGGGCTCCTCTTCTAATCTTTTCTATCTTGATTTTGTTGCTGTGGCCTTTTGGCTTTCCAAACCTTTCGCATTCTGCGGAAAACCTCTTTTTCCATTTTCCCTTTTCCCAGCCCCATCTAGCCCCCTTTCCCCCATTTTCCTCCCCTTTTTTGAGCCCCCCTACCCCCCTTTTCCTCCCTCTCGATTCGCCCTTTGGGGCCCCCTTTCCCATCCTGGTTAGGGGGGGGGGAATGGAGGGTTGGGAAAGAGGGGATGGGGGTTTTTTGGGGGGGGGGGGAGGTTTTTTGGGGGGTAGAGTATTTGGGGGGGGATTAGATGGGGGGGGGGAAAGAGAGGGGATAGGTTATGGGGGGGGGGAAATGGTTTTTTTGGGGGGGGGAGGTTTTTTGGGGGGGGTTTAGGGGGTTTTTGGGGGGGGGTTAGGTGGTTTGGGGGAGGGGTAGGGGGCTAAGGTGAGGGGGTTTAGGGAAAAGGGGTGGAAACGTGTTTGTGTCAAGTGTTTGTGCCCAAGTTTTGTGTCAATTGGGGGTGGTCCCCCACTTCAATTTTTCCCATACTGCTAAAAAAATTTCCCGGGTAGATACCGAAAATTCAAAGCTTCCAATACGTAAAAATTTAAACGTTTCCCACTTCTAAAATTCAGAAAGTAGCTAGGTTGAAAAATTTTTAATTTTGTGTCAGTTAAAGTGTCGACGTTATCCCCCCAATCCCCGTTTTTACTCCTTGCATTTCTCCCATGCTATTTCTCCCTCAAATTTTGGTAATGGTTTGCAGGAGTGAGGGGCCCAGTATCAAACTTGATGCAGGCCCGACTGAATCTTGCAAATGCAACCTCAACAGGTGAAAAAATTGCGCTGACAGGGGTGTGATGACATTTTGCCAGAAGTGATGACGAACCCGTCACTTTTTTTTTTTTAGGCCTTCTCTCCTTTTTTTGTAAACTCCTTAAACCCGGGGATTTTTTATAAAAATAAAATGCTCATCATCCCGCTTTCCCTCAAGTGTTTTCATTTTTAACTTTTTACAGAATAACTTCACTTTTGGGTTTTACACTTTAAATGTAAAATGGCATACAAATTTTGTGACATCACTGTTTTTCAGTAGGCTACTGCCACCTTCCCCCCTTGTTGTTTTATTTTATTTTTTTTTTTCCCTTTTCCCTTTATTAATTTTTTCACTCTCACATTGGGTCCCCACATTTCCCTTTTTTAACCAAACGTGGAAAATTCTTGATCACCCTTTTTCCCACTCACTTTGATTTTTTTAAAGTTTGTTTCTGTGTGGAAAAACAGGGGCCTAAAATTTTTCAAAACTTCGGCATTTTTAAAAAAAAAAATCCCGGGAATTTTTGGGTTTTCCCCCCTCAAATTTTTTAAAACTAAAAACTTGGGTTATCACCTTTATTTTGTACACTGACTTTGTCACAAACCACTGATTACTGCGGGGGTTTAAATTGCCCCCCCTAAAAAACACAAGGTTCTCGGAGCCTTGGGGTCCCCAAACTCTGCCCCCCACCCCCTTGCCGCTTGGGGCACGTGGTAAAAATTTGACTCCCCTTTGGGGTTGCAGGGGCCCGGGCCCTAGCTCCGGGCCCGTGTTGTGTGTGGGGTGTGGTGTGTGTTTTGTGAGTGTGTCTTGGGGCGGTGAAATTTTACGGGCCGCAATTTCCCTTGTGCCCTAAACAAACCCCTCCGGGGCCCTGACCCTAGAAAGGTTTTCCCAATGTTGCCTTAAAAAGCTTTTTTCCCCACCTACCTTCACACCTCTAACACTATTTTCCTATTTTCTATGCTATTTCTATTCAAATTTCTGGTAATAGTTGCGGAGTGTGGGACCAGTATAAAACCCTTAGGGCAAGGCCACCGGGCCCCGTCAACATGCAAACCACAACTGGGGCGAATAACTTGCGGTGACAGTTGGCCCAGCGCTGAGGGACGAATAGCGTACTGGGCCCTTTTTAAACCCCAATTTTTAAGACCCTTCCCCCCGTGATGATTAAAACCATAATTCTCGAAATTTCCCGTTTTCCCCTCACTTAAACTCCCCCCATTTGATGATAGTATACATTTTCCACATTATTTACATTTCCACTTCATATGTATAATGGCACAAAACTTTCGGGGACGCCCTTTCTTCGGGCCTCCCGTTTACCAATGGGGGCAACAGTGTGTTTGTGGGGTGTGGGGTGTGGTGTGTGTGTGTGTTGTGTGGGGTGTGTGTGTGTTGTGTGTGTTGTGTGTGGGGCGAGTGTGTGTGTGTGTTTTTTGGGGGTTTTGTGTGTGTGGGTGTGTGGGTGTGTGTATGTGGGGTTTTTTTTAAGTGGGGGTTGGGGAGTGTGTTTGTTGTGTTTTGTTTTGTGTGTGTGGTGTTTTGTGGGGGTTTTTATGTGTGGTGTGTGTGTGGGAAAGGGAGTGTGTTTTGGTGGGGTTTGTGTTTTGAGGGGAGTGTGTGTGTGAAATGTGTCTTTATGCTTTTCAAGGATAAAAATCGATCGTCAAATAAAAGAGAATTTTAAAACCCTTTCGGGTCTTTTTCAAAATCTTTTTTTACTAATTAACAGGAATTAAAAACTTTAATATGAAAGTGCCCTCAGCGGGGGTCTGTCGAAATCATTTAAACGCAACAATTTTTTAAAATGTATCCCAAAATTAGATTTCCCAGTTCGAGAAACAATTTTAATGTTAAAATATTGAATATCAAAAGGAAAAAACGAAAGTTTAAAGGTTTTTACGTCCTGAAGTCAGTTCAAAATGCTTATGGTATTATGAAAGTTAGTTTGTTCGTTGAAGCCAAAGGCCCAAAAAAATATTTAAAAATGGAAAAAATTTTTGGCAGCAAAAAATAATTTTAAAATCGGTTAAATTTAATCTCCTTTCATCCCTCAGAGAAATTTTAAAAAAACGTAAAAATAATTTGAGATATAGGGTAGCCTCTCACCCCCTGTGCAGCACAAGGAAAAGGTATTGAGGACCTATAAAACATTTTGAAAATTTTAAAACCCAAACGCCGTAAAGCCCGTGGTCGTGACTTTGGGCAACCTTTTTAAAACCTAGATCCCCCGAGTCTGGGGCCCCGGTTAAACCCCTTTGGGCGTTCTTGCCCTGGCCCACCCTGGGTGTGAGGGAAAAGTTCATTAATAGGGGAAAGGAAGCCTAAAAAAAAATGGGGTGGTTTGTTTTTTTGGGCAAATGTTGTTCTGATGGTTTGTGCATTCCCTTTTCCCGGGAATTCCTTCCCTTTTTTACCCGGGGGGAGATGAAATTTTGTCCCCCCGTCCCCTTGAAATTTCGGCTCCCATCAAGTCTGTAAGTATCAACCACCCTGTTTAAAAAGAAAGATGTGTTTTGGTTAATTTGGTTTTAAAAAAAAGAGCTTCAATTTTTGTTTTGGTTTTTTTGATGCTAAATTTATTTCCCAACCTGATTCGAAATTGCGTTTGTAACGTAATCCCTTTTTGTCCCTTTATTTCTTTTAAAGGCGTACCCTATTTATGTGAATGATTTTCGATTTGGTTTTTAAAATTTCTGTTTTTTTTACTTTAGCCTGATTGTCCCCCAAACCGGGGGCATTGGGCCAACGGGGGGGGTAAGGAGGGAGCTTAGATCTTGCCCAACTGAAAATTAATTTTAGCACTTACCTAAACTCGTCCCCCTATTACTCGCAGTGACACGCAATCAGCTAACCCATTCCCTTTACGTTCCCCTTATCCCTTACCCAAAAATTTTTTTGTGGTTTACGTAGGGACTCACAAACTTCTGAATTTTTTGTGATTTTCAAAGGATTCCAGTACTTCGGCTCTACAGGTTCCCTACTCGGTGGGCACAACAATCCCCGTCCAAAACCGTGACACTCCCTCTCCCCCTCAACCTTTAAAAACGGCTCGCGGTTTTCCAAACCAAAAAGGGTTTTAAATACCTGCCCAGAAAAATCGGCCCGCAGTTAAAAAAATTTTTTAAAACCTTTAAAAAATAAAGGTTAAACCATTTTAAACAAATAAAATTTTAAATTTGGAAATTTCCCTAAAAAACATTAAATTTTTTCTTTCTTAAGGGAAATTTTTTTTTTGGAAACACACCAATAAAAATAAAAAAAATTTTTTCCCCCTTGGGTTTCCGGGTTTTTTTTTTTTAAATTTTAAAAGGTTTATTACAAAAATTTTTTTGAAATCTATAAATTTTTAATTTTAACCCTTCTTCGTTAATTATTTATTTTCAAATTTATTTTTGCCCTCAAGGGGGAGAAATTAAATTTTTATTTTGGGAAATTCGTGGGGTTTAAAATTCAATTTTTAAAAAATTTTCCCGGGGTTATATTTTTATTTTTTTTACTTTTAATTTAAAAGAAAAACAGAAAAAAAAACCCCCTTTTAAGGTTTTATTTAATTGAAAATACCCATAAAAGGGCTTTTCTTCGCCCAAATTTTTTTTCTACTGGGTTCATTTTACCCAAAAAAAATTAAGTTTTTGAACCATTTTTTAAAAAGTAAAATTTAAAAAATTTTCCTTCCGGAAATTTTTTTAAAATTAAAAAAGGCCAAACTTTACATTATAAGTATAATCCAAAAGGCGTGCTTTTTTGGGGGGAAACCGCCTTTAAAAATTTTAAGCCGTTAAAGTTGTTTTCAATTTCCCGGGTTTTCAATGGAAAAAATTTTTTCCCAAAAAGGGGAAAAAAACCTGGAAACAAAGAAATTTTTATTTAAAAAAAACCCCCAAAAAAGAATTTTAAGGAAATTTTAATATTACCCAAAAATAAACTTCCCCCCCGAACAAAAAAAAATTTTTAAGAAATTTTTACTCTATCTAAATAAAAAATTTTTTAATTTTTTTTCCGGGGGCACTTGAAAATTTTTGTAAAAACCATTTAAAAAAAAGGAAAAAAGGCGAAAAAACCTTTCCCCTTTTACCCTGGGGCTCAAAAAAAAATCCCTTTTTGGCTGGGAAATTTTAACCCGCCCTGAAGATGGGGTTTCGAACCCCCGGGCCCCTGCAGGTTTCTGAGGCCTCCATGGTTTTTTGTTTTTACCCCCTTAAAAAAAGAGAAAAACCCCGAGGAAGATTTAAAGAAAATAAAACAGAAAAGAGAAAAGAAATTTCCCCCCAATTCCCTTTTTGGGAAAAAATTTTTTTTAAAAAATAAACCCTTTTCCCCACGTTTCCCTTCCCAATTTAAAAAGTTTTTTAAACCAACCCCAAGGGAAATATCACTTTTTTCCCCTTTTTTGGCTTCCCCCTTTTTTTAAAAAAACAAGAAGAAACGAAACGTTTTTTTACAAAACATTTACCCCCCATCCAAAATAAATTGTCCTTCGGAATAGGCTTGGTAAAAAAACAGGGGAAGATGGAGAATTTTGATACCACAGGACTGACAAAGGGAAAATCACGAAACCCCCCCTCACCTTTATTTCCTATCAGGGAAAATTTAAAAAAAAGAGGATAAAAAAGAGAAAGTGAAGAGGAAAGATACAACGACAAAAAAAAGCTTTATTTCCTTTTTTGGGAAAACCAAAAATTTTTCTAAATAAAAACCTTTCCTTTCGAAAAAACCCCCCGGGTTACCCAAAATAAAATTTTGGGCCCAAACCCCAAAAAAATTTAAATCCTTTTCCCCCTTTTTGGGTTAAACCCAAAATTTTTTATAAAAAAAGCGCTAAAATGAAACAATTTTAACTGAAGGAACCTAAAAACCCTTAAAACCCCCAACCGAAAAAATTTTTTAACTCCGAAAACCCCTTTAAACTAGGTTGGAAAGCAAAAAAGAAAAATTGGGGAAACCCCTTTTGGAAAAACGGGAACATTGAATTGGGTAACAAAAAGAATTTCCAGGAAAAATTTGTTTAAAATTATACCGCTAAAATTTTTTTTAGGGAAAAATTTTTAAAAAACTTAAGTTTAATTGGCTTTAAAAATTATTTTTGAAAGAATAAAAATTAAATATTTAATTTTTAAATTTTAAAAAAACCAAATTGGTTTAAACCCGTTAAAAAACTTCAAAAAATTTTCTTTAAAAAATTAAATTATTTAAAAAAAAAATTTTCCCCCTTCCCCCCTTTAAAAGTTTTTAATTTAAAACTTAATGCTTAAAAGGGAAGGTTTTTGGGGTAAATTTTCCTGTTTAAAAAAAAAACCAATTTTAAAAAACAATAAGAAGGAAAAAAAAAAAACTGAAAACAAAAACCAGTTTGGCCAAAAGCTAGGGCGGGGTTTTTTAAAAAAGTTTTTTCCCAAAAATTTTTTAAACCAAAAAAAAAAAAAATTTTGCAAAACCCCATTTTTCTTTTTAAAAAAAATTTAAATTTTTAAAAAAAAGGGAAAAAACTTTATCGGAAGGTTAATTTTCATTTCCCCCCGTTATTTTTCCCCTTCGGTCCCCCCAGGTTTTAAAAAAAAACCTATTTTTTCCCGAAAAGGGATATAAAAAAAAAAGGTTTTTCAATAATTTACCACTTTAAAAACCCAAACATCCTTGGCTTTAGAACTGGCAGGGAGATTATCCACTCCCCGAGAGCAAATTAAACCCCCATTTTCATTAAAAAAAACGGGCACAGGAGGAAATTTTGGGAAAAGGGTCAATGTTGGGTTTTTCCCCCAAACTGTTTATTTTACTGGGTGATCTATTACGAAAGAAGAACTATATTAGAAATTTTTTATGAAAATTTAAAAAGAGTAAAAGAGGTCTTTTTGGGTTTTGGGGATGGTGGTTTCACAAATGTCCAAGCAACTTTTGGCCCTTTAGTTTTTGCTTACCTGCGAATATTTTAAGGGTTTTTTTACCCTTTCTAAAGCGAAACCCTTTTTTCTTGGGCATCATTTCACTTCTATTCAAAGTATGTTTATTCATTTTTGGGGGTTTTCTAACCCCCCAAAAAAAAAAACCTGGGAAACTTCAGTCCCCCCCCCTGTGATATTTTAAAATGCAAAATAAAAAACCCGCAGAATTAATTGATATTCCCATTATATAAGGTCAAAAAAAATTTATCATTATTTTCTCCAGGATTTGTCGGTGGGAGAAGTGCCTTTTACTTGGCAGAAACTTGTCCCAAAGTCTAAGGGGTGACTAAAATGCGTCTTAATAAAAATTATGATAGGGAATAGCTTTAAATGAAAATGCCATTATGTATAAATATTTTTAATAGGTCCTTTATTTTTGAAATTACTCTCCATGTTTTAAACTAATGCCAAGAAGCTTCATACTAGGTAAAAAAATGGATAAATTTGGGGTATTGGTTCCCCTTTATCTGTTACAGCATTATTAAACCCGGGGTATTGTTCAAAGAAAATTTGACTCTACTAAACAGATATAAAAAATTTTAAAATTTTCAATTTATGTCATGCAAAATCCTAAAATTTTTCACAATTATCCCAAAGGGGAATTTTCTGCTTCCCGGGGTGTGTGTGCTGTCCGGGCGCATTTTTTTAAAAAATTTTAACCCCCGAGAAAAACCGGGAAAAATGTTTCTGGGTTTGGAACCCCCTCAAAGTTTGTAAAGTGGGAAACAGCTGAAATTTTGGAAATTTTTAAGAAAACCAAAAAATAATTTTCCCAATTTTTAATGAAAGCAAAGGGAACATTACCAAAATTTAGAAAAGTGATCAAAAGATTTTGGGGCAAACATGAGTTCCGAACAAAATTTAGTTAGGAAAAAACTGCATGGGTCCACCCTGAAATTTTTTTACAGTTTAGGAAAATCCGACCCTTGGGGCGTTCTCTATTCTGCCCGAATAACTTTCAAAGAACTAGTTTTTTAGCGATTGATTCTGGTTCCCCTAAGTTCTTTAAAAGTTTCCCCCATAACCCCGTGGATTAAAAAGAAAAACACCATGGAAGGGAAGGAAAAAATTTGAAGAAAAAAAAAACGAAAAAGAGGGGTTGGAAGAGAAGAAAATGAATCTGCAAACCCTATGGCTTCTTAATTTTTAAAGGGAAAAAAATTCCCCACACTTGTCAAAAAATTTTTACTTTAAATTTAAGGGGACACTTCTTGATCGTAAGAGAGAAAGGTAATTCTCAGTAAATGCCTGAAGGGTAAATTTCCCTCTTTTTAGTTTTCCAGACTGTAAGCCCCCACTGAGGGGTTTAACTAGACAACTTTTAAAGGGCCCAAGGGTTCGCGGTAAAGACCCAAAAGGTTTAGGCCCCAAAAATATAGTAACAAGGGTTTTACGGTTTAAAATTTTTTCATGTAAAAACAAACTAAAAATATAAGACGTTAAGTTAAAATAATGGGAAAAGTAACATTTTGATTTTTGAAATTTTCTTTGATATTTGGAAAAAGTTGGGGGCCCAATTTAACCAATTCCCCTTTAGATCAAAGAAGCATTTCACTGTCGTGAAAGGGGGATGGGTGATTGTTTAAAGTGACTTCCCCAGGGGTTTCTCTGATTTTGTATTTTAGAATAACCGGTTGGTACCAGTTTAAATATCTATTACCCTGTGGGGCGGGTTTTAATTCGTTTTAAATTTTTAAAAAACAATTTAATCTAATCCAAAATTAAACCCCAACCCCAAATTAAACCCAAAAAAAAAACCCAAGTTAATCTAACCCAACCTAACCAACCCCAACCTAACCTAAACCCAACCCAACCTAACTTTTTCTAAACCCTTTAAACTAACCCAAAGCACCCCAACCCCAAAACAAAACTAACCCCAAAAAAACGCACCCTAACCCCAAAAAATCTTTCCTAACCTAACCTAAATTTACCCAACTAAAATTAAAAAGACGGAAGTTGGGAATTTTATGGAAAAATAGGGGAGAAGTCGCCCTTTGAATTCCCAAAGGGCGGGTTTTTCATTAGAGTATTCACGCGATCTTTCCCGTCACCGTTTAAAAGGGGGGAATTTTTTAAAAAAGATTTTCATTATATGCCCCAAGCATCCCCTAAAAGATGTTCCCAAAATCAAACATTGTGAATCATTTATTTCTCTGAATTTTCCCCATCAAAATGCATAAAACACACCCCACACACACACACCAACCCCACCAACCCACACACACACACACACACAAAACCCCCACCCCACAACATACACAACCCCAACCCCACATCCCGAGGAGTGATTAACCCCGAACTGAACTATATACACCCTTTATATTTCAGAATTGAAAGGAAAATACATTTGAAAGGGGGCCCCTTTGGGGGCCCGTGGTCCTGTGGTTTTTTGGCCCTTTGAATACATAGTAGAGTTACAGGGGGGGGGGGAAGCAGGAAGGGCCAAAACCCAATGAAACCCCAATACAAAAAAAGGGGGCTACGCAGGCATGAAAAAAAACTTGTGAAAAGGGTTTTATTGGGACAGGGGAAATGGGAGGGAAGTCAATAAAAGGATGATGGAAATTTTGTGAAAAACAATTGGGAAGGAAGCTAAGGAGAGGTTTTTTTACCCAAGGGTAAAAAGGAATTTAACCCAAAAAAACCCGGTGAGCCCTTGGTTCACCCAAAGTGGAGGGAAAGCCCCAAAAACCCAAATGTGCTGGGAAAAGGGAAAAAGTATAGAAAGCCAAAAAACCCGAAGGGGTAAAAGAGGCAGCCCTAGAGCCGAAAAAAAAAAACACAGGTAAGAAGGGAGGCCCCAAAGACAATTTCGGGGAATGACAAACAGCGAAAGCCCAAACCCGACCCAAAGCTGTTGTTTCGCCAATCAGGAGGAAAAAAAAAAAAAGCAAAGATCAGGTAAAACAGGCTGAGGAGGAAGGAAGGAACGTACAAAAAATGACGGGGAAAATATGTGAGGAGCTTAAAATGAGATTCAAAAAAGTGTTTTAAGAGGAGACAGAAAAGGGCCCCAGAAAAACAGGGGAGGTGGGGCATACCATCCCAATGTCGGGAAAAATACTAAACCCAGAAAAAAAAGAAAGGCTGCTAAGGGGAGCTTTGATAAGCAAAAGGGGAAAGGGGTTTGGGTAAAATTTCTCCCTGGGCCCCCAAAAGGGCGAGAGGCGTTTTGGTACCCAAAGCAACTATTTCAACACTTTTATTGAAATAGGGGACTACCCGGAATATGGAAGACAGCAAAAAGTAAATCCCTTTTTTTAAAAAGGAGGGCAGATACGAAGCATTAAACAAAAGGGCCAGTGTTAATGACATGTTAGAGGGAAAGGGCGGGAGAAAAAAATTTTTCAGGAAAAGGTGGTGGGGCACCCAGAAAGGAATGGCTTGTTTAGCGACAGCCCGCCCCGGTTTCAGGGGGGGGGAAATCCCGTTTCACCAAACCCCCCTGAAATTCTATGATGGGGGACGGCAGTAAACAAAAAGAGAAGGGGGGGGGGTATATTTTCATTTTCTTGGGGCTGTAAGAAAGCGTTTGACCCAGTTTCACACAAGAGATTTTTGCAAAAACTGGAGGGCCCAAAGGGGTAACAGGAAAGGCACTGCAATGGGTCAGGGAATTCCTGTCAGGAAAAACAGCAGCGAGTCAAGGTACGGGGGAGGGGTCAGAGTGGGGGACCCGTGCCCAAATTGGGGGGCCCCAAGGGGGCCCGTCCTTGGACCCGGGGTGTTTTCTCGTATTTCTGGGAAAGACCTGACAGAAGGAATAGACTGTGAATGTCCTTTACGGAAAAGGGAAAAGACTGTGAAGTTCCCTTTTTTTGTGGATGGTGCGAAGTTGATAGAAAATTCCCAAATTGGGGTGAGGGCCCGGCAGAAATACAGAGGGATTTAGAAGGTGCCCAAACCTGGGCCAGCAAATTTGGGTCCTTTAAGTTCAACCCCAAATACAAAGTCATGAAAATTTTGGGGAAAAAATCAAAGAAGACCACAGAAAAGAAATACGTCTAGGGGGCCCGGCCCCAAAAAACCTCTGTCAAAGGAAAAAAGGGTCTTGGGGGGAGAATACGCCGGGGAATCTCCTGAGGGGACATCAACCAGAGAACTGCTGGGAGGGTCGGGGGGGCCAGCAAAACCCCAGAACAAACATTCCCAAAATTATTAATTGGGGGTCTTTTTTGGACCCCGTACACTGTGAAAGTTAGGCCCGTATTAGGATATGCAGCGCCAGTTTGGAACCCTCACCTAGCCAAGCATGTGAAAAAACTAGAGAAAGCTCAAAGTTAATAACAAAAAAGGCACAATACCGTGACTGGAACGATACACAAATAACCCGCACATAAAAGAGAGAAGCTTACGACGACGTTTCGGTCCGACTTGGACCATTGACAAAGTCACACTAACCAGAAGTGGAGCAGGACGGCTATATATAGGAAGGAAGAGGTGGTGGTAGTAGTAGTAGTAGTAGTAGTACAAGAATGGTATATAATACCGACAAGATGAAATTAAGACACATGCGCAACACCCGGGCATCCCTATCGTAGACGTTTCGCCATCCAGCCAGCCACTGGATGGCGAAACGTCCACAACAAAGACAACCAGACGCCGCACATGTGTCTTAATTTCCCCTTTCCTCTTTCCTTTTCTCCTCTGGGTTGTCTTTCTCTCTTCTGTCTCGTGTTTCTGTTCCTTCTTCATTTATTTCACCACTTCCCCTTTCACGCACCTCTGTGCGCTTGCTCTCCCTCAGTGGGCACCTAGCTCTCTTGCAGTGCTCCCCTTCCTTTGTATTTGACTGGCTCGTCCTCCTTATTTCCCACTTCTACCACTACTACTACCTCTTTACTACTACTACTACTACTACTACAACTACTGATGAAATTAAGACACATGTGCGGCGTCTGGTTGTCTTTGCTGTGGACGTTTCGCCATCCAGTGGCTGGCTGGATGGCGAAACGTCTACGATAGGGATGCCCGGGTGTTGCGCATGTGTCTTAATTTCATCTTGTCGGTATTATATACCATTCTTGTACTACTACTACTACTACTACTACCACCACCTCTTCCTGCCTATACATAGCCGTCCTGCTCCACTTCTGGTTAGTGTGACTTTGTCAATGGTCCAAGTCGGACCGAAACGTCGTCGTAAGCTTCTCTTTTATGTGCGGGCTATTTGTGTAAAGCTCAAAGGTTTGCAACAAGACTAGCCCCAGAGCTATGGGGTATGTCCTAAGAGGAGAGGTTAAGGGAAATCGACTTGACTACACTGGAAGACAGGAGAGTTCAGGAGGATGTGATAACGGCATATAAAATATTGATGAGGAATCGACAAGATGGATAGAGACAGGATGTTTCAGAAATGGGACACAGCAACTAGGAGTCACAGTTGGAAGTTGAAGACTCAGATGAACAACAGGGATGTTAGGAAGTATTTTTCATTAGGCACAGAGTTTGTAGATGAATGGTTCAGAGAACCGACATGTTGATAAATTAGACACATGTGCAACTCTTGGGTATCTTTATTGAGGAAACGTTTCGCCACACAGTGGCTTCATCAGTCCATACAAAGGAGAATCTTGAAGAATAGGAGGAGAATGAGGTAATCAGTCCCTCAACCTTGAGTCGATGTGGTCAGTCCATCAATCTTGAATAGAATACGGCATACGTGCTGAGAAGGAGCTTATAAACCGTTGGCAGGAGAGGTGAAGCAGTCAGAGGCAGTGTAACACTTATTCAATGTTGAAGTAGGTCGTGCCCAAGAATTAGGCAAGCGAAGAATTCCCAAGTATTAAGATCCCCAAAAAGATGCAGTGTCTGACAGGTTTGTAGATGAATGGTTCAGAGAACCGACATGTTGATAAATTAGACACATGTGCAACTCTTGGGTATCTTTATTGAGGAAACGTTTCGCCACACAGTGGCTTCATCAGTCCATACAAAGGAGAATCTTGAAGAATAGGAGGAGAATGAGGTAATCAGTCCCTCAACCTTGAGTCGATGTGGTCAGTCCATCAATCTTGAATAGAATACGGCATACGTGCACTGCATCTTCTTGGGATCTTAATACTTGGGAATTCTTCGCTTGCCTAATTCTTGGGCACGACCTACTTCAACATTGAATAAGTGTTACACTGCCTCTGACTGCTTCACCTCTCCTGCCAACGGTTTATAAGCTCCTTCTCAGCACGTATGCCGTATTCTATTCAAGATTGATGGACTGACCACATCGACTCAAGGTTGAGGGACTGATTACCTCATTCTCCTCCTATTCTTCAAGATTCTCCTTTGTATGGACTGATGAAGCCACTGTGTGGCGAAACGTTTCCTCAGTAAAGATACCCAAGAGTTGCACATGTGTCTAATTTATCAACATGTCGGTTCTCTGAACCATTCATCTACAAACCTGTCAGACACTGCATTCTTCTTGGGGTCTTAATACTTGGGAATTCTTCGCTTGCCTAATTCTTGGGCACGACCTACTTCAACATTGAATAAGTGTTACACTGCCTCTGACTGCTTCACCCTTCCTGCCAACGGTTTATAAGCTCCTTCTCGCACGTATGCCGTATTTATTCAAGATTGATGGACTGACCACATCGACTCAAGGTTGAGGGACTGATTACCTCATTCTCCTCCTATTCTTCAAGATTCTCCTTTGTATGGACTGATGAAGCCACTGTGTGGCGAAACGTTTCCTCAATAAAGATACCAAGAGTTGCACATGTGTCTAATTTATCAAACATGTCGGTTCTCTGAACCATTCATCTACAAACCTGTCAGACACTGCATCTTCTTGGGATCTTAATACTTGGGAATTCTTCGCTTGCCTAATTCTTGGGCACGACCTACTTTAACATTGAATAAGTGTTTTCACTGCCTCTGACTGCTTCACCTCTCCTGCCAACGGTTTTATAAGCTCCTTCTCAGCACGTATGCCGTATTCTATTCAAGATTGATGGACTGACCACATCGACTCAAGGTTGAGGGACTGATTACCTCATTCTCCTCCTATTCTTCAAGATTCTCCTTTGTATGGACTGATGAAGCCACTGTGTGGCGAAACGTTTCCTCAATAAAGATACCCAAGAGTTGCACATGTGTCTAATTTATCAACATGTCGGTTCTCTGAACCATTCATCTACAAACCTGTCCGACACTGCATCTTCTTGGGATCTTAATACTTGGAATTCTTCGCTTGCCTAATTCTTGGGCACGACCTACTTCAACATTGAATAAGTGTTACACTGCCTCTGACTGCTTCACCTCTCCTGCCAACGGTTTATAAGCTCCTTCTCAGCACGTATGCCGTATTCTATTCAAGATTGATGGACTGACCACATCGACTCAAGGTTGAGGGACTGATTACCTCATTCTCCTCCTATTCTTCAAGATTCTCCTTTGTATGGACTGATGAAGCCACTGTGTGGCGAAAAAGTTTCCTCAATAAAGATACCCAAGAGTTGCACATGTGTCTAATTTATCAACATGTCGGTTCTCGTAACCATTCATCTACAAACCTGTCAGACACTGCATCTTCTTGGGATCTTAATACTTGGGAATTCTTCGCTTGCCTAATTCTTGGGCACGACCTACTTCAACATTGAATAAGTGTTACACTGCCTCTGACTGCTTCACCTCTCCTGCCAACGGTTTATAAGCTCCTTCTCAGCACGTATGCCGTATTCTATTCAAGATTGATGGACTGACCACATCGACTCAAGGTTGAGGGACTGATTACCTCATTCTCCTCCTATTCTTCAAGATTCTCCTTTGTATGGACTGATGAAGCCACTGTGTGGCGAAACGTTTCCTCAATAAAGATACCCAAGAGTTGCACATGTGTCTAATTTATCAACATTTCGGTTCTCTGAACCATTCATCTACAAACCTGTCAGACACTGCATCTTCTTGGGATCTTAATACTTGGGAATTCTTCGCTTGCCTAATTCTTGGGCACGACCTACTTCAACATTGAATAAGTGTTACACTGCCTCTGACTGCTTCACCTCTCCTGCCAACGGTTTATAAGCTCCTTCTCAGCACGTATGCCGTATTCTATTCAAGATTGATGGACTGACCACATCGACTCAAGGTTGAGGGACTGATTTCCTCATTCTCCTCCTATTCTTCAAGATTCTCCTTTGTATGGACTGATGAAGCCACTGTGTGGCGAAACGTTTCCTCAATAAAGATACCCAAGAGTTGCACATGTGTCTAATTTATCAGTCACAGAGTTGTCAGGAAGTGGAATAGTCTGGGTAGTGATGCAGTGGAGGCAGGATCCATACATAGCTTTAAGAAGAGGTATGATAAAGCTCATGGAGCGGGAAGAGTGACTCAGTAGCGGCCAGTGAAGAGCCGGGCCAGGAGCTGTGACTCGACCCCTGCAACCACAACTAGCTGAGTATACACACACACACACACACACACACACCACACACACACACACACACACGCACACACACACACACACTCGAAGGAACCAGGGATCAGATGAGAATAGTTCTTGTAGGGAGGAGTGAATGGAGGAGCAGTGGAAAAGGATGGAACAACAGTGGGAGAGAAAATTAGGAGAGCTTTCTGAAAAAATGGAGACAGAGCTGTCTGTGAAATTGGAAAAGAGGTTGGAGAAGGAGAAGAAGAATTGGGAGGCACAAGTCGAAACTGCAGTAGCCAGGATAAGGGTTCTAGAAGATGAGTTAAATAGGCTGAAGCGAGTTACATGGGCATTGACCAGAGAAGACAGCATATGAAGCTGAGAAGCCGAACAGGAAGGAAGGAGATATGAATTATGCTAAGGTCATATCAGCATGCCAAGAAGGGCCAAGGAGTGAAAGGGGAGAGCAGCTGGTTGCAGATGGAGAGGGTGGTAGGTCAAATACAGAGGCACAACCATGCTACCAAGAGCCACTGGAAAAAGCAAGGGAGAAAATGACCACGTACAGACAGGAACCAGAGTGACAGAGGGAGAGGCAATGGGAGGAGGAAAGGGAAAACTCAGTATTTAGCCATGGGTTTCAGGAGAGGGAGGAAAGGACACACACTGAAATACGACAGTCAGAAAGAAAGGAGATTGAGAATATCATCACAGAAATAGGCGAAGAAGACATGGACGAGGCTGTAAATTTTCAGAGAATAGGGGGGTACTTGAAGGGAAGAAAACGGCCGATCAAGCTGATTCTTGGGACAGAAACAGTGCAGAACAGGATCCTCCAAGAGAAACCGCGATTGAAGTAATCGACAGAGTACAAGAGGGTGTTCCTAGACAAAGACAGAACACAAACAGAACGACAGAAGCTGAGGGAGAGGACAAAAAAGCGAAAGGAGCTAGGAAAGGAGACAAGGATGTAACCAGCAGAGGTCAATCAGAGCAGGACAGAGCAGCAGAACCATCCTCAGAACCCCACAACCTATAAGATAAGTTAAGATTTCATTCGGATTTTTACCCCTGGAGGGTTAGCCACCCAGGATAACCCAAGAAAGTCAGTACGTCATCGAGGACTCTCTAACTTATTTCCAATGGGGTCCTAAATCTTCTCCCCCAGGATGCGACCCACACCAGTTGACTAACACCCAGGTACCTATTTGCTGCTAGATGAACAGGACAAAAGGTGTAAGGAAACGTGTCGAAATGTTTCCACCCGCCGGGAATCGAACCCGGGCCCTCCATGTGTGAAGCGGGAGCTTTAGCCACCAGGTCACCGGGCCACCATCCCAACACAAACTATAATCCATACTCACAGCTTCCACCCAACACCCAGCTATAGAATCCCACAGTACGCTACCAGGTCTCCCACCCTCACAGGTCCCCCAAACCACAGTGTTGGAGAGGAAGCTGAAGGTATGGCACACAAACGCTGATGGAATAACAAATAAGTGGGAGGAGTGGCACGAAAGAGTCAAAGAGGCATCACCGGACATCATAGCTCTACAGAAATCAAGCTTACAGGTATGATAACCGATGCCATCTTTCAAATGGGATACCAGATCCTGAGGAAAGGCAGAGGAAACAGGGGATGTGGAGGAGTGGCACTGCTGATCCAAAACCAATGGAATTTTGATGAGCTGAGAGAGGAGACAGCCTAGAAGCAAGCGATTACATTGCGGAAACGCTTCACTCTGGAGGTCCCAATGTGGTAAATGCAGTGATGTATAACCCACCACAGAACAGCAGGAGGCCAAGGCAAGAGTATGATGAGAGCAATAGAGTGATGGTTGGCACACTGGCTGCAGTGGCCAGAAGAGCTCATGCATGCAGTGCAATGCTCTGATCATGGGTGACTTTAACCACAAGGAAATCGATTGGGAGAACTTGGAGCCACATGGAGGTCAAGATACATGGAGGGCTAAGATGATGGAGGTGGCACTGGAAAACTTCATGTACCAACACGTAAGGGACACTACAAGAGAGAGAGGAGAAGATGAACCAGCATGACTGGACCTAGTATTCACCTTGAGTAGTGTAGATATTGAGGACATCACATACGAAAGACCCCTTGGGGCCAGCGATCATGTGGTTTTAAGCTTCGAATACACATTAGAGCTACAATTGGAGGGGGAAGCAGTAAGGCCAGGGCGAATAAAGCCAAACTACAAGAAAGGGGACTACACAGGAATGAGGAACTTCCTGAATGGAGTTCAGTGGGACAGAGAACTGGCAGGGAAGCCAGTTAATGAGATAATGGAATAGGTAACAACCATATGCAAGGAGGTTGAGGAGAGGTTTGTACCCAAGGGTAACAGGAATAATGAAAAAGCCAGTATGAGTCCATGGTTCACCCAAAGGTGCAGGGAGGCAAAAACCAAGTGGGCTATGGAATGGAAGAAATAAAGAAGGGAAAGGAGCCAGGAGAATAAGGAAAGCAGTCGTAGAGCCAGAAATGAATATGCACAAAAAAGAAGGGAGGCCCAACGACAATATGAAAACGACATAGCAGCTAAAGCCAAATCTGACCCAAAGCTGTTATACAGCCACATCAGGAGGAAAACAACAGCCAAGGACCAGGTAATCAGGCTAAGGAAGGAAGGAGGAGAGACAACAAGAAATGACTGTGAAGTATGTGAGAAACTCAACAAGAGATTCAAACAAGTGCTCACAGAGGAGACAGAAGGGGCTCCAGAAAGACGGAGAGGCGGGGTACACCACAAAGTGCTGGACACAGTACACACAACAAAAGAAGTGAAGAGGCTTCTGAGTGAGCTAGATACCTCAAAGGCAATGGGGACAGATAACATCTCTCCATGGGTCCTAAGAGAGGGAGCAGAGGCACTATGTGTACCCCTAACAACAATATTCAATACATCTATCGAAACAGGGAGATTGCCTGAGGCATGGAAGACAACAAATGTAGTCCCAATCTTTAAGAAAGGAGACAGACATGAAGCACTAAACTACAGACCAGTGTCACTGACATGTATGCAAAGTCATGGAGAAGATTATCAGGAGAAGAGTGGTGGAACACCTAGAAAGGAATGATCTCATCAACAGCAGCCAACATGGTTTCAGGGACGGGAAATCCTGTGTCACAAACCTACTGGAGTTCTATGACATGCTGACAGCAGTAAGACGAGAGAGAGGGGTGCGTGGATTGCATTTTCTTGGACTGCAAGAAGGCGTTTGACACAGTTCCACACAAGAGGTTAGTACAAAAACTGGAGGACCAAGCAGGGATAACAGGGAAGGCACTACAGTGGATCAGGGAATACTTGTCAGGAAGACAGCAGGTGTCAGAGTGGGCACCTGTGACCAGCTGGATCCCACAGGGGCCAGTCCTATTACCAGTGCTATTTCTGGTATTTGTGAACGACATGACGGAAGGAATAAACTCCGAAGTGTTCCTGTTTGCAGATGACGTGAAGTTGATGAGAAGATTTCATTCGATCGAAGACCAGGCAGAACTACAAAGGGATCTGGACAGGCTGCAGACCTGGTCCAGTAAACGGAATACAGTCTAGGGGGCCAAAGACTAAAAACCTCACTCAAGGAAGAAGATCTTGGGGTGAATATAACACCAGGCACATCTCTGAAGCGCATATCAACCAAATAACTGCTGCGGCATATGGGCGCCTAGCAAACCTCAGAACAGCATTCCGACATCTTAATAAGGAATCGTTCAGGACCCTGTACACCGTGTACGTTAGGCCCATATTGGAGTATGCAACACCAGTCTGGAACCCACACCTAGCCAAGCACGTAAAGAAACTAGAGAAAGTGCAAAGGTTTGCAACAAGACTAGTCCCAGAGCTAAGAGGTATGTCCTACGAGGAGAGGTTAAGGGAAATCAACCTGACGAATTGGAGGACAGGAGAGATAGGGAAGACATGATAACGACATTCAAAAATAGTGAGAGGAATTGACAAGGTGGACAAAGACAGGATGTTCCAGAGATGAGACACAGCAACAAAGGGACACAGTTGGAAGTTGAAGACACAGATGAATCACAGGGATGTTAGGAAGTATTTCTTCAGCCACAGAGTAGTCAGGAAGTGGAATAGTTTGGGAAGCGATGTAGTCGAGGCAGGATCCATACATAGCTTCAAGCAGAGGTACGATAAAGCTCATGGTTCAGGGAGAGTGACCTAGTAGCGACCAGTGAAGAGGCGGGGCCAGGAGCTTGGACTCGACCACTGCAACCTCAACTAGGTGAGTACAACTAGGTGAGTACACACACTGGATATTAAGACTCCTTCGCTTAATGACCGAGGGGCATGAGCCTTTCAAAAAGGGTTCTAAAAAGGGCTAAACATCACATACCTACTACCTAAGCAAACGAGAACAGGAACCTGGCTGTCCAGGGCAGGATTTTACGAAGGTAGAAACACTTTGGTGTTGGTCAATTTAATCATTATAAACCAAGTGCAAATTCCAGAGTGGAGTCACGCAACGTCAGAAATTTTTTTATGTTAATGTGGTGGACCAGACATGCAGGAGCCAAGTGTGGTAGTCGTAACGATGTACCGCAAAGTTCCTTTGTGCCATTCACTATGTTCACTAGTTGTTAAATTATATATATATATATATATATATATATATATATATATATATATATATATATATATATATATATATATATATATATATTATATGTATATATATATATATATATATATATAATATATATATATATATATATATATTATATATATATATATATATATATATATATATATTATATATATATATATATATATATTGATAAATTAGACACATGTGCAACACTTGGGTATCTTTATTGAGGAATACGTTTCGCCACACAGTGGCTTCATCAGTCCATACGTAGGAGAAACTTGAAAAACAGGAGAAGAATGAGGTAATCAGTCCCTCAACCTTGAGTCGATGTGTTCAGCCCATCAATCTTGAATAGAATACGGCATATCAGCGGAGAAGCAGCTTATAAACCGTATGGCAGGAGAGGTGCAGCAGTCATAGGTCGTGTCAAATTTGTTCAATGTGGAAGTAGGTTGTGCCCAAGAATTAGGCAAGCGAAGAATTCCTAAGTATTAAGACCCCAAGAAGTTGCAGTGTCTGACAGATTTGTAGATGAATGGTTCAGAGAACCGACATGTTGATAAATTAGACACATGTGCAACTCTTGGGTATCTTTATTGAGGAAACGTTTCGCCACACAGTGGCTTCATCAGTCCATACGTAGGAGAAATTTGAAGAACAGGAGAAGAATGAGGTAATCAGTAATCAGTTTCGCCACTGTGTGGCGAAACGTTTCCTCAATAAAGATACCCAAGAGTTGCACATGTGTCTAATTTATCAACATGTCGGTTCTCAACATGTCGGTTCTGTTGAGTTTGAAGAAAATAACTCATTGCCTTTTCTAGATGTTTTAATTGTTAAGGGTAATAATGAATTCAAATTTAAAATTTGCAGAAAACCTACAAATAACTGTTCCTATGTCCACTATTATTCCTCGCATCAAGATACAGTCAAACTGTCTGTTTTCTCATCAATGTTTTTGAGAGCTTTACGAATTTGTAGTCCTGAGTTCATTGATGAGGAAATATCCAAAATTTATGAAACAGGTAATGATTTAAAATACTCAAGAAATGTAATTGATAAATCTTTTAAAGTTGTTAGAAATACTTTTTACAATCCAAAAAGGGACAACCAGCCTTATTCAAGTAAAAATATGTTGGTTCTCCTTACCATGAAAAACTTGGTTGATATGCCTTCTCTTCTTAAGACTTTTAATATTAAGTTGTATTCAAAATCTTGATACAGTAAAAAAAACTTTTGATAAAGAATTCCCCCAAAATGCTGATGGATGTGTCTATAAGATTCCTTGTAAAATTTGCGATAAAGTTTATTACCGTCAAATGGTTAAAAATCTCGAACTAAGATTAAAAACAACATAAATATAGCATTAGAACTGGACAAGATTCCAATGCTCTATTTATTCATGTAAGGAGATTTTAACCATCCAATTGATTTTCAAAAAGTTGAGAAAGTAGTATCAAGCAAGTCCATGGTGGACAGGAATATAATTGAATCTTGTTTCATAAAAAGCAGTTTTGACAATAATATGAATATTTCCTTTGGTTTATATAAATTAGATCCATTTATAATTAATAGAATTTGGGAGAATTTAATAATACACTGGACAAATAATAATTTTTAAATTTTCTTGGGTAGAATAGTTTGTGGGTGAGTTGTGCAAAGGACCTATCCAAGTTGGGTTCGGCGCGCGTCACGTGTTTAAACCGCTGTGGGATCTGATAGTGAGGTGCTGGCCAGACCCCTTATATAGCTTCCTTGGATGCTTTACTTTCATAATTCCTTGATAATGTGAGTAGTCACAAAAAGCGCTTGGAATTTCTCTATTCTTTCAGAGTGGTTGTTTTGCATATTATATATATATATATATATATATATTATATATATATATATATATATATATATTATATATATATATATATATATATATATATATATATATACATATATATATATATATATATGTCGTGCCGAATATGTAAAACTGGTCAATTAGCAAGAACTCATTTAAAATTAAGTCCTTTCTAAATGTTCTCTTATACGTTCTGCCTATTCGGCACGACATATATATATATATAATATATATATATATATATATATATATATTTATATATATATATTATATATATATATAATATATATATATATTTATATATATGTTAGGTTAGGTTACGTAAGGTTCGTCAGGAAAGGACAAATGTTTCCTGACGCGGGTCTTAGTCATATGATGACTCGCCTTTGGAGCTTTGGCCATCTGACGGAGGCCTTCCGTTGGCTTACGGGTCCACCCCTTTAAAAATTATGGTTTAACCACATACGTTTGGTGTATATATATATATATATTATATATATATATATATATATATATATATATATATATTATATATATATTTATATATATATATATATATATATATATATATATATATATATATATTATATAAAATATATATATATATATATATATATATATATATATATATATATATTATATATTTATATATATATATATATATATATATATATATATATATATATATATATATATATATATATATATATTTATATATTTATATAATATATATATATATAATACATATATTAAATATATATATATATATATATATATATATATATATATATATATATATATATATATATATATATATATATATATATATATTATATATATATATATATATATATATATATATATATATATTACATATTATTATACATATATATATTACAACCCAAGAGTACCAAAGGCCTGTTATCCCAAGAAATTCTTATTTCTTGGGTAGAATAGTTTGTTGGTGGGTTGTTTGAAGAACCTGTCTAGTTGGGCCGGCGGGCCTGCTGCAGTGTTCCCTTTCTTATGAGTCGCGTGTCAGGTGTTCCTTTGTTGTGGGATCTGATAGTGAGGTGTGGGCTAGACCCTTTATATACCTTCCTTTGATGCTCTACTTTCATTATCCTTGATAATGTGAGTGGTCACGAAAGCGCTTGGAATTTCTCTATTCTTTCACAGTGGTTGTTTTGCATTTTCTGAAATCACCTGTTTACTGTGATCTTATTGTATATATATATATATATATATATATATATATATATATATATATTATATATATATATATATATATTATATATATATATATTGTCGTGCCGAATAGGTAAACTTGCGATTTTGCTTAAATAGCAACTCTCTTCTTGCCGAATAGGCAAGCTAAAATTTGTGTTTACAATAATTTCGCGAAAAATTTTCTGAAGCCAACGAGAAAAATATATTTCATTGTGTTTGTTTATTATTGAATTACTGTAAACTTATCTAAAATATATTTAGTTGAATTAAGCTAAATTAAGTTTCATGTTTTATAATATGGTTAGGCAAGTTTTCTAAGGTTCTTTTGGTAGAAAATTATTATTTTTTGCATTAATGTAATGAAAAAATGTATCTTTCAACGTATAAGATAAAATTTTAGAAAGGACTTAATTTTAAATGTGTTGTTGATAACTGACCTTTAAAGCTTTCGCTGAATTTTATATTATATTTTATATATATTTTATTTTAAATTATATATATATATAATATTTTTATTTATTAAATAATGTGTTGTGGGGGTTGGGTGTGGTGTGTGTGTGTGTGTGTGTGGTGTGTGTGGTGTGTGTGAGTGAGTGAGTGAGTGAGTGAGTGTGGGAGTGAGTGTGTGTGTGTGATTTTGTGTGTGGCGGCGCGCGGTGTTTTTGGTGTGTTGTGTGGTGTGTGTGTGAGTGGTGTGTTGTGTGTGGTGTGTGTGTTGTGTGTGAGTGAGTGAGTGGTGTGAGTGGGGTTTGTGTGTGAGTGTTTGTGTGGTGTGTGTGTGTGTGTGTGTGGTGGTGGTGTGTGTGTTTTGTGTGTGAGTTTTTGTGTGTGTTGTGTGGGGTTGTGTTGTGTGTGTGTGTGTCGAATGCCGTTTATTAGAAGCTGTAGTTAAAATATTTTTTCCCTGACCATTAAAATATTTTCTGCAGACCTCTAAAAAAATATACAATTTTTATGCTTTTTTAAATCTTATGAGGTTGTTCTCTCCCTGACAACATTAAAAATTCAAAACATACCAAATGATTGTTAAATAATTGATTACTGGCTAAAAAAAATTAGTCTTTTTTGGGGGGCCCCCTTCCTTCCCCTGACCCCGTTTCCAGTCAAATTACTTAATTCACTTTCTTGCAAAAAAGTGATGAAATTTTTTGGTGTGATTGGTCAGTCTTTATATTAAGTAATTTTAAAAAATTTTCTCATGGTAAGCTCAAAAAAAAAATAAGATTTGCGGAAAAAAATTATTTTCCCCATTCAAATATTTTTTTTCTGTGTAGTAGTTTGAATGTAGCAGTGATAATGCATCTTAAATATAGATTGTTTAATGCGAAAGAGCTAATAATAATAAAAATAAAGAATGAGCCAGTTTATAAAGTATGAGTTAATATGAAATAACAGTGCAATAAATCAATAAATAATAATATACAAGTGTAGTATGATTACCATGAAATGTGGCACTGTGAATGCCACCTCTACGCCAACCAGGAAAGAGAAAGTGGCGTGATGCCATGGAAACTAAGTAAAATAATTGATGGATAAACATCGCCCAGAATGTGGAAGGCACAAAAAAACAAATTCTAACTCATCGTCTTCGGTCATAACATTCGAGAGTTGGGTTTTCCAGTCTGGTGCACATGTGCACTTCTCAAAGGTACTTGAGCGTATGAGAGAGGAAATATTCAGTGTGATACCTTGGCTATGTTTAGTCCTGTGACAGAATCTTTAGATCATAATCCACTATTTAAGGCTGAAAGAGGAACTTGAAGCATATTTCCGAAACAGGAGGCTGAGATAGGTGTGCAAGTGGAGCTTGTTGAACTTCAGCATGATGAACCTGTACGTGATGTATATTCTGAGAAGAATTTGTGAGATTTTTGGTTTGGGATGGTAAACTCGAGTACTGCTGTTATTTCCATCAACATGACTTTGTGAGTCAACATTTTCACTGCTGTTGGAGATTAAATGAAGACACAGATCAAATCTCAGAACATCTGAACATAATGTTCGTTGAGCAGGTGCTAAAGGTTTTCCCTTGAATTAATGAACTTGTTACCAGTCTTGTTACCATCTCATAAGTATTAGTATTTGGTTTATAGTATATAATTTTGACAAGTTTTGTGTATTTTTACTCAGTCATGATTAATATATATAACAGAAGTGTATGGGACAAATCAAGATAGTTTATAAGAACGTAAGAACATAAGAAAGAAGGAACACTGCAACAGGCCTACTGACCCATAAGGAGCAGGCCCATGTCCCCCCCCCTCGGATTAGACCAATGACCCCCCCCCCGGATTAGCCCAATGACCCACCCAGTCTGGTCACCTCCACTCAAGGATGGAGCACTGCACCAGACCCAGCAGCACAAGCTAGTCAGATCCAACTCACACCCACCCACACCCACTCATGTATTTATCTATTCATTGAGTTCAAATTATCAATGTTATCGATAGTATAGCATTCTTATATAATCTCTATATATACAGATATAATAAAAAATATAAAAATCAATATAATTTCATCAATTTTTGGTCGCTAATTTTCAGTGGTCATGAGAACCTGTCACAATGCCTAAGGAGCACAGAGGAACAAAAATGTTGAGAACCCCTGATCCAGAGCATGGATGTGCTACACACTAATCAGTAATAGTTATCGCATGATGTAGTGTGTGGTTTATCCGCATGATATAATGATAGTGCCATATCGGGGATGACCCTTAATGACTTGACTTAAGAAATCGTAATGACACGATTGCAAATAAACCATACCCCCGGCCGGGATTGAACCCGCGGTCATAGAGTCTCAAAACTCCAGCCCGTCGCGCTAACCACTTGACCAGCCGCCTCCAGAGAGCGGCAGAGACGCCATATACATTTCATCACAGTCACATGACAGCTAGATCGCAGTTGTCAGTAAGGAATTTACACAGTATCATCATTCTGGTTAAAAATGTGTTAGTGTTAATATCTTTACTGAGCATGTAGTTATGATGTGACATCTACCCAAACAACATGTGTGTCGAAACTGCAGTGCAAACATAGGGCGCCTATAAATTAAGATGTCTCCTCTCAATATAGTTAATGTATGCCCATGTAATGAAAATCCCGGATATAAATGTACATTCGACTAATCAATAAAATTAAGCTAATTAATGTCAGATGCCATTAAGACAAAAAAAGGAAATTTCCATGGCATAAGTGTACTTGAATCTACGATATTTTAGGGAATATCGGAGGTGTAAGAGAACCAAGAGAATCATAGAATAATGTGTTGAAACTCATTATAACCCCATTAAGTAAATTCATAATAGATATTCTCAAAACTGTTCATAAAAATTCAGTAGAGCATATTTGAAAATATGTCTTAATTGACAGCTTATGACATTAAATCCGTACAAGCTACAAGGAAAAAAGGCCTTTTTAATCTTTCAGGTCCTAAATCTAATTTATGTCAGTACAAAAAGCTGGCAAACCCGTCGTGTTGCTTTAAAACACGTAATGTATCCACACGTCTTGCTTCCATAAATAATACTACTACTACTACTAATAATAATAACAATGATAACAACAAACAACAACAACAACAACAACAACAACAACAACAACAACAACAACAACAACAACAACAACAACAATGTTATTATTAATGTTATAATAATAATAATAATAATAATAATAATAATAATATAATAATAATAATAATTATTATTATTATTATTATTATTATTATTATTATTATTATTATTATTATTATTGATATTATTATTATTGTTGTCTTTTACTATTATCATTATTATTTGTTGTATTATTATACTAATAGAAAACTGCAAAGTGGGTGAATGAGCGGTAATCAGGTTTCATCCGAGAAACAGTACATGCAGCTTGATATCCTTAAAATGCCCAAGAGTTGTAAATTAACACTTCTCAAGAGGCACTGCAGCTGTAAATTAACACTTCTCAAGAGGCACTGCAGCTGTAAATTAACACTTCTCAAGAGACCCAGTAACTGGAACTGAATCTAGTCACAAACAGAATTAAAATATGAGACCAAACACACGAAACTAAGTTAGCGGAGTCCGAGGAGTCTTACACTGCGCTAAAGAAACAATAATGATTTATGTAGATTAATGGTTCAGAGAACCGACAAGTTGATAAATTAGACACACTTGGGTATCTTTATTGAGGAAACGTTTCGCCACACAGTGGCTTTATCAGTCCTACCAGGGAAAAAGGGGGGAAAAAACAGGAGGAGTTAAGGTAACAGTCCCCCAGCCTTGAGTCGAGTGGTCAGCAATCAACTTTAAAAGAATACAGCATATGTGCGAAGAAGAGTTTTAAAAACCCTAGGCAGGGAGGTGCAGCAGTTTTAGGTAGGTAATTTGTCCAGTTGAAAAAAAGGTTATGCCCCGGGGTTTGGCAGGTGAAGAATTTCCCTGTTTCTTTTCAAGTTGATGGGCTGACCCCTGATCAAGGCTGAGGGATGAAAACTAAAAATTCCCCCTGTTTTACCCCTTCTTCTTTTTATGGACTGATGAAGCCACTGTGGGCGAAACGTTTTCCCCAAAAAGATAACCAAATTTGCAATGGTCTAATTTACAATAATGATTTTAAAAATTTTTTTGGGGGGTTTGGTATGGAAAACACCCCATTCTTAATGGGATATCTGAAATTTGAGGTATATCACTCTTTGATGAGTGGAAAACAAACCCGGGTTTTGAATAAAGTTTTTTGTGGTAATAAAGGATCATCTTTTTGAGATTGTATCCTTTTGTGCTGTGTACAATGTATGAAGTAAATTTTAAAATATGTAATGGCTAATATATTTTTTTTGTGATGTAAAAAATGCTGTGGGTTGACAAAGACCCCTTTTGACCTCTGTAAACATTTTTGCGCTACGTCAAGGATAAGCATGAGGTATTTTTAGAAAATACGGTAGGGGGGTGCAAGACCAAATGATTGGTCGAACCATGCCTAACCCCTTTTAGGGTTTGGGGAGGTGCCCGAGCCCGAGCCTTTACCTTAAGACTGTCTAAAACCCTTTTCCCCCCCTTGGGGGGGGGGAGGGCAGAAGAGGGGCCCTGCTTTGTGGTGGGCCCGGGGGGGGACAGTTGGCCCCAAAAGATAGGGGTCTTGTGCCTCCCCCCAGGGGAGCTTAGGTCTAGACACTCCCTAAAGAGGGAGCCAAGGCGGGCCCCACTTGGAAAAGGGCCCGGGCCCGGGGGAATCCGGCAACTTTAAAATAACCCCAAAGATTGACTCAACTTTTTTAGGAATCCATACCAAAAAGAGCTTAAAAATTTTGGAACTCCTTCCAGAAAAAGGGAAAAAATTCTTGTCTGTCCCCTGCTTCAAAATATTGTTAAAAAAAACCATAAACCTAACTAAATGTTGCGTGAAAAAATTTTTCTGCGCCCAATTTATTAACAACAACCCTTTTTACCCAAAATAGTTTTAGCATTTGCTGTTTTTCTCGCTTTCCCGTATTTTAAACGGGCCCCCCAAAATTGTGTTCTACTTCACTTTCTTAATTTTATTCAAAAATTTTGTAAAAACATAATCATGTTCTGCTTTATTTTCATACTAAATAAATTTACCAAATTGAAATCAAAATTTTCCCCAAAATGTCTATAAAGCACATGTTGTTTTTAACATTTAAGATTGAAAACTAAACATTTTGACTGCATAAAAACCAAATTAACCCCAAAATAACTGCAATCTGGAAGAAACTTAGAAGACGTTTCGGTTTGACTTGACATTTTTTAAAAACCCTTAAATTTAAGTCGTGACTTAATAAAGAGCAGGGTTTCCAAAAAAGGTTTGTGCAGCAACTGGTCTTGTTGCTGTTTTTGTCGGGTAAAAATCTTGCCTTGTTGAAACCTAGATGCTTCTCATACCCTGTTTTTATTTTCACATTAAACCAGTTATGCTATTTATAGCCCAAAACGTCGCTAAAAGTTTACCCTATATGCGGGTTATTTGTGTATTGTTCACTCCCGTATTATAAATTTCTTTTCCCTTTTAACCTTATTAATTAATTTTTCTGTAATTATAAATTAATGTGTAGACTGAGCGAGGACTTGTTAAGCAGGTGTTTCTTTTAAAAAGTATGCCAGGCTTTTTAAAACGAAGCCTGTCCCATTTGTATACTTTGTTTTCTAGAAATAAAAATAAAAATTATCTTTTCTCTTTTTTAAGGGTTATACAAATTTTATTCATTTTGTTTGAACCACCCGCAAGGACAAATGAGAGGGTGAAATAAAATTTTACAATAGGCTTTACACGGGTCAACAACAGTCAACAGTTTCCCTAAGTGAGGATAAACCAAGTTTAAAATCGAAGCCCATGGAGGGGCCTTCAACAATTTTCACAAGAAAACATATTTAAAATTTAAAAATTTCTTTAATAAAATTAGCAAAATTTATATCAACACAGTTGAAAATCAGTTCAAAAAAATTTTTAATTATAATTCCCCTTCATTAAAGTGTTTAAAACCAATCAGAAGATGTTTTGAGTAAATTTAAAGGGAAAAAAATTTTTGCATAACGGAAAGTTTTAACTCAAGAAAAAAATAAAAATTTAAACCTGTAACAAAATGTACCCAAAACCGAAGCTTTTAAGCGATCAGAAGTCATTCCCGTTTGGTTGCTTAAAATCCCAATTTCCATAAAATTTTAACTAACTTATTTGGAAAAATTGGGTAACACCCAGCAAATAAATATGAAAACCCTCCAAGGAGGCATACTTTCCCCTGTTTTAAAACAAATGGGCCAATTTGGGCTCAACCTCCAATCCCATAACAATTCGAATTTTCTAAGTACGATACTCAGGGTTTAAAAAATTCGTCGTAGAAGAGGGGTTTTTCAAATTTTATGAGGATTGTCAACTTATAAAAACTGACCCCAGTCACTTATAAAAATTTTTTTTTTCAATAGGCTTAACTTTTCCCCCAAATTTAATAATTTTTCCTTGAAAATATAAAGTGAATAGATGAGGTTTGCTTCAGTTAATGACGATAACCTTGGTCGAAGAAAATAGAATATGTCGACCACTATTACAACCCAGGAACAATAAGGTCTGTTATCCTGGGTGTAAAGGGGAAGCAAGGAGCAGAACAAACACAGCTGAATGACTTTGAGATATATTTTCCTCCACCAAGAGCAATAGTACTTATATACAGCTATGTACACTATGTACAGTTGGAAATGTATGTGTACAACACGGTTAAGACAAGGCCAAGACACAGCCTGGAGACAGAATGGACAACCGTGCTCAACCAGCTATAGTATGAAAATGAGAAGGGTGGACAGAGGGGGTGGTGCCCACAACACCTTTACGATTGCCAGAACCATCTTCTCATTGGCTGAACCTGGGTACTGATTGAACTCCAACTGGGGGCCCCATCGATTCGACCCTAGTACTGTGTTCGACTGGTTGGGGAGATAGCCTTTCAATGAGGGTGTGTACATGCGCCAAATAAAGGTTACGTAATCTTTGCATGCCACAACCACTTAAAGATGCCACTTTGAGGATACCTAAAACTATATCACTAGTATATATTCTGGGAGGTATACTTCTCTAGATATATTGCATATGCACTAAGAACAGCAGCAGAGTACATACATCATGGGGTGTATATCACTACTTATACACTGAAAATTTAATGTACACGTCATAGGTTCATCATCCGTATCACCGGTATACAAAAAATCATAAGACATGAAAATGTGATGCTTCCTTGTTAAAACTGGATGAAAAGCCAGTATCCGGTATACCAATTGATGCTAAAGTGTAGGTATTTAGCACCTGCAAGGCAGTGAATGCTTTAAGCGCTATGCTACCTAGCATCAGTAAGCTAGTGGTTGCATGAACTCTAAGCTGGTTATCCTCTGACAAAGACTCGTGTTTCACGACTACCCAAGCACCAGTTTATATAAGAAGTAGTCACTGAAAGCCCTACTAACTTGGTTCCTAGATCCAGGCCGAGTGCTATTCTCATAGGCAACACTTCTGACAAATTATTAAAGTTTATTTAAAACAGTGGTAACGACCACTGTGTTTGTCTGTTAAGGTAACTTTAACAAATTGAGAAGAATATTGCCACAGTTTTTGGTTGAAGCAGACATAATCTGCATAATCATCTGCACATATTTATCGTTATATGTTCGTGGTAATTATAACACTTACAATTTCAGTTTGTTGTGAGCGGTGTGCATTGGCATTTAGTTTCAAATGTCGAGGAAATTTCAATGTAAACATTATCATCTTAAGCTCACCTATTCTGTGGTTCCTCGAGCGATTCTCGGCTCCTTTGCCCCGCCTCTAACTGACCTATGACTTGTATCATTCCTCCTAGCCTCGGCAGAACTTACCAGCGCCACTTCTTCATACAGGTTACTCCACTGTCTAACACACTGAAAGCTATGAGGTGTTAGAACAATTTCACAGGATGGCACCTGCTGAGCCTTAGGATACATAGGAGACAAGAATTTATGTTAATGATGCCTTCAACATGTTATGTCTTGTGCCAAGGAAGATAGACACTGATGAGTTGACACTCAGATGACCAAGTTAAAAAGCGTTCGAGGATGGAGGCCTTTTGTTTTT
This sequence comes from Cherax quadricarinatus, assembly GCF_026875155.1. NCBI lineage: Eukaryota > Metazoa > Arthropoda > Malacostraca > Decapoda > Parastacidae > Cherax > Cherax quadricarinatus. The sequence continues at coordinate 110,946,185 of NC_069399.1, forward strand.
AGAGACTAAAATTTTGAAGTTGAAAAATTTGGAATTTTAAGATTTTCTTACCAAAAAAAATATGCAAAATTGGCAACATGTTGATGCAATCAGCTTGTTCTATCATATTTCTAAGTATATTTTTGTCTACAAAAATGTCAATTTTTTTTATGTTTTTTGCAGTCATCAAGAGGACATGTTGGCAGTATTTTTATTGTTTTTTTTTTTACTCCAAAAATTACTATTGTTAAGATTGTTCATTCTAAATACTCAACATTGGCCAAGTTAGTGAGGACTCTAAAGTTGAAGACGCACAGAGTTGTTGCATGCTCTGTTGCCTCTGGGTTGTCAACAAATGACAGGGATTTGCAACACACTCCAAATTTGGCGCCGCCATGTCCATAAGAGTTTTACAGAACAAAAATATGAATAACTCAGGAATAAGTTATTGACATTTTGATTAATTGTTTTTCAAAGAGTAATAATAGGAGTGTCATGATTTTTTCAACACATATTGATGAAGGGATTTTTCTATTAATATTCAGAGGTGATTTGCAATATGTTTTACCATTTTGTTTTTATTGATTCCTATTCTCCAAAAAACTCCTAAAAAAAACACAAATTTCAATTTTTTTTTATGAAAGCAAATCTAATTGACTCTCTCGCAAAAAAAATTTGAAATTTAGAATAATCTAACTCTTTATTTTTCATTGATGTGACTAGAACATTGCTTACATCTTACCAATTTTATAGGCAGTTGAGGTTTTATGATAAATACAATTTTTGCAATATCTTGATCAATTTTGCACATGAAGTCACCAATGCAAACAAGTGGATAGGATTGGAGATTGGCTTTTTAAATCACAGGACATACTTTCATGAATTGGACCCAAAAAAAGCAAAAAAAAAAAAAAAAAAATGCAGCAAGAGCCTCTAACACTTAAGTCAACGGTCGCTGCTGGCAGTGGCCCAATATCTACATTCTCACTCTAGGCCACCGAGTACAAAAGCATTAACCAGTGGTAGCTGTTGCCCTGATCATTATATATAGTAACAATCAGACTACACTGACGTACGCAACGGAGGAAGCAGTGGTCCACCATCTGCCATGGACGACAATAGCAACACTAAGACCATGAGTTAAGCATAAATAATGCCCATGGTTGCTGCTGGACTTGGCCAACCATAGCTAATAATCAGACCACGAGTCCAGGACGGGCCAGTCAGAGGTTACTGCTGCCATGGTCCAACACGGGCCATCGGGCTGCCACACTTAACGTGTGTCCTCTGACATTACAGTTTTATGTACCCTCCACTACTGTTCCCAAACTTCTGAACGAGTCGTTCTGTGACTGGAGACCTGGGTTATGTTCTACTGTCGAAAATTATAATAAAATCTGCGAGCAGATATTAAACAAAGGTATCGCCATTGTTGACTAGAGCTACTAAGAGAGGAGAGAGAGAAAGTGCTAGTAAGGGATGGAGGAGGAGAGGAGAGAGACGAGAGAGTGAGAGAAGAGAGAGAGAGAGAGAGAGAGGAGAGGCGGGCAAACCAGTGGTTTTCTGGGAGATTATTTGGGCCCCGCCATGCCGTCTATTGGAATTAGAACGGTCGACTGATTCCTGATGCCCACAATCCCTGCTCTCCACGCCCACGCCCACACTAATTCCCACGCTCACACCCAAGTCAAACCCGTGTCCAAGTTTTACCCGGTACCACCCATCTCCACACTCCACACTCCTTACGGACCGCCAAGCACACGTTATTCCACGAACTCGCTCTACCTTTACTCCTTCACTCCAATATAAAACTACGCGCCCTTCTGAACACCCATCACCACGCCGGCTTCCTTGCTGAACCTCAAAACAACTCTCAGAAGTCTGCCTCGGCATCCTGAGTTGAGCCCACGACCTAACTCTAGCTATCTATCAGAACACCATCTCTGGGTACTGTGAAAACGCACACACACACGCACACACACACACACACACACACACACACACACACACACCACACACACACACCACACACACACACACCACACAAACACACACACACACTTTAGGAAGTATTTCTTCAGTCATAGAGTTGTCAGGCAGTGGAATAGCCTAGAAAGTGACGTAGTGGAGGCGGGAACTATACATAGTTTTAAGACGAGGTTTGATAAAGCTCATGGAGCAGGAAGAGAGAGGACCCAGTAGCAACCAGTGAAGAGGCGGGGCCAGGAGCTAAGAATCGACCCCTGCAACCACAAATAGGTGAGTACACGCACACACACACACACACACACACACACACACACACACAATACTGCACGCAATTTACTTCTCCAGGTACCAACTGAGTAATCACATTGCAGTCAACCATCTGGGTTCTTTTTGCAAGGGATAAGGGAAACTGTCAGTGTAGCCTTCATGTCTTCATGATAAGGGAACGTGCTCGTGCGTGAAAGATATTTGGAAATCTAAGGAATATTAAAATAATGAGGGGTAACTGGGGGAGAGGAGGTAGCAATAGCTTATTTTAAATGCATTAACAGACGGCTTGAAAAGCTAACTGGGAGAGGAGGGTCTGCAACCGTAAGGAAGGGAAAAGGGTGGGAAAAAGACTTAAATTTTAATTTGGGGGGCGGGGTAGGGCATAAATTAAGAAGGAAAG
>NC_069399.1:110949322-110951822 GCF_026875155.1 Cherax quadricarinatus
TCCCTAAACCTTGATCAGGGTTTCAGCCCCACAATTTTGAATAAATACCATACAGGGGAGAAGCGTTTAAAAACCTATGGCAAAGTGCACATCATGGGTGTGTCAATTTTTCAATGTGGAAGTAGGTCGTGCCCAAGAATTAGGCAAGCGAAGAATTCCTAAGTTTTAAAAGACCCCAAGAAGTTGCAGTGTCTGACAGATTGTAGATGAATGGTTCAGAAACCGACATGTTGATAAATTAGACACATTGCAACTCTTGGGTATCTTTATTGAGGAAACGTTTTCGCCATACAGTGGCTTCATCAGTCCATACGTAGGAGAAATTTGAAGAACAGGAGAAGAATGAGGTAATCAGTAATCAGTTTCGCCACTTTGGCAAAAACGTTTCCTCAATGAAGATACCCAAGAGGTCCACATGTGTCTAATTTATCAACATGTCGGTTCTCTGAACCATTCATCTACAAATATATATATATATATATATATATATATAATATATATATATATATATATATTATATATATAAATATATATATATATAATATATATATATATATATACAAAGATTCGAAATTATTTACAAACACGCAAACTCTGTATTAGAATACACAGTGCTTTACCACGGTAAAGTACTGTGTACTCTGATACAGAGCTTGCGGGTTCGGGTCCTGCTGTGAACGTAGAGACAATGTATATATATATATATATATATATATAATAATATATATAATATATATATATATATATTATGTATGTATATAAAATATATATATATATATATATAATTTTATATATATAATATATATATATAATATATATATATATATATGTATTTATATATGTATACATATATGTATATATATATACATTATATATATATATATATATATATATATATATATTACAATATATATTATATATATAATATATATATATATATATATATATATATATATATATATATATATATATATATATATATATATATGCAATAAGATCACAGTAAACAGGTGATTTCAAAATATGCAAAACAACCATTCGGAAAGAATAGAGAAATTCCAAGCGCTTTCGTGACTACTCACATTATCAAGGAACTATGAAAGTAAAGCAACCAAGGAAGCATATAAGGGGTCTGGCCCGCACCTCACTATCAGATCCCACAACGGTTAAACACCTGACGCGCGACGACCCAACTTGGATAGGTCCTTTGCACAACTCACCCACAAACTATTCTAAACCCCAAGAAAATTTAAAAATTATTATTTGTCCAGTGTATTATTAAATTCTTCCCAAATTCTATTAATTATAAATGGATCTAATTTATATAAACCAAAGGAAATATTCATATTATTGTCAAAACTGCTTTTTATGAAACAAGATTCAATTATATTCCTGTCGACCATGGACTTGCTTGATACTACTTTCTCAACTTTTTGAAAATCAATTGGATGGTTAAAATCTCTTACATGAGTAAATAGAGCATTTCAATCTTGTCCAGTTCTAATGCTATATTTATGTTGTTTTAATCTTAGTTCGAGATTTTTACCAGTTTGACCGTAATAAACTTTATCGCAAATTTTACAAGGAATCTTATAGACACATCCATCAGCATTTTGGGGGAATTCTTTATCAAAATTTTTTACTGTATCAAGATTTTTTAATACAACTTTAATATTAAAAGTCTTAAGAAGAGAAGGCATATCAACCAAGTTTTCATGGTAAGGGAGAACCAACATATTTTTACTTGAATAAGGCTGGTTGTCCCTTTTTGGATTGTAAAAAGTATTTCTAGCAACTTTAAAAGATTTATCAATTACATTTCTTGGGTATTTTAAATCATTACCTATTTCATAAATTTTGGATATTTCCTCATCTATGAACTCAGGACTACAAATTCGTAAAGCTCTCAAAAACATTGATGAGAAAACAGACAGTTTGACTCTATCTTGATGCGAGGAATAATAGTGGACATAGGAACAGTTATTTGTAGGTTTTCTGTAAATTTTAAATTTGAATTCATTGTTACCCTTAATAATTAAAACATCTAGAAAAGGCAATGAGTTATTTTCTTCTGTTGAGTTTGAAGAAAATAACTCATTGCCTTTTCTAGATGTTTTAATTATTAAGGGTAATAATGAATTCAAATTTAAAATTTACAGAAAACCTACAAATAACTGTTCCTATGTCCACTATTATTCCTCGCATCAAGATAGAGTCAAACTGTCTGTTTTCTCATCAATGTTTTTGAGAGCTTTACGAATTTGTAGTCCTTAGTTCATAGATGAGGAAATATCCAAAATTTATGAAACAGGTAATGATTTAAAGTACTCAAGAAATGTAATTGATAAATCTTTTAAAGTTGCTAGAAATACTTTTTACAATCCAAAAAGGGACAACCAGCCTTATTCAAGTAAAAATATGTTGGTTCTCCCTTACCATGAAAACTTGGTTGATATGCCTTCTCTTCTTAAGATTTTTAATATTAAAGTTGTATTCAAAA
>NC_069399.1:110956822-110979322 GCF_026875155.1 Cherax quadricarinatus
GAAAAAAAATTTGTTGAAAACCCCCTGATCCAGAGCTTTGGAGGGGCTACCACAAATCAGAAATATTTAAACCGCATAAATGTAGTGTGTTTTTTTATCCGTGTATAATGATAGGGGCCTTTCCGGGGATGCCCCCTTAATCCCTCCAGAGAGCGGCGGGGGCGCCATAAAACATTTCTTCACATTTAATGACAGCTAGATGCTTTTTGTCAGAAAGGAATTACCCCGTTCATCTTTTGGGTTTTTTAAAAATGTTTTAGTGTTAATTTTTTAGGGAATGTAGTTATGTTTGGGACATTTTCCCCCAAAAAAACCATGTTGTGTCGAAACTGCATTTGAAAAAACATAGGGCGCAAAAAATTAAGTTTGTCCCCCTCTCAATTATTTAAATTGTTTGCCCATGTAAGGAAAACCCCGGATATAAATGTACATTCGACTAAATCAAAAAAAATTAAGCAAATTTAAAGGGTCAGATGCCTTTTAAGCCCAAAAAAAAGGAATCTCCTGGAAAAGTGTATTAAATTTTCTACGATATTTTGGGGAAAATATCGGGGGTTTGAAAGAAAAACCAAGAGAATCTTGGGAATTAATGTGTTGAAACTCATTATAACCCCTTTAAAGAAAATTAATAATAGAATTCTAAAAACTGTTCAATAAAAATTCGTAGAGCATATTTAAAATTTATGTTTTAATTGACGCTTATGACATTAAACCCGTAAAAGTACAAAAAAAAAAGGGTTTTTTAAATTTTCTTTCAGGTCCTAAATCTAATTTATGTCAGTAAAAAAAAGGCTGGAAAACCCGTCGTGTTGTTTTTAAAACACGTAATGTACCCAACCCCTCTTGTTTCCCTTTAAAAAATAAACTCTACACTAATAATAATAAAAAACGACAAAAACCAACAACAACAAAAACAACAACAACAACAACAACAAAAAACAACAACAACAACAACAACAACAACAACAACAACAACAAAAAAACGTTATTTTTAAATGTTACAAAATAATAAAAATAATAAAAATAATAATAAATAAAAATAATAATAAAAATAATTATAATAATAAAAATTTAAAATTTTTATTATTATTATTTTTTTGTTATTTTAAATTTTTGGGTTGCTTTTATTTATTTTTCTTTTTTATTTGTTTTATTTTTTAAAAAGGAAAACTGAAGTGGGGGGAAATGGGGGGTTTAATCAGGTTTCCCCCCAAAACAGTCCCTGGGGCTTGTATCCTTAAAATCCCCAAAGATTTGGTAAATTAAAAACTTCTCAAGGGGGCACGGCCGCTGAAAATTAAAAATTTCCCTAAAGAGGCACTGCACCCGAAAAATTAACATTTCTCAAGGGGCACTGCAGCTGAAAATTTTAACATTCTCAAGAGCCCCGGGTAAGGGAAACTGAATTAGCCCACAAACAAAATTTTAAAATATGGGGACCAAACCCCAAAAACTAATTACCCGGAGTCCAAAAATTTTCTTTACACTGCCCCTAAAGAAACAATAATGTTTATGTAGATTAAGGGGTTCGAGAACCGAAATTTGGAAAAAAATTGACACATGTGCGACTTGGGTATCTTTATTGGGGGAAAGTTTCCCCACACAGGGGCTTTTTCGTCCATACACAGGAGAAGGGGGAAAAAAAAACGGGGGGATTTTAAAGGGTTTAATCAGTCCCTCACCTTGAGTCAAATGTGGTCTGTCAACCCCTTTGGGGAAAAGGGAATTTCACCCATATGGCAAAAAGAAGTAGCTTATTTTCCTGGGGCAGGAGAGGGGCAGCAGTTTTTGGTTAGTTTCACTTTTGCCCCAGTGTGAAAGTAGGTTATGCCCAAGGGTTTGGGAAAGGGTGAAGAATTCCCGGGTACTTTTCAAGTTGAGGGGACGGGACCACATCGATAAAGGGGACTGGGGGGGATGTTTCCCTCAAATTCCCCCTGTTTTACCCCGTTCTTCTTTGTATGGACTGTTAAAGCCACTGTGTGGCGAAAACGTTTCCTCAAAAAAGGGTTTCCCAAAAAATGTTGAAAATGGGGTCTAATTTACAAAAATGATTTTTAAATTTTTAGGGGTCTGGATATGGCAAAAAAACCCCCTTCTTAATGATGAGATATCTAAAATTTGGGGTTTTTTACCCACTCTTTTGAGGAGTGGATACAACCCGGTTTTTTTGAATAATGTTTTTTAGTGGTAAAAAGGGACATCACTCTTTTTGAGATTGTATCCCTAGGGGGGCTGGGTACAACTGTATGAAGTTTTTGTAAAATATGAAATGGCTAAATTTTTTTTAGTGGCGTCTGACAAAGAACCCATTGTGACCTCTGTATCCTATTTTTTTGCGTTACAGTCAAGGTAAGCATGAGGTTTCATTTAAATAGGGGCCTAGGGCGGTGCAACGCCCAACTGTTTGACCAACTTTTCTAGGAACTCCATAAAAATTTTAAGCTCAAAAATTTGGAACCCCTTTCCAAAAAATGAAAAAAAACGTTCTCTTTTGGGTTCCCCTGTTTAAAAAAATTTGAAAAAAAAGGGGACCTCAAAACCCAAACCCTTAAATGCGGGCTTTGAAAAATTTTTCGGGGCCCCCAATTTATTAAAAAACAACCCTTTTTATCCAAATAGTTTTAGCTTCATGCTGTTGTTCTCGCTCTTCCCGGGATATATTTTTGAACTATTTTCCCCCTAAAAATTGGGTTCTACTTCACTATTCATAATTTTTTCCCTAAAATTTGAAATTTAAAACATAATCATGTTCTGCTTTATTAATCACAAACTAAAAAAATTTTTTTCCCAAATTAAAAATAAAAAATAATTCCCAAAATGTCATAAAGCACTCGGGTTGGGAATTTTAACATTTAAGTTTGGCAAACTTAACATTTTGTACTGCATTTAAAACCCAAATTTAAACACAAAAAAAATTTTGCAATTGAGACAGAAACTTATAAAAGACGTTTCGGTTTGATTAGCCATTAAAAAAACCTTTAAAATTAAGTCGGGGGGGAATTTAATGAAACAGAAGGTTGTCCAATACAGTTTGTGCGCAAAAAATGTGTCTTTTTGGGCGGTGTTTGTCGTGGTAAAAATTTTGGCCTTGTTAAAACCTCCCGTGTTCTCACCTCCCCTGCTTTAGTCTCACATTTTTAAAAACCAGTTAGCTAGTTACTAGTCCAAAACGTCGCCCAAAAGTTTACCCTAAAATGCGGGTTATTTGTGTATTGTTCACCCCCCAGTATATGAATTTCTTTTTCCTTTAAAACCCTTTTTAAATTAATTTTTCTGAAAATTATAAATTAATGTGTGTATGAGCAAAGGCCCTTGTTTAAAGCGGGGATTTTTCTTTTAAAGTATGCCGGCTTTTTAAAACCGAAGCCTGTCCCAGTTTTTACTTTTTTTTTCATAGAAATAAAAATAATAATTTCGTTATACCCTTTTTATTAACAGGGTTATACAAATTTTTTTTCTTTGGGTTGTTTTAAAACCCCCCGAAAAGGGCCCAAACTGGGGAGGGGGGAAGTAAAATTTTCCCCAACTAGGCTTTACCGATTTAAAACAACGGTAAAACATTTTCCCCCTAAGTGGAGATAAAACCAATGTTAAAGTCTGAAGCCGATTTGGGATGAGGCCTTCAAAAAATTATCACAGGAAAAAAAAATATTTCAATTACACAATTTTTTAAAAAATTAGAAAAATTGTATCAACCATTTGAAAATCAGTTCAAAAATTTCTTAATTTTTAATTCCCCCTTCACTTAAAGTTTTTTAAACCCAACCCAGGGGGTTTTGGTTTTATGAAGAAATTTTCATGGAAAATAATTTGCCTTTGCATAACTGGAAAGTTAAAACCCCTCACAGAAAAAAAAATTTTAAAAATTTAAAAAACCTGTAATAAAAGGGTGTCCCAAACCCGAAGTTTTTTTAGCAGATCAAAAGGATTTCATTCCCCGATGGGCTTAAAACCCAAACTTTTCCAAAATTTTTAAAACAAATTTAAATTTGGAAAAAAATTGGATAAACCCACCCCGGGCAAAAAAAATATAGAAGCCATCCAAGAGGGGCCCATACTTCCCCATTTTTTAAAACCCAAAAGGGGCCCAAATTTGGGGGCTCAACACCCCAACCCCCCATAACAATTCAGAAATTCTTCAAAGTACGTTACATCAGGGTTGAAAAAATTTCAAGTGGGATCAAAAGGGAGCTTTCTCTCAAGTTTCATGAAAAAGTAAAACATTAAAAAACTGCCCACAGTGCACTTATAATTTTTTATCAATATTTTGAAAAAAATTTTTCCCCCAAAGGGTTTAAAATTTTTCCTTGAAAATATAAAGTGAATGATGGGTTTGTTTTCCATTTAAATTGACGAAAAACCTTTGGGTTCGAAAAAAAATAAAAATATTTTCGACCCCTATTACAACCCAGGCCCAATAAGGTCTGTTATCCTGGGCTTTAAAGGGGGAAAAGCAAGGACCCAAAAAAACCAAAACCCTGAATGACTTTTTCCCCCCCTTTTTTTTTAACTAATTTTTTCCCCCCCAAAGCAATAGAAATTAAACAGCTATTTTAACAAAGTAAGTTAAAAATTTAAATGTGACAACCCGGTTTGGGACAAGGCCCCCCCCCCCCCGTGGAGACAAAAAGGGAAAAACCTTTGCTAAACCAGCTATAGTATAAAAATGCCCCCAAGGGTAGACAGAGGGGGGGGTGCCCAAAAAACCCTCTACGATTGCCAAAACCCAACCTTCTCATTGGTTTAAACCCTGGGTATGATTAAACAATGGGGCCCATCGGTTCGGGTTGGGGAGATACCCTTTCAATGGGGGTGTCCCTGCGCCAAAAAAAGGGTTTCGTAATCTTTCCCATGCCACAACCACTTAAAAGATCCCACTTTGGGATACAAAAAACCTATATCATAGTTATATTCTGGGGGGTTTATACTTTTTCAGATATATTGCTATGCACTAAAAAACAGCAAGAAAAATTTTACAAAACATCATGGGGTGTACACCCACTACTTTTAAAACTGAAAATTTATGTACTTTAAGGTTCCCTCCTATCACCGGTATACAAAAAATTAAAAGACATGAAAATGTGTGCTTCCTTGTTAAAACTGGATGAAAAAAACCCAGTTTCCGGGTTTAAACCAAATTTGATGCAAAAAATTTGTAGGTTTTTTAGCACGGGCCAAGGATTTAAATTTTTAAGCGTATGCTCCCTGCATAAAAAGGTAGTGGTTGATGTTCTCTAACGGTTAAACCCTCGACAAAGACTGTGTTTCACGACCCCCCAAAGCACCAGTTTATATAAGAAGTATTCCTGAAACCCCCTACTAACTTGGTTCCTAGTCCAGGCCGAGTGTTTATTTCATAGGCAACATTTGACAAATTTTTAAAGTTTTTTAAAAAAACAGGAAACGCCACTGTGTTTTCGGCAAGAAATTTTTTAAAAAATTGAGAAGAATTTTTTGCCCAGTTTTTGGTGAAGCTGAAATAAAATTGCATTTAATCCCCCCTCAATATTTATCGTTATATTTCGCTGGTAATTTTAACATTTAACACATTTCAGTTTGTTGTGAGGGGTTTTGCATTGGCATTATTTTCCCAAATGTGGGGAAATTTCATGTAACATTTTTATCAAAGGGCTCCCCTATTTGTGGTTCCTTTGACGGGTTCTCGGCTCCTTTTCCCCGCCCCTAACTGACCATGCTTGTATTATTCCCCCTAGCCTCGCAGGGAAATTTCCCGCGCCACTTCTTCATCCAGGTTATCCACTGTCTAACAACCTGAAAGTAAAGAACAATTTCCAGGTTTCACCCGTGAAACCTTTGGGTACATAGGAGACAAGAATTTTTCTAGAATGCTGTTTCAACATGTTACTGTCTTGCTGCCCAAGGGGAAAATAGCACTGATTTAAATTGCCCCTCAGTGAAAAAAGTAAAAGCGTCGAGGAAAGGAGGGGCCCTTTTTTTTTTTTTAGGACTTTAAAAATTTAAGTTGGGAAAAAATTTTGGAAATTAAGATTTTTTTACCAAAAAAAAAATGCAAAAATTTTGGGAAAAAGTTGATGCAATCAGTTGTTTCTATTTTATATTTCTAAGTATGTTTTTCAAAAAAAGGGAATTTTTTTTGTTTTTTGCAGTCATCAAGAGGAAAATGTTGGCCCGTATTTTTATTTTTTTTTTTTTACTCCAAAAAAATTTCTATTGTTTAAAATTGTTTCATTCTAAAAAACTCAAAAATGGCAAAATTTTGGGGGACTGAAGTGAAGGGGCACGAGTTGTTTTTGCTCAGTTGCCCCTGGGGTTGTCAACAATGATGGGATTTGCAACACACTCAAATTTGGCGCGCCATGTCCATAGAGTTTTAAAGAAAAAAAAAAAGAATTTAAATCAGGAATAAGTTTTTTGGCTTTGGGTTTAATTTTTTTTTCAAAAAGAAAAAATAGGAGTGTCATGATTTTTTCACCCCCAAAATTTAAGAATGGGTTTTTCTATTAATATTCAGAGGTGATTTGCAATAGTTTTACCATTTTGTTTTTTTTGATTCCCATTCTCCCCAAAAAAATCCTAAAAAAACAAAATTCAATTTTTTTTATAAAGCAAACATTGACATTTCTCGCAAAAAAAAAATTTTAAATTTTTTGATATCTAACCTTTATTTTTTTATCTGTTTTTGACTAGGAAAAAAATTTTAATTTACCAATTTTATAGGCCAGTGAGGGTTTTATGTTTCATACAATTTTGCAAAAATCTTTCCAATTTTTTCAAAAATGGTCAATGCCCAAAAAAGTGTGTAGGATGGAGATTGCTTTTTTTTAAAAAACAGGAACTTTCACGGGAAATTTGGGCCCAAAAAACAAAAAAAAAAAAAAAGCCCGCAAGAGCCCCTAACACCCTTTAAATCAACGGTCGCTGCTGCAGGGCCCAAATCTTTTCTTTTTACCTCTCAGGCCTCCGGGTACAAAAGCAGTAACCAGTGGGAGCTGGGGCCCTTTATCCATTATTTATAGTTAAAAAATCGGGCTACATGGTACCGCACGGGTAAGCCAGTGGTAAATCTGCCATGGACTACAATTAGCAACCCTAAGACCACTGAGTTTAAAACATAAAAAATGCCCTTGGGTTTCTGCTGCCTTTGGCCCCATTTGTAACAATCAGGGCCCCCCGAGTCCAGGGGGGCCAGTCAGGGGTTACTGCCCGCCATGGTTTCCCAAACAGGGGCCCTCGGCGCCACACTTAAACGTGGGGCCTTGACTTTCAGTTTTTCGTACCTCCCCCTACTTTTCCCAACTTCTGAACGAGTCGTTCTGGGGACTGAGGACCTAGGTTTGTTTTTTTCTGACGAAAAAAAATAATTTAAAAACTGCGGAGGATTAAAAAAAAAGGTACGCCATTGTTGCTGAGTACTAAGAGAGAGAGGAGAAGAGAAAGGGGGTGGAGGAGGGAGAGAGAGAGAGAGGGAGGGAGAGAGAGAGGGGGAGGGAGAGGATTTGAGAAGGAGAGAGAGGGAGAGGGGAGAGGAGGAGAGAGGCGGGCAACCGCTGGTTCTGGGTTTTCTTTGGGCCCCCATGCCCGGGCTAAATTTGGGTTTTGAACGGGGCGACTGCTTCCCTGATGCCCCAATCCCCGTTCAAAGCCCCCGCCCACAAATTCCACGCCCCACCCCCCAAGTCCCCCGTGTCCAAAGGGTTTTTTACTCCGGTTTCACCCATCTCCGTACTCACACTCCCCCGAAACCCCCAAGCCAACGTTTTTTCCACGAAAATTTGCTCTACCTTTACTCCCTTTATCCAATATAAAATACGCGCCCCCCTTTGAACACCCTTTACCCCCGCCGGTTCCTTGCTGAACCTCAAAACAACTTAGAAGTCTGCCTCGGCATCCTGGTTGAAACCCCGGGCCTAACTTAGCTATCTATCCGAACACCCTTTTCTGGGTTTCTGTGAAACGCACACACCACGCACAAACACACACACAACACACCCACACACACACACACACCACCCCACACCACACCCCACACACACCCACCAACAAACCCCAAAACACCTTTTTGGAAGGGATTTCTTTAGTCATGAGTTTTCAGGGAGTGGAATAGCCCGAAAGTGACGTAGTGGAGGCGGGGGAAAATTACATAGTTTTAAGACCCAGGTTTGATAAAAACTCATGGAAACAGGAAGAGAGAGGACCCATTTGCAACCCGTGAAGAGGCGGGGCCAGGACTAAGAAAACGACCCCCGCAACCCCAAATAGGTGAGTACACGCACACACACACCCCCACACAAAACACACACACACCCCAAATTTCTGCACGCAATTTTCCCTTTTCCAGGTACCAACTGATTTAAACACATTGCAGTCAACCCTCTGGGTTCTTTTTGCAAAAGGGTTAAAGGAAAATGTCGTGTGCCTTCTTGCCTTATGATAAGGGGGAAAAGTTGTCCCTTAAAATATTTTTTGGAAAACTAAAGGGAAAATTAAAAAAATGGGGGTAACTGGGGGGAAAAGGGGTTTGCATTTGCTTATTTTAAAGCCCTTAACAGACGGCTTGAAAAACTAACTGGGGGGGAGGAGGTTTTGCAACCGTAAGGGGAAAAGGGAAAAGGGTGGAAAAAGAATTAATTGTAATTTTTGGGGGGCGGTGGGAGGGGGATAAACTTGAAGGAAAAACGAGGGAATGACCCAAAATTTGGAAGACACTAGCAGAGTTTCTCTCCCAAGATGATGAGGTAAGGGGGGATGAGAGAGAGGGGAAGGGGGAAATTTATGAAACATCTGCCATCTTCCATTTTTGCACTTCAAACACCTCTTCTCATTTTACGGCAATCTATCTTTTGGTATGAAAGGGGTTTCTTAAGCAGTGGATTAATTTTGCTATTTTTTTCGTAAGTTCTCCATGAAATTTTTTCCCCTTCTGGGAAATTTGGGCCCCGAAAAGAGTTGCATAATCTTTAAATGAGAAATTGTTAATTTGGGACATGAGGAGTAGTAAAACCTTGGGACCCGTTTCTTTCCTTTTTGATATTTAAAACCAAGTAATCTATCAGCTTTTTTTTACATGCTCACTCACTTTTTTCTTGGCTTCGGTTGAAACCCTTTTCGAAACTCCAGAGCCCTTTTGAATTTTTGTATTTGGGCAAGTTTTTTATTATTTAGTTAAAAAATACCCGGGTTTTTGTCATTCCGAAAAATCAGGAATGTATATAGAAGTTTTTCTTTTTACTTTTTTGACTTAAAGGACTGAACTTGTCTAAATCCTCCTGAATCAAAGGCATATTTTTTGAATGTATTATTCTGCCTAATTTTGTGGCGTCACCCAATTTCTTCTTTTCATTACAATTTCCCCTTTAAGATCTTAATGTAGATTATGGAGCAAGAGTAAGCCTTAGGGCTGATCCTTGTGGGATTTCCACTTGTGATGATCCCCCTGATTTTCACCCCATTTTTGTAGACTCTTTGCCTCCTATTGGTTTAGCAAAGATTTGTGCCTGACTGAATTTTCTCCTATACCATGAGTTGCCATTTTTCCCTTTAAATCTTTCGTGTGGCTCCTATCAATAGCTTTACTGAAAACCATTAAACAATTTCATATTTTTTATATGATGTAAATGTCTTAAATTTTTTTATAAAGAAAATCAGTACGTAAATTTGGGCAGGGAGGGGGAAAGACCCATCGTGAATCCATGTTGGAATATTCTGCTTTGTACATAAGAATTTACACTTGCTAGTTTTTCACTATTCCGCACCTACAAATTTTTAAAAAAATTTGTAGGAAAAAAACTAGCTAATGATTTGCTAAGTTCCTCCGTCCCTTCCCTTTTTAACATTCAAGAGTTGTTCTTTAAGGGGGAGGAAGGGGGGTGTTTAGTGTTAAATCCATTTATTTGTTTTAGAAAAACCCCTTTTCACTAGAGGGCCCTTTTTGGGAAAAACCTATTTTCGTTCTTTCGTTTTGCTTTGTTTTATTTTGGAAGGTCAGCTCGCTGTCCCTTGGCACCTTGAGCTCCCCCGAGGGTTTTGGTTTGGGCCTATCTTTTTTCCCTAATCTTGCTTCAATTACCTAAAAAAGCCTTTTGGGGTTCCTCTTCCCAATTTTCCCTTTCAAGGTTTTTTTTTCAAAAATTTTTTTGGCCCTTTTTTTATTTTTCTCATTTCTTCTTTAAATTTTTATATTATATATATATTTTATATATATATATGAAAAATATATATATATATTTATTATAAAATATTTATATTATATATATTTTATATATATATATATATATATTTATATAATTTTTTTTAAAAATATTATATATATATATATATATTTAAAATATATATATTTTATTATTGCCGAAAATGGGAAAAAAAGGTCAATTAAACAAGAACCATTTAAAATTAAGTTTTTTCTAAAATTTTTTTTTTTAAATTTAAGGGGTTATTTTTTTCATTAAAGTTGATTTTTAAAAAAATTTTTTAAAATTTTCACCCAAAAAAAACCCAAAAAAAACTTAACCAACCTTATTTAACAAGAAAAATTTATTTTTGCTAACCAAAATAAAAATATTTTTTGATTTGTTTCAGTAATTTAATTTCTAAAAAAAAACACCCGTTAAAAAATATTGTTTTTTCGTTAGGGGCAGAATGATTTTTTGGGGAAAAATTTTTCATACCAAAATTTCCCCTTTTCCCCTATTTCAAAATGAGCGTTGTTTTAAGAAATAAGAACATAAGAAAAGGAAGGGGAAAACTGCAGGGGTGTTGGGGCCCCTACTAGGCAAAGGGTTTCCCTTTTCAATTCATCCCAAAATAAAAAAAACATTTTCCAAACCCTTTTTTAATGCACCCAAGAAAATAAGCTTTGTGTAAAATCCCCCCCCCTCCCCCCCAAAACCCCAACCCCCCCCACTCCCTGTACTTATCCAACCTTTAAAAATTTTAAATACCAAAGTCCCGCCTCATTAACCCAACTTGGTTAAAACTGGGTTCCCCCCCCTAAATCCAATTTTTCCCAAAAAAAACTTTTCTTGTCCTTTTTTAAATTAAAACTTTTTCTAAATTTTAAATTCCCAATTAGGGGTTTCTCTTGGGGACTCCCCGAACCCTTTTTAAAATTTTCCCTTTTTTTAATACCTATCTTCCACTTAACACCTTTGATAGGTCTTTCCCCCATTTTTCTTCTTTAAAAAGTTTAATGTAACTTAAGGTCTTCCCAAACTTTTTCATAAGGAAGATTTCTAAAAGCTATGTTTTTAAATTTAGTACCTACGCTGAATTTTTTTTAAACCCAATTTTTGGTTCCCTTCTGTAATTGGAGAACCCGAAAAATGAGCTGCTAATCTAGGTGAGGCCCTTTCTAATGGGGTGTATAAGCTGCAGTTTTTGACCTCGCACTTCTGTTGTTAACTTCTTGATATAAATCCAAATAATCTATTTGCCTTTTTAGTACGCTTAGGCATTGCTCTTGGTTTTTAAAGGGTTTCTGCTCACCATAACCCCCAAGTCCCTTTTTGAATTGTATGGTAAATTTACATTATTTAAAATTATAAGTACTAGGGTTATGGGCACTCCCAAAACTTCCGAACCTTGATTTTTCTTTGAATTTCACTTTCCACTTTTTGACCAAAAATTTGAAATTTGTTTTAAAACCCCTGAAATTCCAAAAACATCTACGTTTGAATTTAAAAAATCCTTTCCTATCTTTTGTGTTTATCCCCGGGGAATTTCCTCAATTTATAGTTAAATTTCCCCCATCAAGATCATTGATATATAAATTTTAAACAACAAAGGGCCCAAGTGTCCCTGTGGAACGCCACTTGTTAAAATCCCCATCGGATTTAACCCCCTTTATGGGGCACTCTCTGCTTCCTGTAGTGAGCCATTGGGCTCGATTTCCCCGAGGCACTTTTCCCCCAAAGCCCTGAGCTGCCCCTTTTTTTTAAAAAGTTTATTTGGGGGGGAACCTTTCAAAAGCCTTTCTAAAATTAAGTAAAAAAATATCAAAAATTTTTTATCGTGGTCAACAGCCTCAAAAGCTTTTCTGAAGGAAAGTTAATAAATTTGTTAGGGCAAGCCGGGGCCCCTTTTTTTAATCCCTGTTTTAGTATTTATTAATCAAGCTTTGCTTATCGAGAAAGGCCCTTTTTTTTTAATCTCAGGTTTTAATTGACCTAGTAATTTGCCTACAATTGAGGGGCAGGCTTATTGGGGGGGTAAATTTTCGGTAACGGACTTGCCCTGTTTTAAAAATAGGAAAAATTTTTTTTAGCCATCTTTCCCCCATTTTCGGGCCCTACACCCGTTTGAAAAGATAAAACAAAAAAAATTTGTTAAGGGGTTTACAGACTTTTCCCTTTTGCAAATTCCCTTTAAAAACCCTTTAAAAAACCCCCACAGGACCCCGGCGATTATTTTGCTTCAGTCTGTCTAAACTGGGTTCCAACCCCCAATTTTTTTTTACTAGTGGGCCCGTGATGTTACATAATTTTTTCCCTTTTTCTAGCCCACTATAAAAATTAAAAATTTCTGGAATTTTTGTTAGTTTTTTCCCGTGTAAAAAAAGAGAGAAAATTTTAAATTTTTAAAAAAACGAGCACATTTATTCTCTTTGTCAGTAAAGGGGCCCCTAGTTATTTTTAAGGGGGCCTATTTATTCCAAAAATTTTGTTCTATAGACCTGGAAAAAATTTTTTGGGGTTTTTGTTTTAGAATCCCCAGCAACTTTTTAAATTTTAAGTCCTTTTAAACTTTTCTTTTTCCCCCTTTTTTAAAGTCCCTTTAAAAGTTAAAATACGGGTTTATAAGATGACCCTCACCCCTTTTTTAGCCTATAAATTCCTTTTTTTATGCCCTAGTAGTTTTTTGGGGGCCTTTTTATTATCCAATTTTTGGGGGGTTTCATTTGATCTTTTTTCTTTATTGGGGGTAAAGTTCTTTGGCAGCATGTATAGTGTTCAGAAAACTGTCATATTGAAAGGGTTTTACTTCGTTTTCCCCAGTAAAAAAGATGATAAGGGGCCCTAAGCCCTGTATTTGGAAGCGGAAAAACGGGACGGGTTTCTGAGTTATCCCTCTATCGGGACTTCCTTTCAATGCTAAAAGTAAATTTATTTGTTGGGTTTTGCTAGCACCCCGTTCCTCTGAAATTTCTAAAAATTTTTAAAAAAGGGATTTTATTGGGTTTTCCGAAATAAGTTTAAGAAAGGGTTTTTTCCCCTTTAGGTTTCGTCACAAATGCTTCAAAAAACAACCCGAAAATCTTCTAAAAAGTGTTGATTCTAAATTCCCCCGTCAAGAAATTCCCCAAACAATATGAATTTAAAATTAAAGTCTCCTGAATTACTACATTATCCTTTGCCTTTTGGGGGCCCCAAAAAATTTCCTCCCATAGTTGTCTTTCCCCCCGGGCCCATCTAAATTTGGGGGGCGGTAAAATTTACCCCTTAAAAATTAATTTTTTCATGCCCCCCCTGAAAATTCTATCCAAACAGAACCCCTGTATGTGTTACTTCAGACTTAATCCCCCGTTTTTATCAAACGTTCAAGCGATCTCGGAATACAATGCCACCCCCCCCCCCCTTCCCGATATTTAAACTATTGGAACAATTTAAAACCCTGAATATGACATTTTTCCCTTTTTTTTTTTTTTTGAGTCTGTTGGGAAAGGTTTTCACTTGGGCTGCGGGTCCTTCCCCCTCAACCCGCTTTTCCCGTTGAAAGGGGGGGGGCAATTCCCTTTTTCTCTCCGTCCCTCCGGCAACCTGAACGAAAATCTCCGGTACGTGCCGGAGACCCAGATGCCGGGGGGGGGCCCGGGGGAAAAACCAAATAAAATCTTGGCGCAACGGGCCCTTAAGAGGCCCCGGCCATTCCCGGGAGACCCCACACACCCACCCCCCGACACCACACAACACACAAAACCCACACACACACACACACACCCAAATATATATATATATATATATTATATATATATATATTAATTTTATAAAATATATATTTAAAAATATATATTTTATATATATATATATTTATATTTTTATAAAAAACCCCTGAAACTATATATATTATATATATATAAATATATATAATATATATTTTTAAAATTTTATATATATATATAAAATTTATAAATATATATATATATAAGGGCGTACCGAATAGTTTAAAAATGGTCCCAAATTTGCAAAAACTCATTTAAAATTAAGTTTTTTCCTTTTAAATTTTCTCCCTTTTTCGTTTTTTTTAATATATATTTATATTTTATCTAATATATATATTTTTTATATATTTTATTTTTATTTATTTATATATGTATTGTATATATATATTAAAATATATATTTTATATATATATATATTTTATATATTTATATTTTTATATTTATATATATACATATACATATATTTATATATATAAATTTATTTTAATATATATATTATATATATATATATATATATATGTATATATATTTTTATAATAATTTTATAATTTTATATATATATATTTTATTAAAATATATATAAAATATATAAAATATATATATATATATATATTATTTATATATTTATATTTAATATATATGTATATATTTGTCCTTAAAATGTTCGTTTTTCCTTCCCGATTGCGTTTTAAAGTAAATGCCCCTCTTTCGCCCATAGAAAATTTAACCCACGTTTTTCCCCCTTTCCCATAAATTTTTAGATCTAATTTTTCTATTTGGGAAAAATATGTTGCCCGGAGTGCCTTAAAACCCATGCTTTTAAAAATGTCATATTGGCGTTTCCCTTTTAAAACCCAAAGTATCCCACAGGATGATACTTGTCAGGTCCCCCCCAAGTGAAAGCCCACAAAAAAGGCTGCTCGAAAAACAGGGGGCTTTTAAATTGAAATGTATTCTTTTAAATAAATTTCCCTTTATATAGGAAAATGAAAGATTTGTAACTGTTCCCCAAAGTCACATAGACCCTTTCAATTATTAATTTGCGATTCTTGTTTTGTTAGCAAGAGCCAAGTAAGGGGAGGTTATGTCCTCTAGTTTGGGGCTTTCACAAATTGTTAAAAAATTTACACTTTGGGTTATATTTAGAAAATCGCTTGATAAGGTTTTCCATCAAATTGTTCCGGTTATTTTGGTAAAATCCAATTCTCCCCCAAAAACAGAATTTTTGTATCTATATGCCTTTGTAATTTACCCCCTAGAAAATTTTCCGTGTTCCCCAAAAAAGGTTTGTGGCTGGTAAAACACACACAGGGCAAGTTTTTACGTCCCTCGAGAAAAATGTAGGGCCCAAAAAATTTTTGTGGGCTTTTCCTTTCCACTTTTTCTTGTCTAAAACAAACGTTTAAATTATGCTACCTAGCATCAGTAAGCTAGTGGTTGCATGATCTCTAAGCTGGTTATCCTCTGACAAAGACTCGTGTTTCACGACTACCCAAGCACCAGTTTATATAAGAAGTAGTCACTGAAAGCCCTACTAACTTGGTTCCTAGATCCAGGCCGAGTGCTATTCTCATAGGCAACACTTCTGACAAATTATTAAAGTTTATTAAAAACAGGTAACGACCACTGTGTTTGTCTGTTAAGTAACTTTAACAAATTGAGAAGAATATTGCCACAGTTTTTGGTGAAGCAGAACATAAAATTGCATAATCATCTGCACATATTTATCGTTATATTTCGCTGGTAATTATAACACTTACACATTTCAGTTTGTTGTGAGCGGTGTGGCATTGGCATTAGTTTCAAATGTGAGGAAATTTCATGTAACATTATCATCTTAAGCTCACCTATTTGTGGTTCCTCGAGCGATTCTCGGCTCCTTGCCCCGCCTCTAACTGACCATGACTTGTATATTCCCTCCTAGCCTCGCAGAACTTACAGCGCCACTTCTTCATCCAGGTTACTCCACTGTCTAACAACCTGAAAGCTAAAGAACAATTTCCAGGATGCACCTGCTGAGCCTTGGATACATAGGAGACAAGAATTTACTAGTAATGCTGTCTTCAACATGTTACTGTCTTGCTGCCAAGGAAGATAGACACTGATGAGTTGACACTCAGATGACCAAGTAAAAGCGTCGAGGATGGAGGCCTTTTGTTTTTAGAGACTTTAAAATTGAAGTTGAAAAATTATGGAAATTAAGATTTTCTTACCAAAAAATAGTGCAAAATTCTGGCAACATGTTGATGCAATCAGCTTGTTTCTATCATATTTCTAAGTATGTTTTTCAAAAATGTAATTTTTATGTTTTTTGCAGTCATCAAGAGGACATGTTGGCAGTATTTTTATTGTTTTTTTTTTACTCCAAAAATTACTATTGTTAAGATTGTTTCATTCTAAATACTCAACATGGCAAGTTCTGTGAGGACTGAAGTGAAGAGCACAGAGTTGTTGCTGCTCAGTTGCCTCTGGGTTGTCAACAATGATAGGGATTTGCAACACACTCAAATTTGGCGCGCCATGTCCATAGAGTTTTAAAGAAACAAAAATATGAATAACTCAGGAATAAGTTATTGACATTTGTTTAATTGTTTTTCAAAGAGAAATAATAGGAGTGTCATGATTTTTTCACACAATATTGATGAATGATTTTTCTATTAATATTCAGAGGTGATTTGCAATATGTTTTACCATTTTGTTTTTATTGATTCCTATTCTCCCAAAAAACTCCTAAAAAAACACAAATATCAATTTTTTTTATAAAGCAATCTATTGACATTTCTCGCAAAAAAAAATTGAAATTTAGATAATCTAACTCTTTATTTTTCATCTGATGTTGACTAGAACATTGTACATCTTACCAATTTTATAGGCCAGTGAGGGTTTTATGATAAATACAATTTTGCAATATCTTTCAATTTTGCAACATGAAGTCAATGCAAACAAGTGTGTAGGATGGAGATTGCTTTTTTAAATCACAGGACAACTTTCACTGAAATTGGACCCAAAAAGCAAAAAAAAAAAAAAATGCAGCAAGAGCCTCTAACACTTAAGTCAACGGTCGCTGCTGCAGTGGCCCAATATCTACATTCTACACTCTCAGGCCACCGAGTACAAAAGCAGTAACCAGTGGTAGCTGTTGCCCTGATCCATTATATATAGTAACAATCAGACTACACTGAGTACAGCACGGGTAAGCCAGTGGTCACCTCTGCCATGGACGACAATAGCAACACTAAGACCACTGAGTTAAGCATAAATAATGCCCATGGTTGCTGCTGCCTTGGCCAACCATAGTAACAATCAGACCACCGAGTCCAGGACGGGCCAGTCAGAGGTTACTGCTGCCATGGTCCAACACAGGGCCATCGGCTGCCACACTTAAACGTGTCCTCTGACATACAGTTTTATCGTACCTCCACTACTGTTCCCACACTTCTGAACGAGTCGTTCTGTGACTGAGACCTAGGTTATGTTCTACTGACGAAAATTATAATAAAATCTGCGGAGCAGATTAAAACAAAAGGTATCGCCATTGTTGACTAGAGCTACTAAGAGAGAGAGAGAGAAAGAGAAAGGGATGGAGAGAGAGAGAGAGAGAGAGAGAGAGAGAGAGAGAGAGAGAGAGAGAGAGAGAGAGAGAGAGGCGGGCAACCAGCTGGTTCTGGAGTTATCTTGGGCCGCCATGCCGTCTATTGGATTAGAACGGTCGACTGCTTCCCTGATGCCCACAATCCCTGCTCTCCACGCCCACGCCCACACTAATTCCCACGCTCACACCCAAGTCCACACCCGTGTCCAAGGTTTCTACTCCGGTACACCCATCTCCACTCACACTCCTACGACCGCCAAGCACAACGTTATTCCACGAACTCGCTCTACCTTTACTCCTTCACTCCAATATAAAACTACGCGCCCTTCTGAACACCCATCACCACGCCGGCTTCCTTGCTGAACCTCAAAACAACTCTCAGAAGTCTGCCTCGGCATCCTGAGTTGAGCCCACGACCTAACTCTAGCTATCTATCAGAACACCATCTCTGGGTACTGTGAAAACGCACACAACACACACACAACACACACACACACACACACACACACACACACACACACACACACACACACACACACACACAAAAAACACCCCTTTAGGAAGTATTTCTTCAGTCATAGAGTTGTCAGGCAGTGGAATAGCCTAGAAAGTGACGTAGTGGAGGGGGGAAAACTATACATAGTTTTAAGACGAGGTTTGATAAAGCTCATGGAGCAGGAAGAGAGAGGACCCAGTAGCAACCAGTGAAGAGGCGGGGCCAGGAGCTAAGAATCGACCCCTGCAACCACAAATAGGTGAGTACACGCACACACAAACACACACACACACACAATACTGCACGCAATTTACTTCTCCAGGTACCAACTGAGTAATCACATTGCAGTCAACCATCTGGGTTCTTTTTGCAAGGGATAAGGGAAACTGTCAGTGTAGCCTTCTTGCCTTCATGATAAGGGAACGTGCTCGTGCGTGAAAGATATTTGGAAATCTAAGGAATATTAAAATAATGAGGGGTAACTGGGGGAGAGGAGGTAGCAATAGCTTATTTTAAATGCATTAACAGACGGCTTGAAAAGCTAACTGGGAGAGGAGGTCTGCAACCGTAAGAGGAAGGAAAAAGGTGAAGAAGACTATAATTGTAATGAGGTGAGCGGTAGTATGGGCATAAACTATGAAGGAAAGACGAGCAATGACAAATTAGGAAAGACACTAGCAGAGATGCTCTCCGAAGATGATGAGGCTAAGGAGACGATGAGAGAGACTGGAAGGGAATTGATGAAAACATCTGCCATCTTCCATTTATGCACTTCAATCACGCCTCTTCTCATTTTACGTCAATCTATCTTCGTATGAAAGATTTCTTAAGCAGTGGATTAATTTTGCTATTTTTCTCAGCAAGTTCTCCTATGAATTTATATCCATTCTGAAGTATGGAGACCAGAACTGAGTTGCATAATCTAAGTGAGAAGTTGTTAATGGTACATAGAGGAGTAGTATAACCTTGGGACTCCTGTTTCTTATCCTTTATGATATAAATCCAAGTAATCTATCAGCTTTTTTTCACATGCTCACTCACTTTTGTCTTGGCTTCAGGTTGCACCTTATCGTAACTCCAGAGCCCTTTTGACATTCTGTATGGTCAAGTTCTTTATTATTGAGTTAATAAATACCAGGGTTATGTACATTCCCGAGCTCAGGAATGTATATAGAAGTTTGCATTTGCTACTTTTCTGACTACGAAATGAACTTGTCTAAATCCTCCTGAACTACAAAGGCATATTCTTCTGAATGTATTATTCTGCCTAATTTTGTGTCGTCACCGAATTTCTTCATATCACTTACAATTTCCTCATCAAGATCATTAATGTAGATTATGAGCAAGAGTAAGCCATTAGACTGATCCTTGTGGGATGCCACTTGTGACTGATCCCACTCAGATTTTCACCACATTTATGTAGACTCTTTGCCTCCTATTGGTCAGCAATGCCTCGTGCCATGACTGAACTTTTCCTCCTATACCATGAGTTGCCATTTTCCTTAAGTCTTTCGTGTGGCTCTCTATCAATAGCTTTACTGAAATCCATATAAACAATTTCATATTCTTTATCATGATCAACTGTCTTAAATACCTTACTAAAGAAAGTCAGTACGTAAATTGGTCAGGCAGGAATGACCCATCGTGAATCCATGTTGAATATTCTGCTTTGTACATAAGAATCACACTTGCTAGTTTTTCACTATTCAGCACTGTACAAGTGTGGAACGCCTTTCAGAAAAAAGAAATTTAATCGGACAAATTTATAACATTCAAGAATGCTTAGGAAAATGTGAGAATATTTATTTTTTGAGAATGTCACTTTAAACTTTTAATAAAAAATGCCTTCAGTTCTCATTTTGGGGTAGTACCGTATCTGGAAGGTCACTCGATGTTATTCATTGAGGTAACCTGTAGCAGCTAATAATTCCATGTCTTATCCCTAAACTTGTCAATATACAATAGAATAAAGGGGTTTGTTTAGATAATCCTTAATTTTTTTCATAATCTGTTTTGGGTTTTCCCTTTATCTGCGTCTCTCCTGAAGACTACCAGAAATAATATGGTAATAATATAATAAAATAAATGGTTAATATAGTCAAGATATATAAAATTTAAAAAAGAATAGAATATAAATCAAAATATATACTGTAAACAAAAAAAATAATAAAGAGTAAACAGTAATACTCATATAGATACCATACCGAAAATGTAAAAGTTGGTAGTGAAGAACTCTTAAAATTAACCTTTCACACCAAGTTTAAGGTAATATTTCTAAGGATGTAAAACTTTTAACAAAAAGAACTAGAAAACTACCTTTTGCCACCAGAACAAGGTTGGTTGCCGCCAACGTAAAATAATAGTTTGGTTACCCGAATAATCCCTTAACCCGAAAACTTACCTCAGAATGATTTTGGCGAAATTATTGCATACACAAAATTTCACTTGTCCTGTATTTCAAGATGAGCGTTGCTATTTAAGAACATAAGAACATAAGAAAGGAGGAACACTGCAGGAGGCCTGTTGGCCCATACTAGGCAGGTCCTTTACAATTCATCCCACTAACAAAACATTTGCCCAACCCAATTTTCAATGCCACCCAAGAAATAAGCTCTGATGTGAAAGTCCCACTCAAATCCAACCCCTCCCACTCATGTACTTATCCAACCTAAATTTGAAACTACCCAAAGTCCCAGCCTCAATAACCCAACTAGGTAGACTGTTCCACTCATCAACTACCCTATTTCCAAAACAATACTTTTCATGTCCTTTCTAAATCTAAACTTATCTAATTTAAACCCATTACTGCGGGTTCTCTCTTGGAGAGACATCCTCAAGACCTTAATAATATCCCCTTTATTAATACCTATCTCCACTTATACACTTAGATCAGGTCTCCCCTCATTTTTCTTCTAACAAGTGGAATGTAACTTAAGAGTCTTCAATCTTTCTTCATAAGGAAGATTTCTAATGCTATGTATTAATTTAGTCATCCTACGCTGAATGTTTTCTAACGAATTTTATGTTCATTCTGTAATATGGAGACCAGAACTGAGCTGCATAATCTAGGTGAGGCCTTACTAATGATGTATAAAGCTGCAGTATGACCTCTGCACTTCTGTTGCTTACATTTCTTGATATAAATCCCAGTAATCTATTTGCCTTATTACGTACGCTTAGGCATTGCGGTTTTGGGTTTTTAAGGTTGCTGCTCACCATAACCCCCAAGTCCTTTGCGCAATCTGTATGGCTAAGTTTTTACTTTATTTAACTTATAAGTACTAGGGTTATGGGCATTTCCCAAGCTTCAGAACCTTGCATTTACTACATTGAACTGCATCTGCCACTTTTTCTGACCAAGAATAGAGTTTTTTTTTAAATCCTCCTGAAGTTCCATAACATCTACGTTTGAATCAATTATCCTACCTATCTTTGTGTCATCGGCAAAATTTCCTCATATCACTAGTAATTCTCCTCATCAAGATCATTGATATATATTATAAACAACAACGGGCCCAAGACGGATCCCTGTGGAACGCCACTTGTTACAGATCCCCACTCGGATTTAACCCCATTTATGGACACTCTCTGCTTCCTGTCAGTGAGCCATGACTCGATCCACGAGAGCACTTTTCCCCAATGCCATGAGCTGGGCCCCTTTCTTTAACATCTATGGTGCGGAACTCTATCAAAAGCCTTACTAAAATCTAAGTAAAAATCAAAATTCTTTATCGTGGGCAACAGCCTCAAAAGCTTTACTGAAGAAAGTTAATAAATTAGTTAGACAAGACCGGCCTCTTGTGAATCCATGCTGAGTATCATTAATCAAGCTTGCTTATCGAGATGGCTTCTTATAATTTAGTATAATTTACTTGTAATTTGCCACAATTGAGGACGGCTTATTGGGGGGTAATTTGACGGAAGTTTTTCCCCCGTTTTAAAAATGGAATTACATTACCATCTTCCACATACAAACCACACCCCCTTTTTAAGAGATAAAACAAAAATTAAATTAATGGTTCACAGACTTCCATTTGCATTCCTTAAGAACCCTTGAAAAAAACCCCTCAGGGCCGGCACTTATTTTGCTTCAGTCTTCTATCTGCTTCACAACCATTTCACTAGTACTGTGATGTTTCATAATTTATCTTCTTCTGCCCACTATAAAAATTAATTGCTGAATATTGTTTGCTTCCCGTGTAAAAACTGAGAGAAAAAAATTATTTAAAAAAAGAGCCTTTTTTCTCTTTGTCAGTAAGGTGCCCATAGTTATTTTTAAGGGGAAACCCACTTTCTCAAACTTTTGTTCTATAGACCTGAAAAAACTTTTGGGGTTTGTTTAGAATCCCTCAACTTTTTAATTTTATCCCTTTTTTGCTTTTTATCCCCCTTTTTTAAGTCCCCCCCCTTAATGTCAATTACGATTCTAAGATGACCCCCAACCCCCTTTTGATACCCTTAAAAACCTTTCTTATCCTAGTAATATTTGAGCCT
>NC_069399.1:110981822-110992689 GCF_026875155.1 Cherax quadricarinatus
TTTAGCTTTCTTCAATACACTTTAAACTTTGCTCATAATCTTATATCTTTGCTCTTCTTAAGGGGGGTTAGTCACTCGCTACTGTCCCTGTCTGTTTGTTACCAGTACCCTTTCTTTTATTTTTTCAATAATGAACAATGTCTTTTGAACATATCCCTGAAGTATTTTGGCAATTTTGCTGCTTTCATCATTCATGATCCAACCTATTAGTTTTCCACACACGACTTACCTCTATCTTCTATGAGTTTAAAGTCCTAGACAACTTAGCAACAGTCCCCTCGACAGAGTTTGCTAGTACTACTATGCCCCAGAGAGATGCACCCTATCCATTGCATACATAGTATCTATGCCAACCCTAGGAAAACAAACCTTATGTCTTTTATTATTCGGACAAAAAGCCCTGTCCATAAACCTAATGTGATTGTCCCCAACAAGTACGAAGTTCTTACCTTCCCTGGTGTAGTTCGTCGTGTCGTTCTCAGTAGTCGACGCTCAGTCGTCGGGCAGCATGGAGAACAAGTTGGAGGTGTCCATAACAATCTCTGGGATCTTCCATATTTCCACCTCATTGTTCTTCCTTTTGATCTTTAGCTTCGTTTCTTTCTGCGCAACTACTATCCAGTTTCATTCGTTGTACTGAGGATTCACCATCGGAGGATTGCTAAGATTCGTTTCGTTTTCTTGTCAGTCGTCGTATCCCTCTCCCGCCTTCCTCCAGTTTCTCTTTAACCTGCTGCTCAAGCTGCTTGAAAGAAACAAATAAAAGAAAAACAGAAGTTAAGCATGAGCACACGAAGTCAGTACCGAAAGTTAAAAGAAATTAACAGGATTGCAAATGAAGAATGTTGGAGCCAATGGAATAAATTAGACAGGAAAACAGAGGTGAACATGACGGCTATAAGATAAGATAAGATAAGATTTCGTTCGGATTTTTAACCCTGGAGGGTTATCCACCCAGGATAACCCAAGAAAGTCAGTGCGTTATCGAGGACTGTCTAACTTATTTCCAATGGGGTCCTTAATCTTGTCCCCCAGGATGCGACCCACACCAGTCGACTAACACCCAGGTACCTATTTGCTGCTAGGTGAACAGTACAACAGGTGTAAGGAAACGTGTCGAAATGTTTCCACCTGCCGGGAATCGAACCCGGGCCCTCCGTGTGTGAAGCGGGAACTTTAGCCACCAGGACACCGGGCGATAATGAGTTTAATTAGGGAGGAGGCAGGAAGGAGGGAGAAGATACAGGAAGGAGGGAGAATGACTTGGCATGAGAAATAAGAGAGCTTAGAGAAGAGGTGAATAGAGCTAAACAGAAAGACGAGAGAGAGCATGAACTAGGGAAAGGGAACACAGAAACACAAGTTATATTCAGAACAGCTTATGAAAAGGGACGGAGAAGTGGACATGGCACAAGAGAATAAAGGAGAACTGAATGAAGGAGAAGAAAAAAGAAAATGCACACGACAAGAGGGAGGGGATGAGAGGGAAAGAATCTTGATTGTTTTTGTCTTAGAAGAACAGGAGGGCGATCCATGGTATGACTTCGTGATGGTTACCTGTAGCCAGTTGATCACCTGTTTTCAATTTCATTGGAGTTACTGAACCTCAACTGGTCCTAGACCAGGCTTTCCGTTTGCTGGTCTGATCAACCAGGCTGTTGATGCTATCCACACGTAGATCAATGTATGTGCCACAGCCCGAAGCTCCTGCTTCTCATGGAAGCATTTTCACTATCTAGCTTTCATATGGAGTGATTCTGGAGTGCAGGTTTGGGATCAATCTCGCCAATAATTTCCTGGTGTAGATTATGATGTGCCTTTCTTGCCTGTGTTTCAAGGAGTAAAGTTCGAGAGATTTCATGCAATCCCAGCAATTCAGGTGCTTGAAGGAATTTGTACAAGCTGTGAGGGTTCTCTCTACGTTCCCTAGCTCTGTCATTTCGCCTGCCATGAGAGGGGGTCTTATTATACAGCAATACTCCAGCCTAGAGAGAACAAACGATCGAAGAACATCATCCCTGCTTGGCATTTTGTTTTGAAGATTTTTGTTATCCAGCTTATCATTTTCCTTATGGATGTCATAATAACACTGTTGTAATCCTTTAATGTGAGAGCCTCTGAAATTATCACTTTAGGCCTAATGAGTGATTCGAATTTGCATGTAACTTCATCTCAATATTCATGTTCCTGCAGTTTAAGTATGACACATGTGAAGCGATTAAAAAAGACATAGCAAGTGTAGACCATTATTAGAAGGATGAGGCATTATCAAGTACTTGATAAATCTTCACGTAGGTAAACTTTCTACTCAATAAGACACAAAGAGTAATAGTAAACAGAAAAGTCAGAGGCTGCCACAGTAACACGCTTGGTTCCACGGGACACAGTGCTCACCCCTACCCTTGTCCTCGTCAACATATTTGACATATACAGAGATGTAATGACTATGTTTATTATGTAAAGAAATCTTATTGACAACGGTATTAAAACACAAAAAGGGTTAAATAAAAAATAACAAAATTCTGAGAAACAATGACTTTTACTCCTTCCCGGGCATGTTTAGTTACTGTTGTAAAGGGCACTTGTCGTAGTACGTGGTTTGTGTGAGTGTGTGTATGTTGTGTGTGTGGGGTTGTGGTGTGAGTGTTGATTTGTGGTTGTGTGTTGGTTTTTGTGTGTATGTGTGTGTGTGTGTGTGTGTTTTGTGTGGTGTGTGTGTTGTGTGTGTGTGTGTGTTTGTGGGGTGGTTGATGGTGTTGGTTGTGTGGTGTGTGTGGTGTTGTGTGTGTGTGGTGGGGTGGGGTGTGTGTGTGTGTGTGGTTTTGGTGTGTGTATGTGTGTTTGTGTGTGGTGTTTGTGTGAGTGTGTGTATTGTGTGGGTGGGTGTGTTTGTGTGTGTGTGTGTGGGGGTTTTGGTGTGTGTGTTTGTGTTTGTGTGGTGTGTTTGTGTGTGTTGTTGTGTGGTTTTTGTGTGTGTTTTGGGTGTGTGCGTGCTGGTTTGGGGTTTGGCTGTGGTGGGGGGTGTGGTGTGTTTGTGGTGTGTGGGTGTGGTTGTGTGTGTTGTGTGTTGTGTTTGTGTGTGTGTGTTGTGTTGTGTGTGTGCGCGCGCGTTGTGGGTGGGGTGTGTGTGCCGCGCGTGTTGTGTGTGTGTGGTGTTTTGGTGTGTGTGTGGGGTGTGGGGGTTTTGTGTGAAAATGTTGTTGGTGTGTGTGTGTGTTGTGTGAGTTGTTATGTGTGTGTGTGTGTGTGGTGTGTGTGTGTGGTTGTGTTGGGGTTTGGGGTGTGTGTGTGTTGTGGTGTGGTTTGTGTATGTGTGTGTGTGTGTGTGTGTGTGTGTGTGTATGTTGTTTGTGTGGGTGTGTGTGTTGAGGTGAGTGTGTGTGTGTGTTTTGTGTGTTGTGTGTGTGTGTGTGTTGTTGTTGTGTGTGTGTGTGTGTTGTGTATGGGGGGGTGTGTGGGTGTGTGTGTGGGTGTGGGGTGTGTGTGTGTGTGTGTGGGGTGTGTGTGGTGTGTGTGTGGGTGTGTGTGTGTGTGTGTGTGTACCCACCTGCTTGTGGTTGTACGGAGATGTCGAATCGTGGCTCTTGGGCCCACTTATTCGCTGGTCCTTACTAGATCCATTCTCTCCTTGCTGCAAGAGCTTTATCGTACCACCTTTTAAAGCTATACCTGTAGTATACCTGAAGAGGGTTTGGGGGTCAACGTCCCCGCTGCTCGGTCTGAGACCAGACCTCGTGGTGGATCAGGGTCTGATCAACCAGGCTGTTACTGCTGGCCGTACGCAAACTGACGTACGAACCACAGCCTAGTTGGTCAGGTACCGACTTTAGGTACCTGTCCAGTGCCTTCTTGAAGACAGCCAGGGGGTCTATTGGTAATCCCCCTTATGTATGCTGGGAGTCAGTTGAGCAATCTTGCTTTGACAGAGAGTGAATTTAGAGTGCAATTTTGGTACTAATCCCTCTAGGGTTTTCCAAGTGTATATCATGTATCTCTCTCGCCTGCGTTTCAGGGAATACAAATCAAGGAACTTCAACCGTTCCCAATAATTTAGGTGCCTTATCGTACTTATGTATACCGGAAAGTTCTTTGTACGCTCTCCAGGTCAGCAATTTCGCCTGCCTTCAAGGGATGTACAGCAATTTCCAGCCCAGAGAGAATAAGCAATTTGAAAAAAACATCATGGCTTTTCCGCACTGTTTTTTAAAAAGGGTTTTCATTTGTCATCCTATCATTTTCCTAAACAGATGAGGTAAATACATTGTTGTGGTCTTTTAATGCGAGATCCTGTGATATTATCACTCCCAGGTCCTTCACATTATTTTTCGCTCTAATGTATCGTTTTGAATTGTTGTAAAACCGTATACAGCTTTAATTTCCTCAAGTTTTCATATCTGAGTAGTTCAAATTTCTCTTCCATTGAACTTCATACTGTTTTGAGTGACCCGTTTGAAGATTTGGTTGATGCCCGCTTGGAGTCTTGCGGTGCCTTTTTATGGAAGTCACTGTCATGGCAATTCGGGTGTCATCCGCAAAGGAAAACACGGAGCTATGGCTTACATCTCTGTCTATGTCAGATATGAGGATGAGGTAGAGGATGGGAGCGAGTACTGTGCCTTGTGGAACAGAGCTTCTCAAACGAAACTTTCCTCTAACTTTACTCTGTTTACTATTACTCTTTGTGTTCTATTTGTCTGTAAGTTATAGATCCATCTACCAACATTTCCTATTATTCCTACATCATGCGTTATACATCATGGTCATACAAGTCGAAGGCTTTTGCAAAGTCTGTGTACACTACATCTGAATTTTGTTTATCCTCTACAGCATCCAGGACCTTGTCATAGTGATCCAGTAGCTGGGACAGGCAGGAGCGACCTGCTCTAAATCCGTGTTGCCCTGGGTTGTATGGAACTGATGGGTATCTAGGTGGTTGGCGATCTTGCTTCTTAGAACGCTTTCAAAAATTTTATGATATGGGATGTTAGTGCTATCGGTCTATAGTTCTTTGCAATTGCTTTACTGCTACCATTGCAGAATGGAGCTGTCTCTTGTTTTTAGTGAGTGCGGGATGATCCCTGTGTCTATGCTCCCTCTCTATAGAATGCTGAAGGCACGCGACAGGGGCTTCTTGCAGTTCTTGATGAACACGGTGCTCCATGAGTCTAAGCCTGAGGCATACTGCATGGGCATGTCATTAATTGCCTTTTCAAAGTCTTGTGGTGTTAGAATAATATCCAAGATTTTTGAAAAGACCAAATTTTGGGTCTCGTTCATAAAGAATTCATTTAGATTGTCGGCCCTTAGTCTGGATAACGGCTCGCTGAACACTGAGTCGTTTTGGGACTTAAGTATCTCACTCATTTCTTGGCTGTCATCTGTGTATGTCCCATCTCACCTAAGCAGGGGACCAATACCGGAACTTGTTTTACCCTTAGATTTGGCATGAAAGAAGAAGTATTTTGTTTTGTTTTTCAATTTCCTTTTTGGTTTTTAGTTCTTCCTATGATTCTTGTCTCCTGTAAGATTCCCTCAGCTTAAGTTCGATATTTGCAATTTCATTGACCAGTGCCTCCCTTCGTATTTCTGACATATTGGCCCCTCTCAGCAGCTCTGTGACTCTTCGCCTTCGTCTGTATAGGGAGTATCTCGCTCACTCTAGATTACATCATCTCTTTCTTTTTCTTAATGGAATGTGCCTTGAGCAGACCTCAAGAACCACAGAGTTTATTTTATCTAGGCAAAGGTTCGGATCCATGTTCTTTAGGATATCCTTCCCTCTTGTTTCATTTAGGACATGGTAGACTTGCTCCCATTGTATGTTTTTGTTATTGAAGTTGAATTTTGTGAAGACACATTCATGACTGATCACATTTTGTTGGTCAGGAGCCCTGTGCATACATGTCTGTACCTCTATTATGTTGTGATCAAAGTGTATTGTCTTT
Organism: Cherax quadricarinatus; assembly: GCF_026875155.1. NCBI lineage: Eukaryota > Metazoa > Arthropoda > Malacostraca > Decapoda > Parastacidae > Cherax > Cherax quadricarinatus. The sequence continues at coordinate 110,987,768 of NC_069399.1, forward strand.
GATACGGTTATATTACGTATCAGATCGTCGTTGTTAGTGAAGATGAGGTATTTTCTAGTCTTGTGGGCTCTTATATTTGTTGGTTTAAGGTGAATTTAGTGCAGAGATTTAATACCTGGTGTGTGTGTGAATTTTCATCTGAGCTGATTCCTGGGGCGATCTCTGCTTAAATATTATTTGCAACACTCCATTTTAGGTGTCTCAAGTTGAAAGCTCCCAGTAACAAGATGTTTGGGGCAAGAGCTGGGAGATTTTCCAGACAGTGGTCAATTTTCAAAAGCTGTTCCCAGAATTGCTGGGAAGTTGGATCCGGAGGCTTGTATACAACCACAATTCCTCCGCTACATTACTCTCCAGATTGTTCCACTTGCTGACAACACCATGACTACTGAAATACTTTTTAACATCCCCTGTGACTCATCCTAGTTTTCAACTTCCTGTTATGACCCCTTGTTGCTCTGTCACATCTCTGAAACATTCTGTCACTATCCACCTTATCAATTCTTCTCAGTATTTTATATGTCATTATCATGTCATCCTTATTCCTCCTGTCCTCCAGTATCGCCAGGTTGTTTTCACTTAACCTATCATAGTGGGGTATACCTCTTAGCTCCTGGACTAGTATTGCTGCAAACCTTTGCACTTTCTCTCCTTTCATAACGTGCTTGAACAGGTGTGGAATCTATACTGGTGCTTCATAACTCCAATAAAGGTCTTATGTACACGGTGTACAGTGTCTTAAATGACTCCTTACTCAGTGTCGAAATGCTATTGTTAGGTTTGTCAGGGGCCCATATGCTGCAGCAATTATTTGGTTACACAAATAACCCGCACATAAAAGAGAGAAGCTTACGACGACGCTTCGGTCCGACTTGGACCATTGACAAAGTGTGACTTTGTCAATGGTCCAAGTCGGTCCGAAGCGTCGTCGTAAGCATCTCTCATTTATGTGCGGGTTATTTGTGTATCGTTCCAGTCACGGTATTGTGCCTTTTTTTGTTATTTATTTGGTTAATGTGCGCCTCAGGAGATGTGCTCGGAATGATGATCGTTTTCCCTGAGTGAGGTTGCAGCCTTTGCATACCTAGCGTGTACTCCGTCTGTGGCCTTCTTTAACTTTCCCCAATCTTCATGACTTTGCACATGGTGTTGTTAAACTCCAGGAGCCAGTTGTTGGACCAGGCTTCCAGCCTGTCCAGATCCCTTTGTAGTTCTAACTGATCCTCGTCCACTTGAATTCTCCGCATTAACTTCACATCGTCTCCAAACAGGGAAACTTCTGACTCTATCCCTTCCATTATGTCACTCACGTATACCAGAAACAGCACTGGTAATAGGACTGACTCTTGTGGAACCCCGTTCGTCACATGAGCTAAGCCTGACACTTAGTTACATATCATCACTTCTTGTTTCCTTCCTGTCAGGTATTCCCTGATCCATTGCAGTGCCTTTCCTCTTATTCCCGCCTACTCCTCTAGCGTTTGCACTAATCTCTTGTGCAGAATTGTGTCGAAAATGCGGTCTACCTACTCCTCCCTCTTCTGTCTTACTTCTCTTACTTTGTCGTATAAATCCAGTAGGTTTGTTACACAGGATTTCCCTTCCCTGAAATAGGCTGGTTGACGTGTATAAGCTCATTTCTTTCTAGGTGCTCCATTCCCAGCACTCTTCTCCTAATAATCTTCACCACGATTTTACATACTATACAAGTCAGTGACTCTGGTCTGTAGTCTGATGCTGTCTGTCTGTCTCCTTTCTTAAATACTGGGACTACATTTGCTCTCTTCCACACCTCAGGTAGTTGCCCTGTTACGACAGATGTGTTGAAGATTGTTGTTAGTGGTACGCCCAGTGCCTCTGCTACCTCTCTCCAGACCCATAAAGAGATGACCGGTCTTACCCCCTTTGAGGTATCTAGTTTGCTTAGGAGCCTCTTCACTTCCTCCTGGGTTGTGTGTAGTGTGTCCAGCACTTGGCGTACACTGACATCCCGGTTTCTTGGAAGCCTTTCTGTCTCTACTGAAAATACCTCCCTAAAACTTGTGTCTGATTTCTCTTTCCATGTTATGTCAATCTTGTATTGCCGCTAGGCCTCTCGTCTTATCCATGCACATTCGTTCCGTGTGTGTGTATGTGTACTCACCAAATTTGGGGCTCACCTATTTGTGGTTGCAGGGGTCGAGTCTTAGCTCCTGGCCCCTCCTCTTCACTGGTTGCTACTGGGTCCTCTCTCTCCCTGCTCCATGAGCTTTAATCAAACCTCGTCTTAAAACTTTGTATGGTTCCCACCTCCACTACGTCACTTTCTAGGCTATTCCACTGCCTGACAACTCTATGACTGAAGAAATACTTCCTAAACATCCCGTTGACTCATCTGAGCCTTCAACTTCCAATTGTGACCTCTTGTTTTCTTTGTCCCCTCGATGGAACATTCTGTGTTTGTCCACCTTGTCTATTCCGCGCAGTATTTTATATGTCATTATCATGTCTCCCCTGACCCTTCTGTCCTCCAGTGTCGTCAGGCCGATTTCCCTTAACCTTTCTTCATAGGATAATCCCCTTAGCTCTGGAACTAATCTTGTCACAAACCTTTGCACTTTCTCTAATTTCTCGACGTGCTTGATCAAGTGCGGGTTCCAAACAGGTGCTGCATACTCCAACGAGTGTGTGTGTGTGTGTGTGTGTGTGTGTGTGTGTGTGTGTGTGTGTGTGTGTGTGTGTGTGTGTGTGTGTACTCACCTAATTGTAGTTGCAGGGGTCGAGACTCAGCTCATGGCCCCGCCTCCTCACTGAACGCTACTAGGTTCTCTCTCTCCCTGCTCCATGAGCTTTATCATACCTCGTCTTAAAGTTATGTATGGTTCCTGCCTCCACTACTTCGCTCGCCAGACTGTTCCACTTCCTGACCACTCTATGACTGAAGAAATGCTACCTAACATCCCTGTGGTTCATCTGAGTCTTCAACTTCCAAGAGTGACCCCTTGTTTCTGTGTCCTCTCTCTGGAACATCTTGTCTCTGTCCACCTTGTCTATTCCACGCAGTATTTTGTATGTCGTTATCATGTCTCCCCTATGCCTCCTGACATTCAGTGTCGTCAGGCCGATTTCCCTCAACCTTTCTTCGTTGGACATTCCTTTTAGCTCTGGAACTAACCTCGTCGCAAATCTTTACACTTTCTCTAATTTCTTAACGTGCTTGACCCGGTGCGGGTTCCAAACTGGTGCTGCCTACTCCAGTATGGGCCTAACTTACACGGTGTACAGTGTCTTGAAAGATTCCTTACTTAGGTATCGGAATGCTAATTTCAGGTTTGCCAAGCACCCATATGCTGCAGCAGTTATCTGGTTGATGTATGCTCCCGGAGACGTGTTCGGTGTTATACTCATGCCAAGATCTTTCTCATTGAGCTAGGATTCCAGTCGTTGACCACCTAGCCTATACTCTGTCTTCGGTCTTCTTTGCCCTTCTCCGATCTTCATGACTGCATTTGGCAGGGTTGAATTCGAGAAGCCAGCTACTGGACCACGTGTGTAGCCTGTCAAGGTCTCTTTGAAGGCCTGGCTGATCCTCATATGATTTAATTCTCCTCATTAACTTCACAACAACTGCGAACAGGGACACTTCTGAGTCTATCCCTTCCATCATGTCATTCACATGTGTGTGTTTGTGTGTGTGTGTGTGTTAGTTACCATTTTGTCCTAGGCACATGTCGATTAGACACTAGGCCTGTTGTGTGTGTGTAGGTGTGTAGGTGTGTAGGTGTGTAGGTGTGTGTGTGTGTGTGTGTGTGTGTGTGTGTGCGTGTGTGTGTGTGTTAGTTACCATTTTGTTACCATTTTGTCCTAGGCACATGTCGATTAGACACTAGGCCTGTTGTGTGTGTGTAGGTGTGTAGGTGTGTAGGTGTGTAGGTGTGTAGGTGTGTAGGTGTGTAGGTGTGTGTGTGTGTGTGTGTGTGTGTGTGTGTGTGTGTGTGTGTGTGTGTGTGTGTGTGTGTGTGTGTGTGTACTCACCTATTTGTGGTTGCAGGGGTCGAGTCATAGCTCCTGGCCCCGCCTCTTCGCTGATTGCTACTAGGTCCTCTCTCTCCCTGCTCCATGAGCTCTATCATACCTCGCCTTAAAACTATGTATGGTTCCCGCCTCCACTACTTCACTTTTTAGGCTATTCCACGGCTTGACTACTCTATGACTGAAGAAATACTTCCTAACATCCCTTTGATTCATCTGAGTCTTCAACTTCCAATTGTGACCTCTTGTGTCTGTGTCCCATCTCTGGAACTTCCCGTCTTTGTCCACCTCATCTATTCTGCGCAGTATTTTATATGTCGTTATCATGTCTCCCCTGACCCTCCTGGCCTCCAGTGTCGTCAGGCCGATTTCCCTCAACCTTTCTTCGTAGGACAATCCCCGTAGCTCTGGGACTAGTCTTGTTGCAAACCTTTGCACTTTCTCTAATTTCTTGACGTGTGTGTGTGTGTGTGTGTGTGTGTGTGTGTGTGTGTGTGTGTGTGTGTGTGTGTGTGTGTATGTGTGTGTGTGTGTGTATGTGTGTGTGTGTGTGTATGTGTGTATGTGTGTATGTGTGTGTGTATGTTAGTGTATGTGTGTGTGTATGTGTGTGTATGTGTGTGTGTATGTGTGTGTGTACTCTCCTATTTGTGGTTGCAGGGGTCGAGTCATAGCTCCTGGCCCCGCCTCTTCACTGATTGCTACTAGGTCCTCTCTCTCCCTGCTACATGAGCTTTATCATACCTCGCCTTAAAACTATGTATGGTTCCCGCCTCCACTACTTCACTTTCTAGACTATTCCACGACTTGACTACTCTATGACTGAAGAAATACTTCCTAACATCCCTTCGATTCATCTGAGTCTTCAACTTCCAATTGTGACCTCTTGTGTCTGTGTCCCATCTCTGGAA
>NC_069399.1:110993189-111034211 GCF_026875155.1 Cherax quadricarinatus
AACTTCCCGCTGCTCGGTCTGAGACCAGACCTCGTGGTGGATCAGGGTCTGATCAACCAGGCTGTTACTGCTGGCCGTACGCAAACTGACGTACGAACCACAGCCTGGTTGGTCAGGTACCGACTTTAGGTACCTGTCCAGTGCCTTCTTGAAGACAGCCAGGGGGTCTATTGGTAATCCCCCTTATGTATGCTGGGAGTCAGTTGAGCAATCTTGCTTTGATAGAGAGTGATTTTAGAGTGCAATTTTGGTACTAATCCCTCTAGGGTTTTCCAAGTGTATATCATGTATCTCTCTCCCCTGCGTTCAAGGAATACAAATCAAGGAACTTCAACCGTTCCCAATAATTTAGGTGCCTTATCGTACTTATGTATACCGTGAAAGTTCTTTGTACGCTCTCCAGGTCAGCAATTTCGCCTGCCTTCAAGGTAGTGTACAGCAATTTTCCAGCCCAGAGAGAATAAGCAATTTGAAGAGAATCATCATGGGCTTGCCGCACTAGTTTTAAAGTTTCTCATTAGTCATCCTATCATTTTCCTAACAGATGAGGTAAATACATTGTTGTGGTCTTTGAATGCGAGATCCTGTGATATTATCACTCCCAGGTCCTTCACATTATTTTTTCGCTCTATTGTATCGTTAGAATTTGTTGTATACCGTGATACAGCTTTAATTTCCTCAAGTTTTCCATATCTGAGTAGTTGAAATTTCTCTCCATTGAACTTCATACTGTTTTGAGTGACCCATTTGAAGATTTGGTTGATGCCCGCTTGGAGTCTTGCGGTGCCTTTGATGGAAGTCACTGTCATGGCAATTCGGGTGTCATCCGCAAAGGAAAACACGGAGCTATGGCTTACATCTCTGTCTATGTCAGATATGAGGATGAGGAAGAGGATGGGAGCGAGTACTGTGCCTTGTGGAACAGAGCTTCTCATCGTAGCTGCCTCTAACTTTACTCTGTTTACTATTACTCTTTGTGTTCTATTTGTCTGTAAGTTATAGATCCATCTACCAACATTTCCTATTATTCCTACATCATGCGTTTTGTTCACTATTACACCATGGTCATACAAGTCGAAGGCTTTTGCAAAGTCTGTGTACTCTACATCTGAATTTTGTTTATCCTCTACAGCATCCAGGACCTTGTCATAGTGATCCAGTAGCTGGGACAGGCAGGAGCGACCTGCTCTAAATCCGTGTTGCCCTGGGTTGTATGGCACTGATGGGTATCTAGGTGGTTGGCGATCTTGCTTCTTAGAACGCTTTCAAAAATTTTATGATATGGGATGTTAGTGCTATCGGTCTATAGTTCTTTGCAATTGCTTTACTGCTACCATTGCAGAATGGAGCTGTCTCTTGTTTTTAGTGAGTGCGGGATGATCCCTGTGTCTATGCTCCCTCTCTATAGAATGCTGAAGGCACGCGACAGGGGCTTCTTGCAGTTCTTGATGAACACGGTGCTCCATGAGTCTAAGCCTGAGGCACAGTGCATGGGCATGTCATTAATTGCCTTTTCAAAGTCTTGTGGTGTTAGAATAATATCCAAGATTTTTGAAAAGCCCAAATTTGGGTCTCGTTCTAAAGAATTCTTTTAAAGATTGTCGGCCCTTAGTCTGGATAAGGGCTCGCTGAACACTGAGTCGTTTTGGGACTTAAGTATCTCACTCATTTCTTGGCTGTCATCTGTGTATGTCCCATCTCGCCTAAGCAGGGGACCAATACCGGAACTTGTTTTACCCTTAGATTTGGCATGAAAGAAGAAGTATTTTGTTTTGTTTTTCAATTTCCTTTTTGGTTTTTAGTTCTTCCTATGATTCTTGTCTCCTGTAAGATTCCCTCAGCTTAAGTTCGATATTTGCAATTTCATTGACCAGTGCCTCCCTTCGTATTTCTGACATATTGGCCCCTCTCAGCAGCTCTGTGACTCTTCGCCTTCGTCTGTATAGGGAGCATCTCGCTCACTCTAGATTACATCATCTCTTTCTTTTTCTTAATGGAATGTGCCTTGAGCATACCTCAAGAACCACAGAGTTTATTTTATCTAGGCAAAGGTTCGGATCCATGTTCTTTAGGATATCCTTCCCTCTTGTTTCATTTAGGACATGGTAGACTTGCTCCCATTGTATGTTTTTGTTATTGAAGTTGAATTTTGTGAAGACACATTCATGACTGATCACATTTTGTTGGTCAGGAGCCCTGTGCATACATGTCTGTAGCCCCTATTATGTTGTGATCAAAGTGTATTGTCTTTGATACGGTTATATTACGTATCAGATCGTCGTTGTTAGTGAAGATGAGGTATTTTCTAGTCTTGTGGGCTCTTATATTTGTTGGTTTAAGGTGAATTTAGTGCAGAGATTTAATACCTGGTGTGTGTGTGAATTTTCATCTGAGCTGATTCTGGGGCGATCTCTGCTTAAATATTATTTGCAACACTCCATTTTAGGTGTCTCAAGTTGAAAGCTCCCAGTAACAAGATGTTTGGGGCAAGAGCTGGGAGATTTTCCAGACAGTGGTCAATTTTCAAAAGCTTTCCAGAATTGCTGGGAAGTTGGATCCGGAGGCTTGTATACAACCACAATTCCTCCGCTACATTACTCTCCAGATTGTTCCACTTGCTGACAACACCATGTCTACTGAAATACTTTTTAACATCCCCTGTGACTCATCCTAGTTTTCAACTTCCTGTTATGACCCCTTGTTGCTCTGTCACATCTCTGAAACATTCTGTCACTATCCACCTTATCAATTCTTCTCAGTATTTTATATGTCATTATCATGTCATCCTTATTCCTCCTGTCCTCCAGTATCGCCAGGTTGTTTTCACTTAACCTATCATAGTGGGGTATACCTCTTAGCTCCTGGACTAGTATTGCTGCAAACCTTTGCACTTTCTCTCCTTTCATAACGTGCTTGAACAGGTGTGGAATCTATACTGGTGCTTCATACTCCAATAAAGGTCTTATGTACACGGTGTACAGTGTCTTAAATGACTCCTTACTCAGTTGTCGAAATGCTATTGTTAGGTTTGTCAGGAGCCCATATGCTGCAGCAGTTATTTGGTTACACAAATAACCCGCACATAAAAGAGAGAAGCTTACGACGACGCTTCGGTCCGACTTGGACCATTGACAAAGTGTGACTTTGTCAATGGTCCAAGTCGGTCCGAAGCGTCGTCGTAAGCATCTCTCATTTATGTGCGGGTTATTTGTGTATCGTTCCAGTCACGGTATTGTGCCTTTTTTTGTTATTTATTTGGTTAATGTGCGCCTCAGGAGATGTGCTCGGAATGATGATCGTTTTCCCTGAGTGAGGTTGCAGCCTTTGCATACCTAGCGTGTACTCCGTCTGTGGCCTTCTTTAACTTTCCCCAATCTTCATGACTTTGCACATGGTGTTGTTAAACTCCAGGAGCCAGTTGTTGGACCAGGCTTCCAGCCTGTCCAGATCCCTTTGTAGTTCTAACTGATCCTCGTCCACTTGAATTCTCCGCATTAACTTCACATCGTCTCCAAACAGGGAAACTTCTGACTCTATCCCTTCCATTATGTCACTCACGTATACCAGAAACAGCACTGGTAATAGGACTGACTCTTGTGGAACCCCGTTCGTCACATGAGCTAAGCCTGACACTTAGTTACATATCATCACTTCTTGTTTCCTTCCTGTCAGGTATTCCCTGATCCATTGCAGTGCCTTTCCTCTTATTCCCGCCTACTCCTCTAGCGTTTGCACTAATCTCTTGTGCAGAATTGTGTCGAAAATGCGGTCTACCTACTCCTCCCTCTTCCGTCTTACTTCTCTTACTTTGTCGTATAAATCCAGTAGGTTTGTTACACAGGATTTCCCTTCCCTGAAATAGGGCTGGTTGACGTGTATAAGCTCATTTCTTTCTAGGTGCTCCATTCCCAGCACTCTTCTCCTAATAATCTTCACCACGATTTTACATACTATACAAGTCAGTGACTCTGGTCTGTAGTCTGACGCTGTCTGTCTGTCTCCTTTCTTAAATACTGGGACTACATTTGCTCTCTTCCACACCTCAGGTAGTTGCCCTGTTACGACAGATGTGTTGAAGATTGTTGTTAGTGGTACGCCCAGTGTCTCTGCTACCTCTCTCCAGACCCATAAAGAGATGACCGGTCTTACCCCCTTTGAGGTAGCTAGTTTGCTTAGGAGCCTCTTCACTTCCTCCTGGGTTGTGTGTAGCGTGTCCAGCACTTGGCGTACACTGACATCCCGGTTTCTTGGAAGCCTTTCTGTCTCTACTGAAAATACCTCCCTAAAACTTGTGTCTGATTTCTCTTTCCATGTTATGTCAATCTTGTATTGCCGCTAGGCCTCTCGTCTTATCCATGCACATTCGTTCCGTGTGTGTGTATGTGTACTCACCTATTTGTGCTCACCTATTTGTGGTTGCAGGGGTCGAGTCTTAGCTCCTGGCCCCTCCTCTTCACTGGTTGCTACTGGGTCCTCTCTCTCCCTGCTCCATGAGCTTTATCAAACCTCGTCTTAAAACTTTGTATGGTTCCCACCTCCACTACGTCACTTTCTAGGCTATTCCACTGCCTGACAACTCTATGACTGAAGAAATACTTCCTAACATCCCGTTGACTCATCTGAGCCTTCAACTTCCAATTGTGACCTCTTGTTTCTTTGTCCCCTCGATGGAACATTCTGTGTTTGTCCACCTTGTCTATTCCGCGCAGTATTTTATATGTCATTATCATGTCTCCCCTGACCCTTCTGTCCTCCAGTGTCGTCAGGCCGATTTCCCTTAACCTTTCTTCATAGGATAATCCCCTTAGCTCTGGAACTAATCTTGTCACAAACCTTTGCACTTTCTCTAATTTCTCGACGTGCTTGATCAAGTGCGGGTTCCAAACAGGTGCTGCATACTCCAACGAGTGTGTGTGTGTGTGTGTGTGTGTGTGTGTGTGTGTGTGTGTGTGTGTGTGTGTGTGTTTTGTGTGTGTGTGTTACTCACCTAATTGTAGTTGCAGGGGTCGAGACTCAGCTCATGGCCCCGCCTCCTCACTGAACGCTACTAGGTTCTCTCTCTCCCTGCTCCATGAGCTTTATCATACCTCGTCTTAAAGTTATGTATGGTTCCTGCCTCCACTACTTCGCTCGCCAGACTGTTCCACTTCCTGCCATCTATGACTGAAGAATTGCTACCTAACACCCCTGTGGTTCATCTGAGTCTTCAACTTCCAAGAGTGACCCCTTGTTTCTGTGTCCTCTCTCTGGAACATCTTGTCTCTGTCCACCTTGTCTATTCCACGCAGTATTTTGTATGTCGTTATCATGTCTCCCTATGCCTCCTGACATTCAGTGTCGTCAGGCCGATTTTTCCCCCAACCTTTCTTCGGTTTGGGCATTCCTTTTAGCTCTGGAAAATAACCTCGTCGCAAATCTTTACACTTTCTCTAATTTCTTAACGTGCTTGACGGTGCGGGGTTTCCCAAAATGGTGCTGCTACTCCAGTATGGGCCTAACTTACACGGTGTACAGTGTCTTGAAAGATTCCTTACTTAGGTATCGGATGCTAATTTCCAGGTTTTTCCAAGCACCCATATGCTGCAGCAGTTATCTGGTTTTATTTTATGCTCCCGGAGACGTGTTCGGTGTTATACTCATGCCAAGATCTTTCTCATTGAGCTAGGTTTTCCCGTCGTTGACCACCTAGCCTATACTCTGTCTTCGGTCTTCTTTGCCTTCTCCGATCTCATGATGCATTTGCAGGGTTGAATTCGAGAAGGGCCCGCTACTGGACCAGGTGTGTAGCCTGTCAAGGTTCTTTGAAGGCCTGGCTGATCCTCATATGATTTAATTTCCTCCATTAACTCACAACAACTGCGAACAGGGACACTTCTGAGTCTATCCCTTCCATCATGTCATTCACATGGTGTGTTTGTGTGTTGTGTGTGTTAGTTACCATTTTGTCCTAGGCACATGTCGATTAGACACTAGGCCTGTTGTGTGTGTGTAGGTGTGTAGGTGTGTAGGTGTGTAGGTGTGTGTGTGAGTGTGTGTGTGTGTGTGTGTGCGTGTGTGTGTGTGTTAGTTACCATTTTGTTACCATTTTGTCTAGGCACATGTCGATTAGACACTAGGCCTGTTGTGTGTGTGTAGGTGTGTAGGTGTGTAGGTGTGTAGGTGTGTAGGTGTGTAGGTGTGTAGGTGTGTGTGTGGTGTGTGTGTGTGTGTGTGTGTGTGTGTGTGTGTGTGTGTGTGTGTTGTGTGTGTGTGTGTACTCACCTATTTGTGGTTGCAGGGGTCGAGTCATAGCTCCTGGCCCCGCCTCTTCGCTGATTGCTACTAGGTCCTCTCTCTCCCTGCTCCATGAGCTCTATCATACCTCGCCTTAAAACTATGTATGGTTCCGCCTCCACTACTTCACTTTTAGGCTATTCACCGGCTTGACTACTCTATGACTGAAGAAATACTTCTAACACCCTTTGATTCATCTGAGTCTTCAACTTCCAATTGTGACCTCTTGTGTCTGTGTCCCATCTCTGGAACTTCCGTCTTTGTCCACCTCATCTATTCTGCGCAGTAATTTTATATGTCGTTATCATGTCTCCCCTGACCCTCCTGGCCTCCAGTGTCGTCAGGCCGATTTCCCTCAACCTTTCTTCGTAGGACAATCCCGTAGCTCTGGGACTAGTCTTGTTGCAAACCTTTGCACTTTCTCTAATTCTTGACGTGTGTGTGTGTGTGTGTGTGTGTGTGTGTGTGTGTGTGTGTGTGTGTGTGTGTGTGTGTATGTGTGTGTGTGTGTGTATGTTGTGTGTGTGTGTATATGTGTGTATGTGTGTATGTGTGTGTGTATGTTAGTGTATGTGTGTGTGTATGTGTGTGTATGTGTTGTGTGTATGTGTGTGTGTACTCTCCTATTTGTGGTTGCAGGGGTCGAGTCATAGCTCCTGGCCCCGCCTCTTCACTGATTGCTACTAGGTCCTCTCTCTCCCTGCTACATGAGCTTTATCATACCTCGCCTTAAAACTATAGTATGGTTCCCGCCTCCACTACTTCACTTTCTAGACTATTCACGACTTGACTACTCTATGACTGAAGAAATACTTCCTAACATCCTTCGATTCATCTGAGTCTTCAACTTCCAATTGTGACCTCTTGTGTCTGTGTCCCATCTCTGGAACATCCTTTCTTTGTCCACCTTGTCTATTCGCGCAGTATTTTATTATGTCGTTATCATGTCTCCCCTGACCCTCCTGGCCTCCAGTGTCGTCAGGCCCGATTTCCCTCAACCTTTCTTCGTAGGACAATCCCCGTAGCTCTGGGACTAGTCTTGTTGCAAACCTTTGCACTTTCTCAAATTTCTTGACGTGCTTGACTAGGTGTGGATTCCAAACTGGTGCTGCATACTCCAGTATGGGCCTGACGTAAATGGTATACAGTGTCTTGAACGATTCCTTACTGAGGTATCGGAACGCTATCCGTAGGTTTGCCAGGCGCCCGTATGCTGCAGCAGTTATCTGATTTATGTGCGCCTCAGGAGATATGCTCGGTGTTATACTCACCCCAAGAACTTTTTCCTTGAGTGAGGTTTGCAGTCTTTGGCCATCTAAACTATATTGTGTCTGCGGTCTTCTTTGCCCTTCTCCAATCTTCATGACTTTGCATTTGGCAGGGTTAAACTCAAGGAGCCAGTTGCTGGACCAGGCTTGCAGCCTGTCCAGGTCTCTTTGTAGTCCCGCCTGATCCTCATCCGATTTGATTCTTCTCATTAACTTCACATCATCTGCAAACAAGGACACTTCTGAGTCTATCTCTTCCATTATGTCGTTCACATATACCAAGAACAGCACAGGTCCTAGGACTGACCCCTGTGGAACCCCGCTTGTCACAAGCTCCCACTCTGACACCTCGTCACGTACCATGACTCGTTGTTGCCTCCCTGTCAGGTATTCTCTGATCCATTGCAGTGCCTTTCCTGTTATGTGTGCCTGATCTAGCTTTTTCAGTAACCTCTTGTGAGGAACTGTGTCGAAGGCCTTTTTGCAGTCCAAAAAAATGCAGTCGATCCACCCCTCTCTCTCTTGTCTTACTTCTGTCACCTTGTCATATGTGTGTATGTGTATGTGTGTGTGTGTACTCACCTAGTTGAGGTTGCGGGGGTCGAGTCCGAGCTCCTGGCCTGTGTGTGTGTGTGTGTGGTGTGTGTGTGTATGTGTGTGTGTATGTGTGTGTGTGTATGTGTTTATGTGTGTATGTGTGTGTATGTGTGTGTGTGTGTATGTGTGTGTGTGTGTGTGTGTGTGTATGTGTGTGTGTGTGTGTGTGTGTACTCACCTATTTGTACTCACCTATTTGTGGTTGCAGGGGTCGAGTCACAGCTCCTGGCCCCGCCTCTTCGCTGATTGCTACTAGGTCCTCTCTCTCCCTGCCCCATGAGCTCTGTCATACCTCGCCTTAAAACTATGTATGGTTCCTGCCTCCACTACTTCACTTTCTAGGCTATTCCATGGCCTGACTACTCTATGACTGAAGAAATACTTCCTAACATAAGAACATAAGAATGTAGGAACACTGCAGAAGGCCTACTGGCCCATACGATGCAGGTCCTTATCAAAACGACATCTAGCTAAAGCTACCCAAGAAATAACTCCCGTACCCCATGACACCAATCAAACCCAGCCCCTCCCACTCATATATTTGTGTGTGTGTGTGTGTGTGTGTGTGTGTGTGTGTGTGTAATTATGTGTCGAATTATGTGTGGGTTTATTGTGTGTCTGAAAAGTAGGTGGTTTGTGCTTGGAGTGTAATGTGGATTCTCAGTGGTCGCTTGTGTCCACAACCTCTTGTGACCTGACTCCACTCTCCTGAGACTTGGAAATAAATGGTATAAAATACCGACACAATGGCAATATAAACACAAATGCAGTATAATGTGATCCTTTTTGACTACTTTTTCGTCCAACAGTGGGCTTTTTCAAGTCACAAACAAACTCCCGGGGGGGAAGGAACGCGATATTTTAGTCCGCTGAGGTAGGTAAAAATGCTGATTGATGATTTCCCGATTTGGGGTTTGTAGAGCTAAAAATTTGGGTACCCTGGGAAGGAAATGGACAAGTTGTGAGCAGACCCTCAGTGTTTTTATGGGGGATAGCGATGAAGAAGTTTTTTGGGAAAGGGGTTCGCTATGTTATAGAAGCCACTATTCGGGTTGAAGTTGTCGGATAAGAAATAAGTGATATTCCGGGTTTTTGGGTATTGAGTGTTCTTCTTGGCGAAAAGTCTGAGTTTCTGTAGTTTATCAAGTGGTTGTGTAAATTTGCGGTGTTGTACCGGGCATTTTTGTTCGCAGACCGTTTGGTATTGGTGTTTTAAAATTTTGGAGGTCCCTTGTTTTCCCCACTTTAAAATTGTTTGCATCATTAAAAGGGGATTATGTATACCCCTGCAGAGGATGGGGGCTTGTCCTGCTACTACGGTGATGTCCTTGATTGGCGTGGTTGTGGGGGTAGATACTTGGAATGATGTTTTGCAAAGATTTTGGGAAACATGTTTGGAAGGAGTTGGGGGGAAGGATATGTATCTTTTCTCGGCATGTCTTTTTGGGTGTGTGTGATTTTAGTGCTCGCCGTCTGCAGTCTCTGTAAAAGTGACGAGGATAGGGGGTTTTGAAAAATTGTTCAATTTTTGTCTTCTTCCTAAAGGAACCGTTGCTGCAGATTCTGAGTGCACGCGGGAAAAGCTATTTTTACACCACGTTTGGTTTTGGTGTCGTGGTGAGAGTAGAATGGAAAGATCTTTTTGGTTGGGGGGGTTTTCGATAGACTTTAAAACGAAGTTCGGGGTCATTTTGCAGATTTGAACTAAGGAAAGGAAGAGTGTTGTCGCCTCTTCTTCAATGTGAATGGTTTAAAGGCTCGACCGGTTGAGCTTGTCTGGGAGACTTGAAGTTTAAGCGTTTAGGAGTTATGAGGAAAAATTGTCAACTAAGGAGCCATACAACAAAAAATAATGGTAAAATTCCTTTAAATGTTCCATTATACCCCTCATTTTACAACCCATTACCCCCCAAAAAACTCTAAATTTTTTTCAAAAAAAAACAACCCACACATATTCAACCATCCATAAATCCCTAAAAAAATAAATAACTAATTTCTTCCAAAATCCCTTTTTTATATCTTTATAATAAATCCTCAACTAAAATTTCCCTTTTCTATTTATTTCCATAAAATCACCATTTTTATTCAAACCCCCCCCCCCCCCAAACAAATTTTTAAAATTCCCCCTTCCTGTTTTTCCCCCCTGGGATCCCAGGCTTGTGAGTCTTTGGCGGGCCGTACATTTGGCAGGGGGGGTTGCTGGGCAGGGTGTGCAAAATTTCTTCCCTTGTTCTGAGCTCCTCGAATGGGGCGAGCCCTTTGAAAAAAAGTTTTAGAAAGGTTGCCCACTTGGTTAGTTGTGAGAGGTTTGTAGGTATCTGGGTCATTAAGTAATTAGCATTTTTTTTCCTTAATGTCGTGTTCTGAAAACAACACCACCCCCTTTTATCACGGTGGTGACCCTGAGGTCGTGTCTTTGCTAAACCTTTGAGTGCTTTGGAAAACGTGGGGGTTGAGGGGGAAATCCTGGACCTTCTTCTAAAAGTTTACTCACTTCGCAACAACACTTTTTTCTTCGTGACGACCCAAAAATGGTTACAAGATTACTCCTCCTCAAATTGCCAACATCAAACCACCTTTCCCCGCACAGTGGACCTCCTTGAGAGTGTGCAGATGACTTAAACAAGCTAAAAAGGAAAGCTTTTCCCCAAGCCAAAACATGGGCACAACCTCCGAGGCAATTGAACAGACGCCCCGCCGAAATCTTCGCAGCAGAGTTACCAAGCAAATGTTCAAAGAAGTCAGACTTATAGGAAACTACAAACACTCTGCGATAATAGTTTTGGGAAAAAGTTTAGGAAGACCGAAATTATTCAAAATCTTTCATCTCGTCCACTGTCAACCAAAAAAACTAAACCCCTCAGCTTGGGCCCTCAAATTCGAAACAGGAATTACAAAAACCAAAAAAAGACCTCAATTTCTCGCCAAAAATACGGGACAAAACTCCGACTTCCAAAAAGGCTATCTTTTAAAGGGATCATCTCGCAGCCTCTCAAAACCCGCCCCATCATACCCCCACGTTCATCAATGCACTCAAAGGTTAGCAGAAAACCGACCCTCAGGGTCCCCCGCTGATAAAAGGGGGTGGTGTTGTTATCAGAAAACTGACATTACAGGAAAAAAATGCTCAATCTACTTAATGACCCAGATACCTACAAACCCTCTCAACTAACCCAAATGGACAACCTTTCTAAAACTTTTCTTCAAAGGGCTCGCCGCATTTTTGGGGAGCTCGAAAAAGGGAAGAAACTTTTGCACCGCCCCGCAACCCCAGCCTCCCCGAATGTACGCCCCCGCCAAAAACTCACAAGCCCGGTATCCCCTGAGGCCATACCCCCCGGAATAGGCCCGTGCTTCCCCCCAGCTCTCAGGAATTCTCGCCAAAACCTCTCGAAACTCTTGGGCCTATGTCCACACTCTCAAAAACTCAGGTGATCTTTCAATCGCATTCGCAACATCAACTCAGGAACAAGAAACTTTCCACCTTGACGTGACTTCCCTATTCACTAAAGTACCTACAAACAACCATCGATCTCTTGCGCAAAAAAAATTACATTCACTTGACTTCCCATTCAGCCGCGTTTATCGACCCCGGTTGAACTATGTGTTGGCTTTACGTGTTTCCTTTGAAAATCACCTCTTTCGCAATTTTGGATCCCATGGGTTCGCCATCAGTGCGTCCCGGGGAACCTATACCTGGAAAATCTAGAAACCGAACTTTTCCACCATTATTCCTTCGTCTGCACCTGGCTCCGTTATGTTGACACTTTTTCCTCTAACTCTAAACGCTTCAACGTTCAAGCTCTAAGACAAGCTCAAAAGGTCGAGCCCTTTAATCCAGTTCACACTTGGGAAAAAGGGGGTCGACAACACTCTTCCTTCCTTGTGTTCTACTCTGCAAACTGACCACGAACTTCGTTTTAAAAATCTATCGAAAAAAAACCAACCAAAAGATCTTTTCCACTTTACTCCCACCACGACCCCCCCAAAACCAAACGTGGTGTAATTATAGGCTTCTTCTGCTGCATCAGAATCTCAGAACGGTTCCTTTAGGGAAAAAGCACTATAATTGAACAAGTATTTTCAAACTCCACTACCTCGTCCTCATCAGAGACTGCGACGGCGAGCACTAAACATCTTAACACACCCCGAGAAGACACGCGAGAAGAGATACTTTTCCTTTCCCCCCAACCCATTGCCAACAGTTTCCACTCTTTGCCAAAACTCTTCCCAAATATTACCCCAACCACGACCATCAAGGACATCACCAGTAGTAGCAGGACAAGCCCCATCCCTTTCAGGGGTATACATAATCCCTTTTAATGACTGCAAAAAGTTATACGTGGGGGAAAATCAAGGGACCCCAAAAACGTATTTCAGAACACCCAAAACCAAGCAGGTCTACGACCAAGGAAGCCTGGTACAACACCGCAATTACACAACCACTTTATAAACTACAGAAACTCAAAACTTTTCGCCAAAGAGACAACACTCAAATACCGAAGAACCTGGGAATCATCACTTATTTCATATCCGACAATTCAACCCGAATTGGGTTCTATAAAATAGCTGAACCATTGCCAAAAAATTCTTATCGTATCCCACAAAGAACATGTAGAAGGTTGCTCACAAAATTTTCCAGCTCCTTCCCACTACCCAAATTTTTAGACTCTACAACCAAAATCGGAACTCACAGATGCGATTCTTCCTGACCTCACGGACTTAAAAACTCGCTTCCTTCCACCCCCGGGAGTTCTGTTTGGACTTGAAAAAAACCCACGTGTGGGGGAAACGTAGTCAATAAAGGATCACATTATAGCATTTGTGTTTATATTGCTCCCTGGGCTTATGCCCCACCTACTTAAAATGTTTCCCTTTCTTGACCGCTTATAGTAAGTTAATCGCCTTTTTCAAGATTTACCCTTTGCTATTTCCTTTTTGAAACTTGATGCCTATTTTTATCGTGCTATGAAGTTAAACCCTTTTACATTTTAGTGGCGGGTTTAATTGGGAACCGGAACCCCACCCCAAAAACCCCCATAGGTGATACGACTTGTAGTGCAGCTGTAGACTGTGATTGCCAGCTCGATGTGACGTCCTGGCGTAGATCCAGCTCGATGTCTCCTGGGGAGATCCCCTCAATTTCTTCTCGTAAAATGTACCCCATTCACTGTATTTTTCTCACTGGGCGCATGATTTTTCCCTTATTTCTTTCTTGGGGGACCTTGACAACGCGCCTTTCCACCACACTGCCTGCCCACCTGCGCCACAAGTTTTTATTTTCAGATCACTTTCAAAATTGTGGCTCTCCCCACCCTTAGTGGCTCAGGCAGATTAAAAATACTTCTAGGGTTGTTCCTACCCCGCACACTTAGCAACCCCCTTTCAAACACTTGCATACCCTCAAAAAACTTTTATTCCCCGGGGGCCCGGAAGGTGTGATAGCCGTCGCTGTCCTACGTGTGGTGCACACACTGACTGGACTGGGGGGATGGTTTAAAACTTCCCCAAAAAAGGGGCCCAAGACCTGTCACTGTACAAATTCCGTATGGCTTGCAAATCCTTCCAGGGTGAGTTTTCCCTAAATCTTTTCCCTCCACCCCCCATTTCAAAAATCTCCTTAAATTTTTGAAGAAGGGCACCCTTTTTCCATCTCTCTTCCTCCTCCCCTGCAGCAAGATTTGGCTGCAATCGTTGTGTCCTGCTGAAGCTTTTTTCAGTTCTCAGTGGTTAGCTCTTCATTGTGGGCCTCCCCCAAATCTTTCCCCAAACCTCCAAACTCACATCCAACCCCCCGTAAACTCCCCAATGCACAATAAAGTTCACAAGTGACATAGGCTCATAGGGGCAGCCTCAAACCCTTCAAAATCCCTCTTGTGGACACAATCTGGCCACAAGTTTCTCCAAGCAGAGTTCAAAGTCCTGGTAGTCACTCCCTCCCAAGCCTTACCTATAAGGCTTATGCAATGGAGAATACTCAAGTGTTCTTTCCAAAAATCTCTTAGGGTCAAGCGAGTGTCTGAGGTCACATTAAAGCACCTTTCAAACATTGCTTTGGTGTAGAGCTTTTTAAAGTTTGAAATGACCTGCTGGTCCATGGGCTGGAGGAGAGGAGTGGTATTCGGGGGCAAGAACTTTAATGTGATGAACCCAAACTCCTTCAGAAATAGGTCATCCAAGTTTGGAGGATGAGCAGGTGCATTGTCCATTACTAGGAGGCGTGTGTGTACTCACCTACTCACCTAGTTGAGGTTGCGGAGGTCGAGTCCGAGCTCCTGTGTGTGTGTGTGTGTGTGTGTGTGTGTGGTGTGTGTGTGTGTGTGTGTGTGTGTGTGTGTGTGTGTGTGTGTGTGTGTGTGCGTGTGTGTGTGCGTATGTGTGTGCGTGTACTCACCTAGTTGAAGTTGCAGGGGTCGAGTCCAAGCTCCTGGCCCTGCCTCTTCACTGGTCGCTACTACGTCACTCTCCCTGAACCGTGAGGTTTATCATACCTCTGCTTAAAGCTATATATGGATCCTGCCTCCACTACATCGCTTCCCAAACTATTCCACTTCCTGATTACTCTGTGGCTGAAGAAATACTTCCTAACATCCCTGTGATTCATCTGTGTCTTCAACTTCCAACTGTGTCATCTTGTTGCTGTGTCCCATCTCTGGAACATCCTGTCTTTGTCCACCTCGTCAAATCCTCTCAGCATTTTGTATGTCGTTATCATGTCCCCCCTGTCTCTCCTGTCCTCCAGTGTCGTCAGGTTGATTTCCCTTAACCTCTCCTCGTAGGACATACCTCTTAGCCCTGGGACTAGTCTTGTTGCAAACCTTTGCACCTTCTCTAGTTTCTTTACGTGCTTGGCTAGGTGTGGGTTCCAAACTGGTGCCGCATACTCCAATATGGGCCTAACATACATGGTGTACAGGGTCCTGAACGATTCCTTAATGAGATGTCGGACTGCTGTTTTGAGGTTTGCTAGGCGCCCATATGCTGCAGCAGTTATTTGGTTGATATGCGCTTCATGTGATGTGCCTGGTGTTATACTCACCCCAAAATCTTTTTCCTTGAGTGAAGTTTGTAGTCTCTGGCCCCCTAGACTGTACTCCGTCTGCGGTCTTCTTTGCCCTTCCCCAATCTTCATGACTTTGTACTTGGTGGGGTTTAACTCCAGGAGCCAATTGCTGGACCAGGTCTGAAGCCTGTCCGGATTCCTTTGTAGTTCCGCCTGGTATTCGATCAAATGAATTCTTCTCATCAACTCCACATCATCTGCAAACAGGGACACTTCGGAGTCTATTCCTTCCGTCATGTCGTTCACAAATACCAGAAACAGCACTGGTCCTGGGACTGACCCCTGTGGGACCCCGCTGGTCACAGGTGCCCACTCTGACACCTCGCCACGTACCATGACTCGCTGCTGTTTTCCTGACAAGTATTCCTTGATCCATTGTAGTGCCTTCCCTGTTATCCCTGCTTGGTCCTCCAGTTTTTGCACTAATCTCTTGTGTGGAACTGTCAAATGCCTTCTTGCAGTCCAAGAAAATGCAATGTGTGTGTGTGTGTGTGTGTGTGTGCGTTACCCACACAATCATTACACAGAGTGTTAATGTTGATATTTTAAAGCACATGTAATATTAATATTTTAAAAAGTATCTACTTGTATCGGCCGTTTTTTACCCATACCGTAAAACTGACCAATACCCGACGAAACCGATACCGAGTCTGGTTAAGATCCATCAAAGTCCTATTAACTGCCCAGCATATTTCAGTACGGTAATGATGAATTTGATCCTAAATGATGCTCATATTACGAAATTGATTTTTTTTCAGTAACCCGTATCCCTTTATGACAGACTGTTCTGTACTGATCCAGATTTGAGAATATGCAGGTTGAGGTCATAGTTTGCTGTTGTCGATACCATTATGTTCAGGAACAGGTCTTTAATATTCGTGAATATAAGGTAGCTGGAGTTTTCTAGTTTCTTCGGTTCTGCTATGTTCTAGCTGAAAGCAAATTTATCAGTCATAATAGTTTTCTCTAGTTTCTGTTTTTTTTCTCTGCGTTTAAAGTTTTTGCTATATTCTTCCATTTTCGATGGCTTAAATTGAAGTTATCAAACAATAGGATATTTGGGGCTGGGTTTAATGGACTTTTAAAACCGTACCCGACTTTCAGTAATTGTTCACTGAAATGCTGGGGAGATGTATCTTGTGGTTTACATACAAGACTCCTGTGTTCAATTTTAACCGCGAAATCTTCAACTACATCGTTAGTGATGTAAAGTAAGTTAGTACAAATGAGCAAGTCTACCTTACTGTTGAGATCAGTTATCTCTTGTTACCGCTTTTTTCAGTAGTATCTAAGAATTTTGTACCCAGGTATCCAAATTATGTTGTAAAAATATGTATTTCGTTGGTAAAAGCTACGAACATTGTATTTCATAATCTCAAGCGTCTTTTACCTCGATGCACGCAAAAGGAATAGTGGAGGGTAGTCATGGAATTCCAATGTAGCACAATGCAAAATTATGTAAACGTCTGCGAATGCTTGTGAGTATGAATTCTGTTCATATGTACACTTTCATACATATGCAGGTGTGTATATATTTTTTTTATTTGTATGTAAAGTATATTTGTGTATTTACGTATGTACATATCTTGTATGTATGCACCTGCAGATTTATACCTTCGCGTATGTATGTGTACATAAGTATTGCGCTGGGGTTGGTGAAGCACTCGTTAGGGCAAGCGCTTCAACAACTTGTTAGGTAACAGAGCAGGATTGGAGGAACACGGCTGACTACAGGAAATTTGTTGTGATGAGTTATAATAGACTGAGCGTGGTAGAGTGACCCAGGGCAGTCAGCACCGAGCTCCTGCAGACAGAAGGTGGGTTACTAACCCTAGCGTACAGCAGTTGTGGCGTACCTGTGTGGAATTCTAGAGGGAACATGCTTACATCAGAACGTGTCCATATGTAAACATGTGTGTCAACACATACTTGAACACTCATAAACACAATATTATATATATTTATCTATATATATATATATATATATAGATATATATAATATATTATATATATTATATATATATATATTTATATATATATATACATATATATATATATATATAATATTATATATATATATATATAATATATATATATATATATATAATATATATATATATACATATGCAATAAGATCACAGTGAACAGGTGATGTCAGAATATGTAAAAACAACCACTGTGAATGAATAGGAACTATAAAAACAGTTCATCAAGGAAGGCATATAAAGGGTCAAGACTACATCTCACCATCACATCGCACAAGAAAGCAACACCTCACACACGTGTGACGACACCCGACTCTGTGAAACCCACTTAATACTCTGACCAAGAATTAAGATTTATTACTTGTTTAGAACATATTAACATAAGAATGGAGGAACACTGCAGAAGGCCTACTGGCCCATACAAGGCAGGTCCTTATCAAAACCACTCCTACCCAAACCTACCCAAGAATTAACTCCCATACCCTTGACACCAATCAAACACAGTTTAATGTATCATTAAATTCTTCCCAAATTTTATTAATTATAAATGAATCCAATTTATATAAACCAAAGGAAATATTCATATTATTTTAAAAACTGTTTTTTTATGAAATATGGTGGTGACGTGTACTTAGCTCGTGGTGACGTGTACTTAGCTCGTGGTGACGTGTACTTAGCTCGTGGTGACGTGTACTTAGCTTTGGTGGTGACGTGTACTTAGCTCTGTGAAGACCTGTTTGTGTGCTCTCTGTGAATCTGAACCAGGATGCCCTCTCTTGAGCAGCTTTACCAGCCGCTGAGAGAAGAACTCAGAGTTGCTAAACTGGAGATACGGCGATTAACGGAGGAGAACAAGAGGATTCGTAGTAATCCACCTGTTGTGAGTCCCCAGGTTAAGAGGGGAGCTTGGTCAGTGGCCGGGCAACATGGAATCAAGCTGAAGATTAAGAAAACGGTTGGAGAGGCAGAAAACAACGAGAAACCAGAAGACTGCCGTGGAAACTTCCAACACATTCTCGGTGCTACCTGAACGAATGTGAAATGTTCTACTGGGAATGCCACAACGAACACCAAGGAAATTTTCAATGACTTGCTCCACATAAATTGTCACACTATGGTATAAGAGGGCACTCCCTTCAACTACCTCAAAGTCCTACTCAGCAACAAGAAGCCAATATGTGGTACGCAAATGGGGCCAAACTAAACTCTTCTGCGCAACCAATTGCATTTTGGTGCACCACAGGGAATGTCCTTGGCCCTCTTCTCTTTCTCCTATACATAAATGATCTTCCAAATGCTTCGCGTTTACTCAAACCCACTCTATTTGGCAGATGACACTACATACGTCTTCTCGTCACCCGAGCCCAGTCCACACTAGCCAATACTGTAAATACCGATTTTACAGAAAAATATCTACCCTGTATGAGGACAAACAAACTTACAACTAAACATTGACAAAAACCTACTTCATTCAGTTTGGTAACAGAGCTACAGAAATCCCTCTTAACATAATGAATAACGGATCACCTTATCACAAAGCTAACAAGGGAAAATTCTTAGGAATCCACCTTAGATAATAGACTCAAATTTCATACACATATACAACAAATTTCTAACAATAATTTCCAAGACTGTAGGCATACTAACGAAGATACGGTACAATGTACCACAGTCAGCCCACCTGGCCCTATATCACTCTCTAAATTACACCCCTCTCACCTATGGAGATTTGTGCATGGGGCTCAACAACAATTACAACCACTCAGACACTAATTACCCAACAAAATCTTGCATTTAGAATGATAACAAATTCTCCACTACAGGCAGGCACACTCCACCAATAATCAATACACTAAACCTACTCACCATACAAAACATCCATACTTATTACTGCACCTATTACAATACAAAGAACACTTAACTCTGATATTTAACCCTCCCCTCAAACATCTCCTTGCCAACCCGAGGAAACTGAACACATGACCATAACACAAGTCCACAGATCACTCATTGTTGTTCCCTCGTGTCCATCTCACACTATGCAAAAACACAATGCACATAAAAGGCCCTAAAATCTGGAATTCATTACCGTGTAAATTAATAAAAAGAAACTCTAACTGTTTTATAATCAATCCTCTACTCAAAGATCACTTACTCACCCAAAACCAAATCAATACTGAATAACTGAACCTTATAAAATTGTATATCTTAAATGTTTCCTCACAATTATATCACATAAATGTTTAAACCTAAACCGAATCTAACTTAATTATTTTTTTAAATACACTACCAACATAAACCTTCATATGACTGAATGCAACAATATGACCTGTCTTTGTAATACTCACTTGTGCTTTATAGTAATCTGTTTACATTAATGTTTTATCAACTGATTTCAACATTGCTTAGTTTAATCATAAGATAAGTTTTAAGCCAGCCCGTAATGCTATGCAGGTATAAGTGGCTTTGGCATGCTGCTCTTATCTGTATTTTTTTGGACCTCTGTATGTGTGCTCAAATTGATAATAAATAAATAAATAAATAAATAAATAAATGTGGACAGTACCCAGCCACGAGACGATAGCCTTCATCCTCCAACCTTCCACCATCTACTGAATTCTTCACCAAGTCGTTACAGTGATAATATTTTTCGTAGAGGCATTTGCGAGTGTTAGACATTTCTTTTTGTGTTTAAGGTTTTTTTTTTCTTAGTGACATTTAGTAACTCTTGATTAGACTCAGTGTTTATTATATACTGTTTGCAATATTTTTTTTTTCTCACTTCTTAATTCAAGTGTAATTTTGTGTATAAATCATGTCTGTTGTTGTTGTGCTTCTGTTTTTTTATACACATGAACAAGTACCTAGTGTTTTTCTCCAATGTGTGCAACAATAAGCATATATAAACTCGTGTTACCACTTCAGTAATCACCTTGTGTTCTCATATTCCAGTGAAGTAATTCAGTAATTTTTATTACCTTGTATTCTCATCACAACACATTGGTTTTCCTTTCTTTATATCTTTTTATCCCAGCATTTGTTTATTCTTGCCAGTTTATTTCACTTTCTCTGTGTGTTGAACATTTTTGTGTTCATATTCTTTCATTTAGCCAGGTTTTTTTTTTGTCCTAATTTTGTTTATTTATTTCCACAACAATAGTGCCATAGTTTTTGTGCAAGCAAGAACAATTATTTTTTTCCAGAATTTTCACACATCAAGTTTCATAAGCAAAAACTTCCTAGTATTGTGTTTATATTGATGTGTTGTTTCAGTGCACCACTGTAAGTGTTCAAACCTTATTGTTCTGTGTTTTTTGCACCTATTATATATTAATATTTCATTGAACAAATTCACTCTTAGTTGCAATTTTGTAAGTTGTTCATTTAAAGTAAATTGTTCTTTGTATTGTTCAGTAAGTGTTGCAATAAGCTGCAATTAAGATTAAGTGTTTCACTCAGTTTCATGCCTTGATATATTTTTCTTTCCTTTAAACGTGTTTTTCTTGTTGTGTAATTTTTTTTATTGTTGCACATTGACTCATTTTGCAATAATCCTTGTGCATGCATTGTGTGCCATTAAAAAATTTTCTTTCAGATTTGCGAGTAGTGCTGAACAGTAGCTTTTAGATAAGCAATTGATATTTGCAATATTGCAGCAAGTTTATTTCAGTGCAGTTCTTTATGCTCTGTTCTGTGCATAATATTTTAATTCTTTGTTGGGCCATTTTATTTTATTTAGTTAATTGTTTTCCCCCCAGTTTTTCTTATATTTGCACAAGATTTATTTAGTCCAATTTAACATTTTTGATTGATTCATCATTTTTTATTGTTGAAATTTCCCTATTGCAATTGAGAGTAAAGACAAACTCACTTCTGTGCCAATTAAATCAATTTACAGTAAATTTGAGCCAAATTAAGCATTGAGTAAAGTACAAGTTCTCTTGATTTTTCAAAGTTTGTTTGTTCAGGTTGAGTATTTTCTTGTGTGAGTTTCCTTGCTTACAGTGTGACCTGTCATTTTTTAATTTACTTAGCAGAATAGTTAAGCCTTTTCTTCCCCTTAAGTTCACTGTGTCGTGTGTTCCCGTCAGTTGCCATTTTCTTAGTTTCTCTAAATTCTTGTTTTACATTTTTTCAAACATGTCTCAAATTTTCCAAGGATGCCTCAGCAAATGCAGCTAGTACAACCAAGTAATGCATCAGTTCACAAATTCGAGTAATCCCTGTATCAAATAATAGACTCACACAGACATTCTAGTCTGTGTAATTTCAGTCGTGATCCCTATGATGCTATGCCATTGTTCAAGGGGGTGGAAACCCAGACAATCTAGAAGGATGGTTTACTGCTGTTCAAGCCAGAGCTAATACTACAGTTGAAAGGTCCTCCCTTCTGAGAGTGTTAATTAGTACGGAAAGGAGAGATTAGCCCCGTTCTCCCAGCCGCCCACAAATTGTACAACTTAATTGTATAAGGACTTTCAAAGAATCTAACCAGGTGACAAGATTATGAACAGTTGATCACGTAACTATCTTTGAACCCTTGCGAGAAACCGATCCTTTTGTCCGTCCTTAAAGAATTAGTGTGTACAGCTTCCGAGCCATAGGAGTCATTAGATGAGCTTGCCCCTTCGTCTTAATAAACAATGGTCCTCATTCATTAAAGACAGGTCAAACTTCCCAAGTACCTCAAAGACAATGATTAACCAGCCCTTGAAGGGTTATGCTTAAATAGCACATTCGGAGTTATCAAACAGATAATGCAACCGACATCAATGTATGGTGTACAATTCTAGTCCCACTAAATGCTACTAGGGACTGCTCACAGCTCTCATCCCATGTATGTAATTTTGTGTCCCCCGAGGGAACCTTCCTTATCGAAAGTCTACGCCAACTCTTTGTCTACTTCGTACTTCTCTAGTTTGTACTACTATACTAACCAAAACTTCCCAATCTAAATCACTCGCGATCATCATCCAAAGCTATGTTAAGAGTGATCATTCCCGTACACCCTAGCATATATAGTACCTATAGTCCATAGAACTTGCTACTATTGTGGTTTCCGTGGCCATATTGCAATTATTGTCCTGAGACAGTCCACCCTAGAGGAGTTGAATTGATGATGACACCAGTCAGATCTTCCCTACTGTACTTAGCATAGAATACATGGATTGACACATTGAGTGCAATGCACTCTACAAACTTCATAGCACTCTAGATTCTACTGTGGCCGTTACCAACCACGAGCCAGGAGAGAAATCTGACTTCGTGGTTCTCAAACTACCAGAACCAGGCTCATTCTTCCCATTTCGGGGGGAATCCGAGTGGCCCCAGTCCTACTCGTCCATGCCGTGACAGTGGTGATAATGAGTTACACCATCCCAGTTTCAAAATTCCTATGAAGCCTAAGCCAGCCATGAGAATGACAAACCTCGCTGAAGTGGAAGATAGGTATTAATAAAGGGATATTACAAGGACTTGGAAGGGAAAAACAAATATATCTCTCCAAGAGAGAACCCGCAGTAATGATTTAAATTAGATAGTTTAGATTTAGAAAGGACATAGAAAGTATTATGGTTTCGGAAATAGGGTAGTAGATGCGTGAACATCTACCTAGTTGGTTATTGAGGCTAGGAACTTTGTAGTTTCAAATTTAGGTTGGATAAATACATGAGTGGGATGGGTTGGATTTGAGTGGGACTTGCACATCAGAGCTTATTTCTTGGGTAGCATTGAAAATTGGGTAGGTCAAATGTTTGTGTAGTGGATGAAATTTAAAGGACCTGCTAGATGGGCCAACAGGCCTTGCTGCAGTGTTCCTGCCATTCTATGTTCTTATGTTCTTATGAGTCAATTATATTCCTGTCGACCATGGACTTGCTTGATACAACATTCTCAACCTTGTGAAAATCAGTTGGATAGTTAAAATCTCTCACATAATAAATAGAGCATTAGAATCTTGTCCAATTCTAATGCTATATTTATGTTGTTTTAATCTTAGTTCGAGACTTTTACCAGTTTCAAAGTTACAAAATCCGTTTGCAATTTCAACACTAGTGAACAAAGCATGCTAATAACAATTTTGTAATTAACTTATCAGTTGAAATATTAGATAAAAATACAGCTGCTGCTCTAGGTTTTGGTCTAAGTTTTGCAACTTCAAAAAATCTTAATAGTGTTGAAATTGTAACCTTGAAAAATCTTCTGATTTATCAGCTGATGAAATTAATATTAGTAAGGGGATGATATATAGATCTTTGTTAAAACAAAATAATCCCAATTGCCCTCAGAGATTCTTTAAGTCTAATGATACAATTAATAATAATAAAAATTGCGCCTTACTTAAGAAGATAAAATAAATGCAATAGTAATTATGAAAGAAAATGATTACCAAGATAAAATGAATAATCTCTTAGATGATACTGAAACTTATTCTAAACTTATAAAGAATCTCTTAGAAACCTTTAACAGAAGTCTCAATAAAACAATAAAACATCTACTGAAAGGAGAAAATGAATTAATTAAAAATTTACTTCCACAAATCCATCTATACCATGTATATATGGATTACTAAAAACGAACAAACCAGGTAATCCAGTTAGACCAATTATTAGCTCCATAGGTTCAGTTTCATATAAATTACCTAAATGGCTTGTCGACATTTTGAGCCCTATTGTTGGTAAAATTTTTAAATTTAATATTAAAACAACAAAGATTTAGTTGATAAATTAAGCTCCTTGACTGACTTAAATGATTTTAACATGGTTAGTTTTGATGTTACTTCCTTGTTTACAAAAGTTCCAGTTGATGATTTATTAAGTTTCTTATCTCAAGAACTTGTTAATCATGATTTACCATTGCCAGTTCCTACTATTATTAAACTTTTCAAACTTTTCATTGCTGATGCAAAATTTGCATTTAATGATAAGTTCTATACTCAGAAGTTTGGATAGCAATGTGGAAATCCTCTTCACGCGCTTTCTCCCTCATCAATGGATTAACGTTTATGTCTATAGCGCTTTTCGCTCCTCACCTGTCGAGAGTCTATATGCAGAAACGAATGTTCCATCTCTTAACGTTCGCCATGATGTCTTATACCCTTCGTTATTTTGTCCATTCCTCGATAACCTCGCGATCCTACTACCGACAGAATAATATCGGACGTTAGTAGAGATCCATTATTTGTTCACCACCCCTGTTTTTAACTCCGTTCCTTTTCATCCTTCTTCACTCTCACTTCTTGACTTCTTCAGATTTGTCCCCCTTGTATATATTAATTTAGCATCTACACTTTTCTCTTTTTTTCCCCCTGGAGGTTTCAACTGTTCGAGTCTATTCTACCCACAACAACACGAAAGCTCAAAACTACAGTAGCTGTAGATGAATTGTTTGAAAAACCGACAAGTGAAGATTGAGACACTTATGGCGTCATATGGGAAATCTTTATTCAGGAAACGTTTTTCGCCACACAGTGGGCTTCATCAGTCCAATACAAATAGGAAGCTTTAGGAGAGGAGGAGTATGAGGTAATCAGTCCCTCAGCCTGGAGTCGATGTGTTCAGTCCATCAATTCTACAAGATTGATGGACTGAACACATCGACTCCAGGCTGAGGGAACTGATTACCTCATACTCCTCCTTCCTACGCATCCTCTTTGTAGTTGGACTGAATGAAGCCACTGTGTGGCGAACGTTTCCTGAATAAAGATTCCCCATAAGCCGCATAAGTGTCTCATCTTCACCTAACAGTAGCTTCTCGCTCCCATTTTCTTAACCCCTTCCGCTCTCATTCTCATGCCCTGTATGACCCTTGTATGTTTAGCATTTCTTCAGGATTATGTCAGCTATATCATTTCATGCCGTTGCAGTTAACACTGAAGGTTCTGAATCCTCTAATGGTGTCGGGTTTACAACAATGTTCTGACAGTATAGTAAGAGGCAATTTAATGATTACTTCAATTTTCACAGCTGAAGTATATGCAGTTCTCATCGCTGTTACCTAGTGCTTCCCTGCCTACTTCAAAATTCGTAATAGCTTCAGACTTCTTTAGTGTTTTGCAGGTTAACAAAAAATTAGATTTTCCTCATCCCTTATTTAGCACTCAGTTTTTATAAGAATAATAATACTCATCCCATAGTTCTTCGTATACAACTTTGTCTGTGCCGCATTTCTATTTCTAGTAAAAACAGACATTGATTTCTGCCGTGTCCCTGGTCATGTTGTTGATGTTCGAGCAACCGAGTAGCTTCCATTTTCAGCGCTGGTCAGTTTTCTTCCATCACTGTTCATGACCACATTTCATATAGGGGTATTCTATTCTCAGATTGTTTTTGCTGTAATCTCTAGACACCTTCGCAGTGTTTGGCAACAATGATGGTATAAGTTGATTCATAAAAAATTATATCCTATCAAACTTCGTTTAACTTTCCGGTCTTCTTATTATCACATTGTGTTTGGAAGACTACACTCTCCCACCCTCGTATCTGACACACGCCTCACTCAGGGTATCTCAAGAAGAAGCGCGCCCCAGCGTCAAACCCAGTGAGAACTGTTAAGTTCCTATAATAAATCTGTCTACCAGCGAGAAGACAGGATACCTCCGGTGATACCTCTCTAACGCTTACATCTTTGGTTATAGACTCCGCTTTAACTTTTCGTCAGCAACAGTGTTATTTATATCAACTTTTATTATACTTCACCTTACTGACTCTGTCCTCTGGCATTTTCTTCACCTCGCTAATCTCCGATCTTGCAGGTTGCACCTTTAAGCACATCCTACACCTCAGTGCAGATGGCATTGAGGGTTTTGTGGTAGTTTTCATTGTAATAAAACTATTAATATAATAATTAATAATAATAATAATAATAATAATAATAATTTAAAAGACAGACACACAGGCCCGTTCCCTGAGGCGCATATCAACCCAAATAACCGCTGCACCATGTGGGCGCCGGGCTAACCCTGAGAAAAAAAAAAAATAAACCTTTCGAATTCTAAAAATAAGGGGTCATGGCACTATACACAGTGTTTGTTAGGCCCACATTGGAGTATGCAGCACCAATACGGAACTCACAGCAGTCCATACTCGTCCAAAAATTGGAAAAAAAGGTGCAAAAGTTTGCAACAAGACTAGTCCCCGAGGTTTATTATTTTTTTTTTTTCTTAGGTATGTCTCATGAGGAGAGTTAAGGGAATTTAGCCTGAAGACTCTAGAGGATAGTAGGGACAAGGGACACATGTTAACGACGTATAAAATACTGAGAGTAATTAACAAGGTGGACAGGGCTAGAATGTTTCAGAGATGAAACACAGATGAGTCATATAGATATTAGGAAGTATTTCCTTGGTCCTTTGAGTTGTCAGGAAGTGGAACCATCTGGAAGTGATGTCGCGGAGGCAGGATCCATACATAGCTTAAGAATGGGTAATGATAAGGCTCTTAGAGAGGGGAGAGAGAGTTACCTAGTAGCGACTAGCGAGAAGGCGAGGCCAGGAGCTGTGAATCGACCCCTGTAACCACATATAGGTAAGTACACACACACACATACACACACACACAATGGCTGCAGCTAAATTCTTCATAAGTGCCTACTTAAAACTAAAAAACTAGAATACTTCTCTGTTATTTTATGTCCTTTCAGAGACTGTCATTATAATTAATATCTTGATCCCTGCATTAAAACCTTCATTGAAACATGCACAGTCAACAACTGTAGACAATGTTTATATAAATATATATATAAGTATATATATATATATATAATAATATAATATATAATATAATATAATATATATATATATAAATATATATGCAATACATATATATATATATATATAAATATATATATTATTATATAAAATATATATAAATATAATAATATCATTTTTATCGTTCAGTAATATAGGCAATAAATTTATAAATTCTTTATAAATTTATCGCCGATGCTCAGTGCAAATTTTTGCTATATATAGTTCCTTAGAAAAAGTTTGATTTCTTCCAATTTATGAGGAGCATGTTGCCTTATGGATTTGCCTCTTCCTCTTCATTATAATAATTTCTATATCATTCGTATGTTTTATTTTTCTTGGTTTTAGCACGTGGATAATTTACAGAGGCTTCTTCCTTTAGAGAACTGTTCTCTTTGTCACAGGTTTATATTTCTGCTTTTGTCAGCAGGCTTTTAATTCTGCTTTTGTCAGCAGGCTTTTAAATTCTGCTTTTTGTTAGCAGAAATCTGTTCGATTTATTTCTGGTGTGGTATGATAATAATGAATGATACTTCTCAACAATGTCGTCATTGTCTTTTCTACGTAACTGGGTTATTTTCCTTGGTTCTTTTGTCTTTAAGTGAGCTAGAAATCTGTCTGGAAAAACGAGCTACGTAAGCTCATATATACGCCTTTAGGCCACAGGACACAAATGTTATATGACTCTGCAAAATTATGTTGATCTTGGAAGAAAAAAAAATTATAATCAACTCGCATTTTGGGAAAGTTGTAGACAAATGCGACAAATTAACTTTTACAATGAAGTCATAATAAAATGGTATAAAATACCGACCAAGTTTGTTAGGTAAGACACCATATGCAACAGTTAGGTATCTTTATTTCGATACCTAACTGTTGCATATGTTCTTACCTAACAACCTGTCGGTACTTTTATTCCATTTTATTATCCAATTCTGTCTGACAACAACTGCAACACAAGGGTATCTTGGTACAGACCTAGAGTCGCAATTCAACCTTCGACAACCTCTAGCTAAGTGAGAACGGCTGGATTGAGAGGACCTGTCCTCCCAAACATCTGAGTTCTTAACCACTCCTATGACCTACGTCTCACCTCCTTGGCGCTTATAAAAGGCTTCCATCCTGTCACTTCATCTCCAAAATGTTTCATTCCATGAACAATGCTCTTCTCCAGACTGAGGGACTGACCACTCTTCAAACTTTAAGGGTGAGGACTGATTACAAAAAAATCGTCTTCAAGTATCTTCTGCTTCTATCAACTTTTCTGTACTCGACTAAGAAAGCCTACAGT
The DNA here is from genome assembly GCF_026875155.1 of Cherax quadricarinatus. Classification (NCBI taxonomy): domain Eukaryota; kingdom Metazoa; phylum Arthropoda; class Malacostraca; order Decapoda; family Parastacidae; genus Cherax; species Cherax quadricarinatus. Next base: position 111,021,412 of record NC_069399.1, read on the forward strand.
GTAGGCGAAAACGTTCGAAATAAAGATACCTAACTGTTGCCAGATATGTGTTCTACCTAACAACACAATTGAAGTCAGTATAAAAAAAACAGAAAAAGCAGGAAGATGAATATTAAAATTGTAAAAACTGAGCATAAAGAGGGATAGAAATCAAAATAAAATAAATCCAATCTCAACACTGTAGAAATTGCAGCACCTCAAGAGACAGCCTAGAACCATTACTGTCGCTACTCCATCCTCAGAGCATAATCAGATCACGACCACAGTTTTGTTTCATCTTTGCGGATGATACCAAAACAAGTAAAAAAGTAATCTCTGTAGAAGATACTAAAGAGCTAAAAGCAGATGTCAGCAAAATCTTCTACTGCGCAAATAGAAATATCCTGAGTGAATCGGCGTGGTTACCATTTCTAGCTGTCTTACGTATGGGTTAAAGCGATAAACTCATGTAAAACACACCATACAGGCCAGTTCCAATCATGTGATAGATCGTAAGGAAAGGCGAGAGCCGTATCAACAGTTTTCATTTCTTGTATATTTTGAGAAGCACAACAGAGTAACTTCTGAAAGGCAAGGCAAATAACAGAAAGAATTAAGATGAACATTTAAAACATGAGAAACAAGGCCAGTGTGGTACATCCTTGACTCATTTGCGCTCATCCACTAATTGAATATTGTCCTGTACCCACAGTGCCGTTGCAAGAAGAAGAGATGTCCAGCATAGTTGCAGATCCTCCTTTAACATGTGTTGTATCATAATTAGTTGATTATTAATAGAACCATCGCATGTGCCATTATATAGAAGCTCCCTAGGCCTGTGACTGTATAACGTCACGGGATACGGCAAGACAGTGAGACGACGGTCATAACATGACAGGCCTGGGCTCCTACCTCTCAATCCCAGTCTGACAATACATAGTATTACCATCCAACAAGTGTGTCTACCTTCAACCCTCTTATCTCCTTACCGAACCCCACACGACAATTTGGTGGCAGCGTGGGATTGTAATTCTTGACGATTATCAGCGATTTCTGGGAGGTAATTTCTAACTGAGCCGGTCCGCCATCTCCTGACGCTATGCCGAACCTAGCCAGCCAGTCAACCTCAAGCCAGCACCCCAACGCAAACTTTTAACAACTTCTACAGTATTCACTGGCAGTCTCCTGTATTAGTGTTTATCTGCTATTTGCATCACTCCCGAGGGTTGACCCGAGTTTGGCAAAATACGCCAGCAGCCGTCTGGTGGTGAGGAAGTCAGTCAGCTAGCCACACCATCCAGCCTTGGCCTGCCAAGCTCAGCTTTCCATCCCCTGCTGTGTTCATCCGTTAGAAATTGTCGAACCATTCTGTGTGAAGGGGTTAAAGGCTAAGCAAGTCCAGCAACTACCCAGGTGACTAACCCATACACAAGCAAAACCACGTGGGGGTACAGTCTACAATATCGCTTGTTGCTTCAAGCACCAAGCCATTCCAGAGTACTTTTTCATCCCTGTGGTGTTGGGTATTTCGTGGGTTTGTTTTAAGCCAGCCGGCTTATTATTTTGCAGCCAGTGAGGTGTCCCAGTGAGGCTTACGCCGTTCAACCCAATAGGCCCATTTTAACCACGCGGTCTCGCCACCGCGGCCTCAGCCCCCTCCTCAGGCCGCCTCACCAGCCACCACCCACTCACCCAACCACTACCACTGTGTTTTTGACTCTTAACGAAAGTTCTAGTACCATATTTAAGGACCACATGGGGGTTCAAGAGCTAGAGTGTGCTTCGTCATGTGCCACCTGTTGAAAGCCACCTGTGTGAGTCAATCTTCGATGTAAGTTAAATTCTACGCATACAGTAACTCTGACGGCATCGGCAGCGCAGCCAGCGACCTTGCCCAACCCTTACTTTTCTCCAACTACCAGAGCTACCAATGCTCCTATGATGACCTAGTTACAAGCAAACTACACTACCCAACGTAGCACCCAGAATGACCAAAGATAACCAAACAGTGAAACCTACAAATCGAAAATACGAGAGGATCAAAGGAAGACAGCACACAAACCGAAAGCCAACACCCCGCTGCCAGCCGATACAACGTAACCCTAAGCTTTGTATACCACAAAACTTCGATCTTAACAACAACAATCCTGTAGTATATGAGGGGCGCAGTCTAAGAGGAAACCCAGCACCAAGGCCAGCCAGAAACACGAAAAATCAACTATTCAACAAGTTAGTCCAGGAGGACGGACCGGCCCAGCAACCACCCCACCACCACAACACAAGGCGGACACCACAACAAAATAACAACGAACATGGCTGCCACCCAAGCCCATCCTCCCCTCTCTCCCCGGATTCAACCTACCAATAGTCTCTCAGGTATGACCACAACGATCCAGATACCCTAAAGTCATGCATCTCCAACTTAGTTATAGAAAATATGAATCTTCGAGAGACGCTAAAACAAAACAAAGACACCAGGATGACACAGACTCGAAAACAAAATCCTCATCCATGAACAAAAGTTATCAACCGACCTGGAATAGACTAATAACAGTGACAAACCATCCAAACAGTCCAAGAGAGCCATACCCTACAAATAATATCTCTTAAAACAAAGGTTGAAGAAGCAGTAAAACCAATGAAGAACAACTTAGATAACCAGTTTCAGTGACTAATTGCTCTCCAAGAAGAAAAAACTGAGCAAGAAAAACTAACGGACGCAGTAATTAAGTTAACAGTCCACTTTTCCCAGTGATATGAACCAAACAAAAGTAAAGAAATTACTCTGCCAGATCATCAAGGACCAAACTATTGTATTGTACCAGAGTCTGAAAATAAAAGAAGCCAGGTTACTAGGATCCCATGGTAAGAAAAGTGTTATGCTAGATCCACTCACAAGACAGGAAAAAAGACTTAATCTTCATCTATTAAAGGAAAGAAAAGAGTTATACTAAAGGGAGTGTACTTACCAAAAAAATACGTCATAACCTCCTGTATAGAGTCAGAAAAATTAACGGGGAGAAATAATGACACAATACACCAATGCCTTCACACGGGAAGGGAAAATTCTAGTTAGGAAAACAAATTTAGACAACTGTACAACAATCACGAACGAGAATGAATCTATCACGATATCTCAGGGATACTAATCTTACAGAGAAAATCTAAACAATTTCCAACATAAAAGCCTACGTAGTGTAGTGTATGTTTTGCACCATTATTGTTCAAATTTCATTGTACAATGCTCTTAGTATTAAATAATCAACTACCTCATTTTGTGATTTACTAGTAAGCATAAATCACCTTATGTTGATTTTCTTATTTACTATTGTTTGTCTTGAACATTAGCTGAGTTGATACTTTCTCTGTCCATATTGTACTAACCTCTTATTTTTTTTAAATACTAACAATTGATATAACTAACTAAAATTGAATAATATCATTTTTAGCTAAAATTTCAATTTACTCTTAGCATTTTCGACATTTAATAACCATTACTTGTCTAATTACCTTTACCTGTTTTAATACCACATTTACTATCCTAATTACTCTTAATTACCTTTACTGCATATAACCTCAATATAACTACCAGTGCAATATTGAATGAAATAAACCTTTACTTGTTCACTTTTTTGTAATCATTATTACATACTAAAATTTGATTCAACACCATATTTACTGCAGTTCGATTTTACTTTATGTACGCATTAATCATTTATTTTATACTTCCCATACATTTTTGTTGCCAAATTTTCAAGTTTTTATATTCACCCCAACCTTTATATTAATCCTTTGAACCTGTGTAACCTGGGTGAACCTGTCCACCATCTCACTATCATATTATAACCAAAGACATTACCATTGTGAATTTTTTTACTATTATGTCTTTTAGGTACTTTAATTTTGAATTATTATTTTGTCAAATTTAAATCTATAGTTATAATCTTGATTTGTCAACAACTAACCAACTCAAGTGCAATTGCAAGTAACATTTCAAATTGTAATTTTTTTATATTATAAGATTATATTATAATTCCTACCATCTGTCCAATTTAACTTTGCTTACCATTACTTAATTTTAGTCCCGTCTATAATATTTTCTCCTTTATTTTAGCTTTTTATAACATCCTAGTTTATATATCCACCAATTGTTATAAAATAATCAAGGGCTATTCTCAGAGGTGCTAAAGTTATAATTAGTTCACAATTTTGCCATTATAATCCAAAGCTCATTTATTTGATTACCACTTTATTGTTCAACGGCAGCAACCTATAATTAGTCCCTTTTCTTATAAATTTTAAACTATAATTCTAATTTTAAAAAAATTACCTTTATAAGTAGACTACCTACTATCATATTCCCAAGCTCTATTATATGATTCATCACTTTATTTGTATATCCCTTAGCTCATTATTTTACATTTGTTAAATAATTCAGGTGCTCATTTTTTTAGCTAGACTATTTACTTGTTTTATAACTTTACTCTGACTATAGAATCACTACAAATCTTATGATTACAAGCAGTGATCCTGATACCAACCTCTTATTTAATGACTTAAATGAATCAAACAGTCACTGGTACTGCTACACTGCAGAACAATCAAAGCACTTCTCAGTGCCAACAACAACAAACTATCTAAAAACTAACAATATCAGATCTTTAAGCAAGCATTGACTAGACCTCATAGCATTACTAAATTCCCTTACATGCCAAATTAGTCCATCATTAAACTAACTGAAACCTGAGCTAAAGCCTGATAGACAGATGTCTATCCATTCCCTGGTTACACAAGCCATAAACTACAACTGTATTCCAGACCAACAAGGGGTGGGGCACAAGCCCATATACTACTCAGACCACTAGAATGTATCACTAATACATTCACAATGGATGACTGGGGAAATATATAGTAGCTAAATTCAAATCCAAATACTACAAAAACCTCTCACTCACATGATAAACAACTACAGAGTTTTTCCACAGTCAAACATTAGCCAATTTAGTCAAAATCTAGGAAGTATGATAACTGATGTAAAGCACGCAGAACAAAGATCACTTACACTCTCAGGTGACTTCAATATAAATCTCCTGCAAGACAGGACCCACACGGTTACTGAATTCACAAACACAATGAGTAACTGTATGTAACACCAACAGTAACAAAACCTACAAGAGGTTTTAACAGAACTAGTGTTTCCCAACTTGACCACAATCTGGACCAACACCATATCCCCTTTAAAATGCAGGCATAATTACAGATAATACCACAGACCACTACCCTACTTTCCTCATAACAACTCTTGTAAACACCCCGAGACCCCTACTAAAAAAAAAAAAAGTCACCTTTCAGACTTCACATGAGGCAGCCATTAAAAACTTCACAACAGCAGTACAAACAATGATTGGCACAATGAGCTAGAAAATTATACAGATATTGACGCATTGTATTAATAATATCTAAAAAGACCCAATACCTCTATAACAACACAGCCACTAAAAAATCTAAACAGATGACAGCACAGAGACGAACAGTCCCATGCTAACACCCAGCATTCTCAAATCCATAAATACAAAACATACCAATATGAAAAAACAGTACAGAAATGGTCACAAACCAAACAAACAAAACGTTATCGTCCATCCTAACCGCCCTGAAAGAAGGCAAAAAAAATTGTATTATGAAACAGATTATCCAACTTACGAGTGATATAAAACAGACCTGGAAAACCTCTATCAGAAATTCGGGGAAACAAAAAAGATATCACGAAATAGCGAAATAAAATTACCAAAAATCAGATGAACCCCAACTCCCACCAAACAGAAACAGCAAACAGACCAATGAATCTTCTCCACTATAGGACAAAACCTTGCCAAAAAAACCCAAGCTCAGATACTCCCACCTATGACTACCTCCCGGCAAACTACCCGAACACACTGTTCCTAGCTCCGACTAACCACATACGAAGTCTCCCTTATTATCAAAGATCCCCTAAAAAAACAAGGCAGGAGATTTAAGACCTACCCACCCATTATATACAAAAAAGTTGTCACAAGAGCTATCTCCAAGCATTGCTACACTCTTTAACAAATCCATTGAATCCTCCCCTTCCCTACAGTACTCAAAATAGCAAGTCACCCCGATCCACAAAGGAGTAGACCAACACAAGTTGAATAACTATAGGCCAATATCCAACTTACACCCTCTCACAAAAATCTTCGAAAAATGAATTCATAAACGAATCTACTCCCTACCATATCTCCACACATACTCAACCCCTTCCAATTTTGGATTCATGCCTAATACCTATTAAAGAGGCTATAATACACATGCTAAACATATATACAACATATGCAGATAGAGAAAACTAAGTCCCACTAGGTATCTTCATTGACTTACGTAAAGCGTTTGATACCGTGACCATGACTTGCTCCACATAAATTGTCACACTATGGTATAAGAGGGCACTCCCTTCAACTACCTCAAAGTCCTACTCAGCAACAAGAAGCCAATATGTGGTACGCAAATGGGGCCAAACTAAACTCTTCTGCGCAACCAATTGCATTTTGGTGCACCACAGGGAATGTCCTTGGCCCTCTTCTCTTTCTCCTATACATAAATGATCTTCCAAATGCTTCGCGTTTACTCAAACCCACTCTATTTGGCAGATGACACTACATACGTCTTCTCGTCACCCGAGCCCAGTCCACACTAGCCAATACTGTAAATACCGATTTTACAGAAAAATATCTACCCTGTATGAGGACAAACAAACTTACAACTAAACATTGACAAAAACCTACTTCATTCAGTTTGGTAACAGAGCTACAGAAATCCCTCTTAACATAATGAATAACGGATCACCTTATCACAAAGCTAACAAGGGAAAATTCTTAGGAATCCACCTTAGATAATAGACTCAAATTTCATACACATATACAACAAATTTCTAACAATAATTTCCAAGACTGTAGGCATACTAACGAAGATACGGTACAATGTACCACAGTCAGCCCACCTGGCCCTATATCACTCTCTAAATTACACCCCTCTCACCTATGGAGATTTGTGCATGGGGCTCAACAACAATTACAACCACTCAGACACTAATTACCCAACAAAATCTTGCATTTAGAATGATAACAAATTCTCCACTACAGGCAGGCACACTCCACCAATAATCAATACACTAAACCTACTCACCATACAAAACATCCATACTTATTACTGCACCTATTACAATACAAAGAACACTTAACTCTGATATTTAACCCTCCCCTCAAACATCTCCTTGCCAACCCGAGGAAACTGAACACATGACCATAACACAAGTCCACAGATCACTCATTGTTGTTCCCTCGTGTCCATCTCACACTATGCAAAAACACAATGCACATAAAAGGCCCTAAAATCTGGAATTCATTACCGTGTAAATTAATAAAAAGAAACTCTAACTGTTTTATAATCAATCCTCTACTCAAAGATCACTTACTCACCCAAAACCAAATCAATACTGAATAACTGAACCTTATAAAATTGTATATCTTAAATGTTTCCTCACAATTATATCACATAAATGTTTAAACCTAAACCGAATCTAACTTAATTATTTTTTTAAATACACTACCAACATAAACCTTCATATGACTGAATGCAACAATAATGACCTGTCTTTGTAATACTCCTTGTGCTTTATAGTCATTCTGTTTACATTAAAGTTTTATCAACTGATTTCAACATTGCTTAGTTTAATCATAAGATAAGTTTTAAGCCAGCCCGTAATGCTATGCAGGTATAAGTGGCCTTTGGCATGCTGCTCTTATCTGTATTTTTTTGGACCTCTGTATGTGTGCTCAAATTGATAATAAATAAAATAAATAACTAAATAAATAAATGTGGACAGTACCCAGCCACGAACGATATCCTTCATCCTCCAACTTCCAACCATTACTGAATTCTTCACCAAGACTTTACAGAGAATAATATTTTTTCGTAGAGGCATTTGCGAGTGTTAGACATTTCATTTTGTGTTTAAGGGTTTTTTTTTCTTAGTGACATTTAGTAACTCTTGATTAGACTCAGTGTTTATTATATACTTTTGCCAATATTTTTTTTTTCTCACTTCTTAATTCAAGTGTAATTTTGTGTATAAATCATGTCTGTTGTTGTTGTGCTTCTGTTTTTTTATACACATGAACAAGTACCTAGTGTTTTTCTCCAATGTGTGCAACAATAAGCATATATAAACTCGTGTTACCACTTCAGTAATCACCTTGTGTTCTCATATTCCAGTGAAGTAATTCAGTAATTTTTATTACCTTGTATTCTCATCACAACACATTGGTTTTCCTTTCTTTATATCTTTTTATCCCAGCATTTGTTTATTCTTGCCAGTTTATTTCACTTTCTCTGTGTGTTGAACATTTTTGTGTTCATATTCTTTCATTTAGCCAGGTTTTTTTTTTGTCCTAATTTTGTTTATTTATTTCCACAACAATAGTGCCATAGTTTTTGTGCAAGCAAGAACAATTATTTTTTTCCAGAATTTTCACACATCAAGTTTCATAAGCAAAAACTTCCTAGTATTGTGTTTATATTGATGTGTTGTTTCAGTGCACCACTGTAAGTGTTCAAACCTTATTGTTCTGTGTTTTTTGCACCTATTATATATTAATATTTCATTGAACAAATTCACTCTTAGTTGCAATTTTGTAAGTTGTTCATTTAAAGTAAATTGTTCTTTGTATTGTTCAGTAAGTGTTGCAATAAGCTGCAATTAAGATTAAGTGTTTCACTCAGTTTCATGCCTTGATATATTTTTCTTTCCTTTAAACGTGTTTTTCTTGTTGTGTAATTTTTTTTATTGTTGCACATTGACTCATTTTGCAATAATCCTTGTGCATGCATTGTGTGCCATTAAAAAATTTTCTTTCAGATTTGCGAGTAGTGCTGAACAGTAGCTTTTAGATAAGCAATTGATATTTGCAATATTGCAGCAAGTTTATTTCAGTGCAGTTCTTTATGCTCTGTTCTGTGCATAATATTTTAATTCTTTGTTGGGCCATTTTATTTTATTTAGTTAATTGTTTTCCCCCCAGTTTTTCTTATATTTGCACAAGATTTATTTAGTCCAATTTAACATTTTTGATTGATTCATCATTTTTTATTGTTGAAATTTCCCTATTGCAATTGAGAGTAAAGACAAACTCACTTCTGTGCCAATTAAATCAATTTACAGTAAATTTGAGCCAAATTAAGCATTGAGTAAAGTACAAGTTCTCTTGATTTTTCAAAGTTTGTTTGTTCAGGTTGAGTATTTTCTTGTGTGAGTTTCCTTGCTTACAGTGTGACCTGTCATTTTTTAATTTACTTAGCAGAATAGTTAAGCCTTTTCTTCCCCTTAAGTTCACTGTGTCGTGTGTTCCCGTCAGTTGCCATTTTCTTAGTTTCTCTAAATTCTTGTTTTACATTTTTTCAAACATGTCTCAAATTTTCCAAGGATGCCTCAGCAAATGCAGCTAGTACAACCAAGTAATGCATCAGTTCACAAATTCGAGTAATCCCTGTATCAAATAATAGACTCACACAGACATTCTAGTCTGTGTAATTTCAGTCGTGATCCCTATGATGCTATGCCATTGTTCAAGGGGGTGGAAACCCAGACAATCTAGAAGGATGGTTTACTGCTGTTCAAGCCAGAGCTAATACTACAGTTGAAAGGTCCTCCCTTCTGAGAGTGTTAATTAGTACGGAAAGGAGAGATTAGCCCCGTTCTCCCAGCCGCCCACAAATTGTACAACTTAATTGTATAAGGACTTTCAAAGAATCTAACCAGGTGACAAGATTATGAACAGTTGATCACGTAACTATCTTTGAACCCTTGCGAGAAACCGATCCTTTTGTCCGTCCTTAAAGAATTAGTGTGTACAGCTTCCGAGCCATAGGAGTCATTAGATGAGCTTGCCCCTTCGTCTTAATAAACAATGGTCCTCATTCATTAAAGACAGGTCAAACTTCCCAAGTACCTCAAAGACAATGATTAACCAGCCCTTGAAGGGTTATGCTTAAATAGCACATTCGGAGTTATCAAACAGATAATGCAACCGACATCAATGTATGGTGTACAATTCTAGTCCCACTAAATGCTACTAGGGACTGCTCACAGCTCTCATCCCATGTATGTAATTTTGTGTCCCCCGAGGGAACCTTCCTTATCGAAAGTCTACGCCAACTCTTTGTCTACTTCGTACTTCTCTAGTTTGTACTACTATACTAACCAAAACTTCCCAATCTAAATCACTCGCGATCATCATCCAAAGCTAGTGTTAAGAGTCATCATTCCCGTAGCACCCGTAGCATATATAGTACCTATAGTCAAAGAACTTGCTACAATTGTGGTTTCCGTGGCCATATTGCAATTAATTGTCCTGATAGTCACCCTAAGAGGCGTTGTATTGATGATGAGCACCAGTCAGATCTTCCCTACTGTACTTATCATAGAATACATGGACATGACACATCTGAGTGCAATGCTCTCTACAACCTTCAGCACTCTAGATCTTTCTGTGGCCGTTCCAACCACAGAGCCAGGAGAGGAAACAGACATCGTGGTTCTCAAACTAACCAGAACCAGGCTCATTCTTCCAATTCGGGGGAATCCGAGTGCCCCAGTCTACTCGTCCAGTCGTGACAGTAGGTGATAATGAGTACACCATCCCAGTTCAAAATTCCTATGAAGCCTTAGCCAGCCTTGAGAATGAAAAACCCTTTCGCTGTTGATGCTTCTTCACAGGGTCTCTGACGTAGAGGAATTTGGGGATGAAGTAGAAAATGCCTTCTCCGATGACAACCCACCCTTCTGTTTGCACATAACTTCAAACGAAACGATAGGTCCTTTGGTACAAGCTTCTATCCATAATGCACCCGTTCCTGAGTTCATGGACTCTGATGTGCAAGTTAATATCATCAGGTCTGGCTTGTTTAAAGAGAAACATTTACGCCGTGTCCTCCTATTGCTCCAACTACTGTAACCTCCCTTAGTGGAGTAGCTGGTTCCCTTCTGCGTGTCCGAGGTCAGACTTCGCTCACCTTTTCTATCCAAGGGAGAGACTTTACTGCGCTTTTCTTGTTGTTGACCAATTTCTTTCCCTGGGGACCTCCTACTGGGATTTTTCTTCCATCGAGACTTACGCATTGTGCTCGACCCTTACCGATGGCATGCCCAAATTGACGACTTGATCATTCCATTTTGGGGTTACCAGCTTGGATCAGAGATCTGCCATACTGCCGCAGAGTACATGTACGGATTAAGTCTTTACCCAAACCAATGCATTTTCCCGTACGTACCCAAGCGGTCAGGCACTAGTAACCCCTGTCACTCCCATCTTTTTTCCACCTACACCTTCAGACATGCAAGATAGTGTATCGCCTCAAGTGTCCGAGGATGCTCAACTGCCTTGAGTCTAGCCTATCCCTGCAATGTCGCTAGTCCAAGTAGTATTTTCTCCACAGGGGACGCCTTGTTGGAAAACGATTACTTGAAACTAGTAATGCCATTTCTTGTTGATGTGACATGCCGACTGCAGAAAGACATCTCTGTTGTGGCTAGTGCTCTCACTAGAGTGCCCTGTTGTTGTTCCTAATGTTCCAGATGGTGATAACGTCCTAGTTGACAGTGATTCCTGCAAGGTCAAGGGTTTATTTGTTGAACCTTCCTTACACATTGTAAGAGACAGTAAGATCCATGTATTCCTTGCTAACACTTCGGGTCACAGTGTTCGTCTCAGAGCAAATACCAATCTTGTTGACCTGGTTCACTATTCTTACCCTGTTCAAGTACAGAATGACGTGCCACCTGACCAGTGGGTCGGTGCTATTTCAACAGGGGAGACCTCGTCCACTCCACTGGATCAATCCGTTCCACCAGTTGAGGAGAAAGACTTAGCTCCCACTGACTTCCCAGACGAAGTCAAGCGTTTGCTCTGTTAAACGAACGTCGTAAAGCCATTGCCTTACCAGGTGAGATGATGGGTATAACGAACTTATTGTCCCATCGTATTCCACTTGAACCTGGTACTAGACCTATCCATATACCTGCATACAGAATGCCTCATTCCCAAGTTGCTGTCGCAGAAGAACTGATCAATCAAATGCTCGATGATGGAGTTATTGCACCTAGTAATTCACCCTGGAATGCGCCCTTGATCCTAGTGCCTAAGAAGGACGGTACTTGGCGCCCGGTGATTGACTTTAGGAAGTTAAATGCGAAAACTATTCCAGATCGCTTCCCACTTCCTGTAAATGGTGATCTTTTATGCAACATTGGAGATAACAAAAGTCTTCTCAACCCTGGACTTGTTACAAGGGTTTTTTGGGAATCCCTCTTCATGAGGACAGCCAAGAGTTAACTGCATTCTCTACTCCCACAGGTCATTATCACTTTCTTCGAATGGCTTTTGGATTATGATCCTCTCCTATCACATTCCCCTAGACCTCATGACCAATATCCTTAGAGTCTTATAGGTAAAGCACTCATGGTGTACTTAGATGACGTAATCGTCATGTCCCCAAAAAAAGTGGATATACATCTGAAAAGACTTGATATAGTACTTGGTAAGCTTGAAGAAGCCAATTTAAGATCAAACTGTCCAAATGTCAATTTTCAGATCAGAAATTAAGTTTCTTGGTCACGTAGTCACTCCTAGAGGGTTACGACTGATCAAAGTAAAAATAACGGCAGTTTTTAAAAATTTTCCATCCCCCAAAAACTGCTGATGCTGTAATATCCTTTGTGGGTCTAGAAGGGTTTCTTTTTTCATTTT
>NC_069399.1:111034711-111064711 GCF_026875155.1 Cherax quadricarinatus
TCCCTAGTGAATAAAATATATTTCATTACGCTTGTATATTAAAAATTTATTGTAAACTATAAAAAATATTTTAGCGGGTTTAAGCAAAATTAAATTATTTTTTTTTTTTTAAATAAGGAAAGGGAAGGGTTTTCAAAGGGTTTCTTCGGGGAAAAATTTTTAATTTTTAAACCCAAAAAATAAAAAAAATTAAACTTTTAAACGAATAAAAAAAAATTTTAGAAAAGAATTTAAATTTTTAAATATTCTTGCTGACGCCCAATTTTACTTATTCGGCACGAACATACACACACACCCCACACACACACACACACACACACACACAAAACCCCCAAAACACACACACACACACACACACACACACACACACATATATATAAAAATATAAGATATTATAATATATATATATAAATATATATATATATATATGTCGTGCCGAATAGGCAGAATTTGCAAATCTTGGCTTAAATAGCAACGTTCATCTTGCCATATAAAGCAAGCGAAAATTTGTGTATGCAACAATTTCGCCAAAATCATTCTGAACCTAACGAAAAAAATATATTTCACTGTGTTTGTTTAGTATTAAATTATTGTAAACAAATCTAAAATATATTTAGATGGGTTAGGCTAAAATAAATTGTTCTTGTTATAATAAGTTAGGTAAGTTTTCTAAGATTCTTTCCCGGCGCAAAATTAAAAAATTTTACATTAAAATTAATGAAAAAAATATATCTTTAAACGTATAAGAGAAAATTTTAGAAAGGACTTAATTTTAAATGAGTTCTTGCTAATTGACCAGTTTTACATATTCGTCCTGCCAGATGACTGTGAAACAAAAACCTGTAACTGTTTTGCATGATGGTAGGATTGCTGGTTTCTTTTTCTGTCTCATAAACACGCTAAGATAACAGGGATATCTTGCTACTCCTACTTACACTTTGGTCACACTTTACAGACACGCACATGCATATATATATATACATACATCTAGGTTTTTCTCTTTTTTTCTAAAAGCTCTGTTTTTTTTTTATTTCTTCTATTGTCCCTGGGGAAGTGGAAAAGAATCTTTCCTCCGTAAGCCATGCGTGTCGTATGAGGCGACTAAAATGCCGGGAGCAATGGGCTAGTAACCCCTTCTCCTGTATACAATTACTAAAAAAGAGAAGAAGAAAAACTTTATAAAACTGGGTTTTCTTAAATGTGCGTGGATGTAGTGCGGGTGACAAGAAACAGATGATTTCTGATGTTATGAATGAAAAGAAGTTGGATGTCCTGGCCCTAAGCGAAACAAAGCTGAAGGGGGTAGGAGAGTTTCAGTGGGGGGAAATAAATGGGATTAAATCTGGAGTATCTGAGAGAGTTAGAGCAAAGAAGGGGTAGCAGTAATGTTAAATGATCAGTTATGGAAGGAGAAAAGAGAATATGAATGTGTAAATTCAAGAATTATGTGGATTAAAGTAAAGGTTGGATGCGAGAAGTGGGTCATAATAAGCGTGTATGCACCTGGAGAAGAGAGGAATGCAGAGGAGAGAGAGAGATTTTGGGAGATGTTAAGTGAATGTATAGGAGCCTTTGAACCAAGTGAGAGAGTAATTGTGGTAGGGGACTTGAATGCTAAAGTAGGAGAAACTTTTAGAGAGGGTGTGGTAGGTAAGTTTGGGGTGCCAGGTGTAAATGATAATGGGAGCCCTTTGATTGAACTTTGTATAGAAAGGGGTTTAGTTATAGGTTTAATACATATTTTAAGAAAAGAGGATAAATAAGTATACACGATATGATGTAGGGCGAAATGACAGTAGTTTGTTGGATTATGTATTGGTAGATAAAAGACTGTTGAGTAGACTTCAGGATGTACATGTTTATAGAGGGGCCACAGATATATCAGATCACTTTCTAGTTGTAGCTATACTGAGAGTAAAAGGTAGATGGGATACAAGGAGAATAGAAGCATCAGGGAAGAGAGAGGTGAAGGTTTATAAACTAAAAGAGGAGGCAGTTAGGGTAAGATATAAACAGCTATTGGAGGATAGATGGGCTAATGAGAGCATAGGCAATAGGGTCGAAGAGGTATGGGGTAGGTTTAAAAATGTAGTGTTAGAGTGTTCAGCAGAAGTTTGTGGTTACAGGAAAGTGGGTGCAGAGGGAAGAGGAGCGATTGGTGGAATGATGATGTAAAGAGAGTAGTAAGGGAGAAAAAGTTAGCATATGAGAAGTTTTTACAAAGTAGAAGTGATGCAAGGAGGGAAGAGTATATGGAGAAAAAGAGAGAGTTAAGAGAGTGGTGAAGCAATGTAAAAAGAGAGCAAATGAGAGAGTGGGTGAGATGTTATCAACAAATTTTGTTGAAAATAAGAAAAAGTTTTGGAGTGAGATTAACAAGTTAAAAAGCCTAGAGAACAAATGGATTTTGTCAGTTAAAAAATAGAGAGGAGAGTTATTAAATGGAGAGTTAGAGGATTGGGAAGATGGAAGGAATATTTTGAGGAATTGTTAAATGTTGATGAAGATAGGGAAGCTGTGATTTCGTGTATAGGGCAAGGAGGAATAACATCTTGTAGGAGTGAGGAAGAGCCAGTTGTGAGTGTGGGGAAGTTCGTGAGGCAGTAGGTTAAAATGAAAGGGGGTAAGGCAGCCGGATTGATGGGATAAAGATAGAAATGTTAAAAGCAGTGGGGATATAGTTTTGGAGTGGTTGGTGCAATTATTTAATAAATGTATGGAAGAGGGTAAGGTACCTAGGGATTGGCAGAGAGCATGCATATTTCCTTTGTATAAAGGCAAAGGGGATAAAAGAGAGTGGCAAAAATTATAGGGGGATAAGTCTGTTGAGTGTACCTGGTAAAGTGTATGGTAGAGTTATAATTGAAAGAATTAAGAGTAAGACGGAGAATAGGATAGCAGATGAACAAGGAGGCTTTAGGAAAGGTAGGGGTGTGTGTGGACCAGGTGTTTACAGTGAAACATATAAGTGAACAGTATTTAGATAAGGCTAAAGAGGTCTTTGTGGCATTTATGGATTTGGAAAAGGCGTATGACAGGTGGATAGGGGGGCAATGTGGCAGATGTTGCAAGTGTATGGGGTAGGAGGTAGGTTACTGAAAGCAGTGAAGAGTTTTTAACGAGGATAGTGAGGCTCAAGTTAGAGTATGTAGGAAAGAGGGAAATTTTTTCCCAGTAAAAGTAGGCCTTAGACAAGGATGTGTGATGTCACCGTGGTTGTTTAATATATTTATAGATGGGGTTGTAAGAGAAGTAAATGCGAGGGTTTTGGCAAGAGGCGTGGAGTTAAAAGATAAAGAATCACACACAAAGTGGGAGTTGTCACAGCTGCTCTTTGCTGATGACACTGTGCTCTTGGGAGATTCTGAAGAGAAGTTGCAGAGATTGGTGGATGAATTTGGTAGGGTGTGCAAAAGAAAAAATTAAAGGTGAATACAGGAAAGAGTAAGGTTATGAGGATAACAAAAAGATTAGGTGATGAAAGATTGAATATCAGATTGGAGGGAGAGAGTATGGAGGAGGTGAAACGTATTCAGATATTTGGGAGTGGACGTGTCAGCGGATGGGTCTATGAAAGATGAGGTGAATCATAGAATTGATGAGGGAAAAAGAGTGAGTGTGCACTTAGGAGTCTGTGGAAACAAAGAACTTTGTCCTTGGAGGCAAAGAGGGGAATGTATGAGAGTATAGTTTTACCAACGCTCTATATGGGTGTGAAGCGTGGGTGATGAATGTTGCAGCGAGGAGAAGGCTGGAGGCAGTGGAGATGTCATGTCTGAGGCAATGTGTGGTGTGAATATAATGCAGAGAATTCGTAGTTTGGAAGTTAGGAGAGGTGCGGGATTAACAAAACTGTTGTCCAGAGGCTGAGGAAGGGTTGTTGAGGTGGTTCGGACATGTAGAGAGAATGGAGCGAAACAGAATGACTTCAAGAGTGTATCAGTCTGTAGTGGAAGGAAGGCGGGGTAGGGTCGGCCTAGGAAGGGTTGGAGGGAGGGGGTAAAGGAGGTTTGTGTGCGAGGGGCTTGGACTTCCAGCAGGCATGCGTGAGCGTGTTTGATAGGAGTGAATGGAGACAAATGGTTTTTAATACTTGACGTGCTGTTGGAGTGTGAGCAAAGTAACATTTATGAAGGGATTCAGGGAAACCGGCAGGCCGGACTTGAGTCCTGGAGATGGGAAGTACAGTGCCTGCACTCTGAAGGAGGGGTGTTAATGTTGCAGTTTAAAAACTGTAGTGTAAAGCACCCTTCTGGCAAACGGGGGGAGTGAATATGGTAAAGTTTTTTCTTTTTCGGGCCACCCTGCCCTTTGGGGAAAACGGCCGGTGTATAATAAAAAAAAAAAAAAAAAAATATATATAAAAATAAATATATATAAATATATATTAATATTAATTTTAAAATTATTATATATATGCAATAAATCACAGTAAACATTTAAAAATATATATATAATAATATATATATAATATATTTATAAATATATAATAATATATAATATATATATATTATGTCGTGCCGAATAGGCAGAATTTGCGATCTTGCTTAAAAGCAACGTTCATCTTGCCTATAGGACAAGGGAAAATTTTTGTATGCAATAATTTCGCCAAAAACATTCTGAACCAACGAAAAAATATATTTCACTGTGTTTGTTTTGTATTTTAAATTACGTAACAAATAAAAAATATATTTTGTTGGGTTAGGCTAAAAATAAAAATTTCTCTTTTATAATAAGGTTAGGAATTTTCTAAGATTCTTTTGGGGCAAAATTAAAAAAATTTTTATTAACATTTAAGAAAAAATATTCTTTTTAAAAGATAAGGAAAATTTTAGAAAGGGGCTTAATTTTTAAAAAGTTCTTGCTAATTTACCAGTTTACAATTCGGGACGACATAAATTTTAAAACATGTATATATATATAATAATATATATAATATATATATATATATATTATATTAATATAAAAATATATATATAATATATATATATATATAATATATATGTTAAAAAATATATATATATTAAATATATATATATATTTATAAATAAATTTTATATATATAAATATATATATTATAAATTTTATATATATTATTGAATAAATCACAAAACAGGGGATTTCGGAATATGCAAAACAACCACTCTGAAAAAATAGAGAAATTCCAACGCTTTCGACTACTCCATTATCATAGTTCCTTGATAAATTTAGTAGTCACAAAGCGCTTGGGAAATTTTTCTATTTTTTCAGAGTGGTTGTTTTTGTAAAATTTTATAATTTTTTATTATATATAAATATATAATAATAAAAATATAATATATATATATATATTATAAAACAACACACACACACACACACACACATATTTTTAAAAAATTAAAATTTTATAAAATATATATTTTATTTTTAAAAATTTAAAAAATAATAATATATATAGTGTATTAATAGTCGGCCCAAAGGGAGAACTTGCTATCTTGGGTTAAAAAGCAACGCTCATCTTGCCATATAGGACAATGAAAATTGTGAATACAATAATTTCGCCAAAATCATTTCTGAACCTAAAGAAAAAAATATATTTCACTGTTTTTTTTAATTTAAAAATTTCTGTAAATAAATCTAAAAAATATTAGTTGGTTAAGCAAAAAAAAATTGCTCTTGTTATAATAAAGGTTAGGTTGTTTTTTTAAATTCTTTTGGTGCAAAATTCAAAATTTTTTTTCATTAACATTAATGAAAAAAATATCTTTTAACGTATTAAAGAAAATTTCAGAAAGGACTTAATTTTTAAAAAAATTTTTTTCTAAATTTACCAATTTTACCATTCGGGACGACATATAAAAATATATATATATATAATATATATATATAAATATATATATAATAATAAAAATATATATATATATATATATAAATAATATATATAATAAATAAATTTAATTTAAATTTTATATTTATATAATTAAATTTTTTTTATTATCACCCCGGCCATTCCCACCAAGGGAGGGTGGCCCAAAAAAAAAAAAATTTCACCATCATTCACTCCATCACTGCTTCCAGAAGGGGCTTTACACTACAGTTTTTAAATGCAACATTAACCCCCCCCTTCGATCAGGCAGTACTTCCCCTCCAGGGCCAATCCCGGGCCCCCGGTTTCCCGAATCCCTTCATAAAGTTTTCTTTGCTCACACCCAACAGCCTCAAATATTAAAAAACCATTTTTCTCCATTTACTCCACAAACACCTCACGCACCTGTGAATCCAACCCCTCGCACCAAAAACCTTTTTTACCCCCCCCCTCCAACCCTTCCTAGGCCGACCCCTACCCCCCTTCCTTTCCCCTAAAGACGATACCTCTTGAAATCATTCTGTTTTTTGCTCCATTCTCCTACATTCCGAACCCCTCAACAACCCCTTTCCTCAGCCCCTGGACAACAGTTTTGGTAACCCGCACCCCTCCTAACTTCCAAACTACGAATTCTCTGCATTAAAAATTCCACCACACATTGCCCTCAGACATGACATCTCCATGCCTCCACCTTCTCCTGCTGCAACATTCTCACCCACGCTTCACACCCAATAAGAGCTTGGGAAAAACATACCCCTCAGACTTTCCCCCCCCCCTCTTTGCCCCCAAAGGGAAAAAAGTTCGGGGTCTCCACAGACTCCTAAGTGCACCACGCCCCTTTTTTTCCCCTCATAAATTTCCCTAGATTCACCTAAATTCTTTCATAGCCCCATCCGCTGCCCACGCCCACCCCCAAAAATCTGAATACGTTCCCTCCTCCATACTCCCCCCACCAATTGATTTTCCCAATCTTTCATCACCAAATTCTTTTTTTTACCTCATAACCTTACTTTTTCCTGTATTCCCCCTTTAATTTTCTTTTTTTGCACACCCTCCCAAAATTTCATCCACCAATCTCTGCAACTTCTCTTCAAATCCCCCAAGAGCACATTTAATCACAAAGGGGCACTGTGAAAACTCCCACTTTGTGGGGTGTTTCTTTATCTTTTAACTCCACGCCTCTTCCCAAAAGACCCTCGCATTTACTTCTTTTAAAACCCCCCTCTATAAAATTTTAAAACCCAACCCACGGTGACATCACCCCATCCTTGTCTGGGGCCTCCCTTTTACGGGGAAAAAAATTCCCCTCTTTCCTCTTACCAAACTTGAGCCTCACTACCCTTTCTTTAAAAAAACTCTTCACTCCCTTTCGGGAACAACCTCCCCACCATCCACTTGAAACATCTGCCACTTTTGCCCCCCTATCCCCCCTGTCAAACCCCTTTTCCAAATCCATAAATGCCAAAAAAGGCCCTCTTTACCCCTTATCAAAATTTACTGTTCACTTATATGTTTCACGGGAAAAAACTGGTCCACACCCCCCCCCCTTTTCCTAAAGCCTCCTTTTTCCCATCTCCCTTTTCCTATTCCCCCGCCCTTAATTTTTAATTCTTTAAATTATAACTCCCTCATACCCTTTACCAGGTACATCAACGGGATTTATCCCCCAAATTTTTGCACTCTCTTTTACCCCCTTTTCCCTTTTATCCCAAGGGAACTACCCATGCTCTCTGCCAATCCTTGGTCCCCTTACCCTCAAACCATACATTTTTTAAAATTTAATTGCACAAACCACTCCAAAACTTACCCCCACCTGTTTTTTAACATTTCTACCCTTTATCCCATCAACCCGGCGGCCTTCCCCCTTTCTTTACCTACTGCCCCCCACAAACCCTTCCCCCACACTCACAACTGACCTTCCTCACCCTAAAAGATGTTATTCCCCCCTTTTGGGCCCCCTTTACACAAAAACCCAAAGGGGTTTCCCTATCTTCATCCCCCATTTAAAAATTTCTAAAAATTTTCCCCCTTCCATCTTCCCAATACCTCTAACCTCCATTTAAAAACTCTCCTCTCCTATTTTTAACTGAAAATTTCCTTTTGTTCTCTAGGTTTTCCCTTAATTTGTTAATCTCACCCCAAAATTTTTTTCTTTTTTAAAACAAAATTTGTTGTTAACATCTCCCCCACTCTCTCATTT
This sequence comes from Cherax quadricarinatus, assembly GCF_026875155.1. Taxonomy (NCBI): domain Eukaryota; kingdom Metazoa; phylum Arthropoda; class Malacostraca; order Decapoda; family Parastacidae; genus Cherax; species Cherax quadricarinatus. Next base: position 111,042,757 of record NC_069399.1, read on the forward strand.
GCTCTTTTTTACATTGTTTCACCACTCTTTTAAACCTTCTCTCTTTTTCTCCCAAACCCCTTCCCTCCTTGAAATCACTTCTACTTTGTAAAAAACTTCTCTTAGGCAAACTTTTTCCCCCTTTAAACTACTTTTTAAAATCTTTAAATTCCCCAAACCCGCTCCTCTTCCCTCCTGCACCCATTTTCCCGGGAACCACAAACTTTTTGGGGAAAAACTCTAACATTTCTTTTTAAAAACCCTACCCCAAAACCTCTTCGCCCCCTTGCCTATGCCTCATTACCCCTTTCTATCCCCCAAAATTTAGCGGGTTTAACCCTTACCCAACTGCCTCCTCTTTTAGTTTATAAACCTTTACCTCCCCTTTTTCCCTGTGCTTCTATTCTTTGGGAACCCATCTCCCTTTTTTACTCCAGTGTAGCTAAAACCCTGGGAAAGTGACCCTGATATACCCTGTGGGCCCCTCTAAAAACATGTACATCCTGAAGTCTACTAAAACAGCCCTTTTTACTACCAAATAAAATAACCCAAACAAACTATTTGCCCATTTGGGCCCTTTACATCTATCGTGTTATTATTTTTCCTCTTTTTTTTAAAATATGTTTTCCCTAAAACCCAAAACCCCCTTTCAAAAAAAGTTCAATTCAAAGGGCCCCATTATAATTTACCCCCTGGCCCACCCCAAACTTACCACCAAAACCCCTTAAAGATTTTTCCCTACTTTTGCTTTTAAAGCCCCCCTACCAAAATTTTACTCCCCCTCATTTGGTTTTCAAAGGCTCCTATACATTCAAAGGAAACATCTCCCAAAATCTCTCTCTCTCCTCGGGCATTCCTCTCTTCCCCAGGGCATACCCTTTTATAAACCCACTTCCCACCAACCTTTACAAAAATTTTCCACAAATTTCTTGAATTTACACATTTTAATTTTCTCTTTTCTCCTTCCAAAAAACTATCTTTTAAACATTATGCTCCCTTTCCTTTGCCCCAAACCCTCTCTCAGATACTCCGATTTAATCCCATTTATTTCCCCCCCCCTAAAAAACCCCCTTTCCCCCTTTCCAGCTTTTTTTGTTTGGGCCAGGACATCCAACTTTTTTTCATTAAAAAAACACAGCAATCTCTTTTTTTCTTGTCACCCGGGCACTACATCCCCGAAATTTTAAGAAACCCCCGGTTTTTATAAAGTTTTTCTTCTTCTCTTATTTATTTTATATTGGGCCCGTCCCGAATTTTGAAAACTGGTCATTTAGAAAAAACCCTTTTTTAAAATTTTAAGTCCTTTCTAAATTTTCTCTCCCAACTTTAAGATTTTATTTTTTTCATTAATGTTAAAGTAAAAAATTTTTTTTTTTTTCTCCAAAAGGGGGGGGGGGAAACTTAGAAAACTTAACCCAAAATTTATTATAACAAGAACAAATTTTTTTTAACCTAACCCAACTAAAAAATTTTTTTTAGGGTTTTTTACAATAATTTAATACTAAAACCAAAACTCAGGGGAAACATTTTTTTTCGTTAGGTTCAGAATTGAATTTTGGGGGGGGGGAAAATTTTTGCATAAACCAAAAATTCGCTTGGGCCCATATGGCAAGATGAAACCCTTGCCCAAATTTAAACCAAAATCGCAAGTTCGCCCATTCGGCCCGTGGGGGTTCCCAAAGGGGGAAAATTTTAAGGTTTAGGGGTTGCACCACTTGTTGGGGGGGTAAAGCTAAAATATTTTTCAGACTGTGGGAAGGGAAAATCCCAGCCGGGTGTTATTTCCTGGGGTAGGCCCCTTGTGGACCCGAGAGCAAAGGGAGAGCATTCCCCCTCACTCTTGCCGCATCCCGTTTACGTCCCCAAAAAGTCACTAGGCCTAATAGGGATGTCTTAAAAAACCCCATGGAAAGGTACTCCCGATACCACTAAGCTATTCAACCCCATGTAAAAGGGGGGTTTAGCAATTTTTGTGGGCGCTCGGGCCCTGTTACGTTGTCATCCCCCAATACATTTTCTGTCTATAGGCCCGAAAAGGCAGGTGGTTTGGGGGGTTTATTTTTAACCCAAAAACAAAAAACATTTTATAACTTAGAGCTAAGGATGGTTTTTCATATTGGATGTTTAAAAAATGGTTTTAAAAGGAAGCATTACAAATTATTTAAAACAAAACATGGTTTTGATATAGGATGGAATTGATCGATCAATCTGCATTCATGCACTCTACGGATTCTGAGGGGAAAAATAAATTTACATACAAGGGGAAAATTTAAAAGCAAAAAGGGAATCTGGTGCACCACAAAACAATTAAGTTTAAATTTTTCAGGGAATTTGGAGGGAAAGTTTAACAACCCAAAAAAAAAATTTCGGAAAAAATGGGGTCAGTTAATAACAAGACAAACAGTTGCCTTTCATTATCCAAAAATCTAATTTTAAAGATTTTGTACATTTAAACCCAATTTGCTGGGGAAAGGGTTTTCCCTATGCAGAATGGTTTTTTTCTCTGGGGGGATCGAATTTTTTCTGCCAATTTGGGTAACCATGGCCCAAATTAGGGGAAATTGAAAGATATCTACAAAAAAATACTTGTGGGTTTCCCCATTACTTGTCGAGTACGCAAGGAAAAAACGACATTCCGGTTTTATTAAAATTTACTGGGTAGCAAAATCATCAAATCGCATACTAATTTCATATGGCCCAAATGCGAAATTTTTGGGACTTCCCTTTCTAATTTCTTTTAACCTTTTTACTTATTGCCGTGATATGTTTTAACAACCCCGTAAGGGGCCCAAAAAAACTTTTAAAACGAGCTAGGGATTGCAAATGTTTTTTTGAAATTTGGTCAACATTTCCCCTTGGGAAACCCACTTTTAAATTTTGAAAGACCTTTTGCATGGCTATTAGTTTTCTCTAGGAAAAACTGCTGTTGTTTTTTGAATGTTTCAAAGGGTTTTTTCTAAAAAACCCCTTTGAGCATGCTGGTACGAAATTCTGCTACGAAATCACAGGGTTGTAAAATTTGGGGGTTTTAGAGTGGGAAAATAACAACCTTGGGTAAACGCTTGTCTAAAAAAACAAAGAAATGTGGATAAACACCCCATTGGGGAAAACATTTTAAGCAGAAAAATTTTTGGCACCCTTGGAAAATCTGGGATAACTTCCCTCCCAATTTTTACTATTTGGGTTTATAGGGGTCTCAAGACTCAAATACTTTCTTATTGGTTCGTTCAGCTAACCCTTTGTTGGCAGGAAAGATGGGAAAAATGGTGGGTTTTTGAGTTTTTGTACAAGGTACCAAATTTTTAAAAATTCCCCATTACAGAATTCACCTCCCCTTATCTGTTTTCTAGGGACCCTTTTGGGGTTTGGGGGGCCCCGCAGATAATGCGTTCTTTAAAAAACTTTAAACTACTGTCTCCAGTCTATCTGCAATTTGGAACTAATCACAATAAACGGTGAAAAGGTCTACCCTAACACACAGAGGGTTTTTTTGGGCCCCCGGAAAGGGGAAAATTTTTTTAAAGGGGAACAAATCTAGCGCAACTCTTTCCCCCGGTTTTGCTAGTGGTTTTGGAAAACACCGGAAAAGGATTAGGGCCCTTTACATTTCCCTTTTTACTGCTACAAACCCCTACATTTCTAACATACTCCCGAAATGTCAGTTGCCATACATGGCCAAAATTTCTTTATTCTGGCTTGTTTCAACCCAAAGGGTCCATACCCGGGTGTTTGGGAACCCCCCTGGTTTTCATCATGAACTTTTGTAGAGCCCACATTCACTAGTGGGTGTGGGAAAATTCTAAAATGGTATAAATCTTCTGCTTGGAGTACCCCCTTGGCTGGGTTTGATCCCGTAATTCTTGGGCTCAATAAAATTTACTAATGGGTGTGGTGGCTTTTATCCCAGAATAAGATCTTCTGGAGCAGGAATCGAATCACAAAACCCGACCCCATGGGATCTGTTTTTTTTGGGATTCTTTAAATCCTCGGCAAATAAATGGAGGGGACTGCAGTTTCTAAATAACATGTCGCGATAAAGCATCTGTGACTTTCGTTTTGAAAATTGCCAGGTAAAAGGTTTAAAAGTGGGATTGGAAAAATCTTGGGTAGTTTAAGGCCCTTTTGGCTAACCTTCCCCGTAGGTTGTTTGTTTTTGTAATAAAGGGATCAGGTTGGGGGCATGGTCTGTCAAGACCCGGGAAAGGGGGGACTGGTAAATAAATTTTCTTTGGAAGTGCTTTTAAAAAACCTACATTGCTAAAGTTCCTTTTCCCCCGTTTAAAGTTAATTTTTTTTTCAGCCTTCGTTGGGACTCACCAAACAAAGCAAAAATGCGTTGTACTTGCCATCTTTCGGGGTTTGTAATTTGGACCTATGGGCCAAAATTTAACTAGCATAAGGTTTTCAAGAGAAGGGCTTTGAAAAATCTGGGGAAATTTTAAAAGGGAGCGGACGTTAGCTTTTTTTTAGTAACTGGAATGCTCTTTCTTGACTGAAGGGGCCAAACAAAGGAGCATCCCTTTTTTAAAACAATTCAGTTTAAAGGAAATTTCTTTTGAAGAAAAATTTGCAATTTTAAAGATCTATAAAAACCCGCTTGACCCACAAAAAAAAAAAGGGTCTTACAGCATCAGAAAAAATTTTTTTTTTGGGGGGTGGAAATTTAAGTACTGCCATTTCTTTTCTTTTTATCAGCGTAAAAAACCCCTAGGGGGACTACGTGACCAAGAAACCCCTTTAAATTTTGATTTTGAAAAAAAATTTAACCCTTTAGACAGTTTGATCTTTAAAATTGGCTTCTTCAAAACTTTTCCAAAATACATTTCAAGTCTTTTCAGATGTTATCCCCGTCTTTGGACAGAAAGATTACGTTCCCCTTTTTAAGTACACCATAAAATTTCTTTCCCCCAGAGACCCCAAAGATATTGGTCAAGAGTCTAGAGAATGTGATAGGAGAGGATTGTAATCCAAAAGCCATTCGAAGGAAGTGATAATGACCTGTGGGAGTGGAGAATGCGGTTAACTCTTGGCTGTCCTCATGAAGAGGGACTTGCCAAACCCTTGTAACAAGTCCAGGGTCGAGAAGACTTTGTTATCTCTGACGTTGCATAAAAGATCACCTAGTACAGGAAGTGGGAAGCCATCTGGAATAGTTTTCGCATTTAACTTTCTAAAGTCAATCACCAGGCGCCAAGTACCATCCTTCTTAGGCACTAGCATCAAGGGCGCATTCCAGGGTGAATTACTAGGTGCAATAACTCCATCATCGAGCATTTGATTGATCAATTCTTCTGCGACAGCAACTTGGGAATGAGGCATTCTGTACGCAGGTATATAGATAGGTCCAGTACTAGGTTCAAGTGGAATACGATGGGACAATAAGTTCGTTATACCCATCTTCTCACCTGGCAAGGCAATGGCTTTACGATGTTTGTTCAACAGAGTCATCAAACGCTTGACTTCGTCTGGGAAGTCAGTGGGAGCTAAGTCTTTCTCCTCAACTGGTGGAATGGATTGATCCAGTGGAGTGGATGGGGTCTCCCCTGTTGAAATAGCACCGACCCACTGGTCAGGTGGCACGTCATCCTGTACTTGAACAGGGTAAGGATAGTGAACCAGGTCAACGAGATTGGTATTTGCTCTGAGACGAACACTGTGACCCAAAGTGTTAGCAAGGAATAAATAGATCTTACTGTCTCTTACAACATGTAAGGAAGGTTCAACAAATAAACCCCTTACCTTGCAGGAATCACTGTCAACTAGAACGTCATCACCATCTGGAACACTAGGAACAACAACAGACACTCTAGTGAGAGCACTAGCCACAACAGAGACGTCTTTCTGCAGACAGCATGTGACATCAACAAGAGATGGCATTACTAGTTTCAAGTAATTGTTTTCCCAAAAAAAAAAACTTTCACCATCATTCACTCCATCACTGCTTCCAGAAGGGGCTTTACACTACAGTTTTTAAATGCAACATTAACCCCCCCCTTCGATCAGGCAGTACTTCCCCTCCGGGACCAACCCGGCCTCCGGGTTTCCCGAATCCCTTCATAAATTTTTACTTTGCTCACACCCAACAGCCTAAAGTTTTAAAAAACCATTTGTCTCCTTTCACTCCACAAACACCTCACCACCTGTGAATCCAACCCCTCGCACACAAAACCCCCTTTTTTACCCCCCCCCTCCAACCCTTCCTAGGCCGACCCCTACCCCCCTTCCTTCCACAAAAGACGATACCTCTTAAAGTCATTCTTTTTTTCGCTCCATTCTCCTACATTCCGAACCCCTCAAAAACCCCTTCCTCACCCCTTTGGACAACAGTTTTGGTAACCCGCACCCCTCCTAACTTCCAAACTACGAATTCTCTGCTTTAAAATATTCCACCACACATTGCCCTCAGACATGACATCTCCATGCCTCCACCTTCTCCTGCTGAAACATTCTCACCCACGCTTCACACCCAATAAGAGCGGGGAAAAAACATACTCTCAACATTCCCCTTTTTTGCCTCCGGGGACAAAGTTCTTTGTCTCCCAGACTCCTAATGCCCACCACCTTTTTCCCCTCACAATTCTTGATTCACCTCATTTTTATAGACCCATCCCTGACCGCCCCCCCAAATATCTGAATACGTTCACCTCCTCCATACTCTCTCCCCCAATCTGATATTCATTTTTCATCACCTAATCTTTTTTTTTACCTCAAAACCTTATCTTTCCTGTATTCCCCTTTTTTTTTTCTTTGCACACCCTACCAAACTCCACCAATCCGCAACTTCTCTTCAAATCTCCCAAGAGCACATTCATCACAAAGAGCACTTGAAACTCCCACTTTGGTTGATTCTTTATCTTTTAACTCCACGCCTCTTCCCAAAAGCCCCTCGCATTTACTTCTTTTAAAACCCCAAACTAAAATTTTTAAACAACCACGGTGACATCAAACACCCTTGTCAAAAGCCTACTTTTACGGGGAAAAAATTCCCCTCTTCCTACATACCAAACTTGACCTCACTATCCTCGAAAAACCTTTTTCACTGCTTTCAAACCAACCCCCTACACCATCATTGCAACACTCCACTTTTGCCCCCCTACCACCCCTGTCAACCCCTTTTCCAAATCCATAAATGCCACAAAGACCTCTTTAGCCTTATCTAAATACTTTTCACTTATATTTTTTCATTTTAAACACCGGGTCCACACACCCCCACCTTTCCTAAAGCCTCCTTTTTCCCATCTGCATCCATTCTCCGTCTTACCTTTTTAATTCTTTAAATTAACTCTCCCATACCTTTACCATACATCAACAGACTATCCCCCAAATTTTTTTGCACTCTCTTTTATCCCCTTTCCCTTTTATACAAAGGGAACTAGCATGCTCTCGCCAACCCCGGGTCCCTTTAAACCCTCTACCATACATTTTTAAAAAATTTGCCCCCAACCACTCCAAAACATATCCCCCCCTGCTTTTAACATTTCTATTTTTATCCCACAACCCCGGCTGCCTTACCCCCTTTTCTTTTACCTACTGCCTCACGAACTTCCCCCACACTCACAACTAAACCTTCCTCACTCCTACAAGAGTTTTCCTCCTTGCCCTATACACGAAATCAAGCTTTCCCTATCTTCATCAACATTTAAAAATTTCCCTCAAAATTTTCCTTCCATTTTCCCCAAATCCCTCTAACCTCCATTTAATAACTCTCCTCCCTATTTTTAACGAAAAAATCCATTTGTTCTCTAGCTTTCTTAATTTGTTAATCTCACCCCAAAAAAAACTTTTTCTTATTTTCAAAAAAATTTGTTGATAACATCTCACCACTCTCTCATTTGCTCTCTTTTTACTTTGCTCACCACCTCTTACTTCTCTCTTTTTCCCCATAACCCCTTCCCTCCTTGCATCATTTCACTTTAAAAAAAATCTCATATGCAAATTTTTTCTCCCTTACACTCTCTTTACATCCTTTTCCCCCAAATCGCTCCTCTTCCCCCTCACCCACTTTCCTGAAACCACAAACTTCTGCGAACACTCTAACACTACATTTTAAACCTCCCCCATACCTCTTCGACCCATTGCCTATGCCTCATTACCCATCTTCCCCAATAGCTGTTTATATCTTACCCAACGCCCCCCTTTTTTAGTTTATAAACCTTTACCTCTCTCTTCCCTGAGCTTCTTTTCCCCTTGACCCATCACCTTTTACTCTCAGTGTACTACAACTAGAAAGTGATCTGATATTCTGTGGCCCCTCTATAACATTACACCTGAAGTCTACCAACAGTTTTTTTTACTACCAATACATAATCCAAAAAACACTGCATTTCGCCCACATCATATCGGATACTTATTTATCCTCTTTTTTTTAAAATATTATTACCTATAACTAAACCCTTTCTAAAAAATTCAATAAAAGGGCCCCATTACATTTACACCTGGCACCCCAAAACTTCCACCACACCCCTCAAAAAGTTCTCCACTTTACATAAAGTCCCCTCCCACAATTACCCCTCATTTGGGTTTTCAAAGGCTCCTATACATTCACTTAACACTCCCAAAATCTCTCTCTCTCCTCTGCATTCCTCTTTTTCCCAGGGCATACACCTTATTATAAACCCACTTCCGCACCAACCTTTATTTAAAACCCACAAATTCTTGAATTTACACATTCTATCCTTTTCTCCTTCCAAACTATCATTTAACATTACTGCCCCCCCCTTCCTTTTGCTCTAACTCCCAATACTCCAATTTAACCCCATTTATTTCCCCCCCACTAAAACTCTCCTCCCCCCTCAGCTTTGTTTTTTAGGGCCAGGACATCCAACTTTTTTTCTTTCAAAACATCAGCAATCATCTGTTTTTTGTCATCTGCCTACACCCCACATTAAGCAACCCTTTTAAAAATTTTTTCTTCTTCTCTTATATATATATATAGTTCGTGCCAAAATTTTTAAAACTGGTCATTTAGCAAAAACTCATTTAAAATTAAAGCCTTTCTAAATTTTTCTCTCAACTTTAAATATATTTTTATCATTAATTTTAAAGAAAAAATTTTTAATTTTGCTCCAAAAGAATCTTAAAAAATTTACCTAACCTTAATAACAAGAACAATTTTTTTTAACCTAACCCAACTAAAAATTTTTTAGATTTTTTTACAATAATTTAATACTAAACAAACTCAGTGAAACATATTTTTTTGTTAGGTTCAAAGATTTTGGGGGCGAAATTATTGCAACACAATATTCGCTTGCCAATGGAAAAATGATCGTTGCTATTTAAACCAAGATCGCAAGTTCGCCATTCGGCCGTGGGGGTTCAAAGGGAGATATAAAGGTTGAGGAATCACCTTTTTGGGAGGGAAACGCTAATATTTGTCAGACGGGGTAAGGAAAAGTCCCACCTGCCTTTTTACGCCTGGTGTAGTTCTTGTGGACTGAGAGCGGTAGAGCACCACTACTCATCCGCACCCTTTACGTAAACGTCACTGGGCCCTAATGGGGATCGTCTAAAAAAAACACATGTGGTACCTGATACCACAAAGCTATAAAACAAAAGTAAAGGGGATCAGCAATTATCTGACAGCCGTCAGTTACTATGCACCCGAATACATTACTGTCTATAGCGAAAGGCAGGGGGTTTCTGGGTTGATCTATACAATAACAAAAACATATAAAACTTAAGCTAAGGATGGTATCATTTTGGTTTTTTTAACAAATGAGTTTTAACTAATGCATTAAAAATTTATAAAAAAAATCATGTATGATATGGATAAAATTGATCGATAATCTGCTTCATGCACCTAGGGATTCTGGGGAAAAATAATATACATACAAGTGAAATTAACAGCAAAGGCAATCTGGGCACACAACAATTACTTTTAAAATTTCTCAAAATTTGGGAGGAACGTGAACACAAAAAAAACAAATTTCTGAAAAACTGATCAGTTAATAACAAGACAAACATTGACTTTTCATTCTCCAAACACAAATTTAAAAGATAGTACATTTAAACCCAATTCTGCAGGAAAAGGTTACATTGCAAAAGGGTTTTATCATCTCGGGGAGGATCGTTTTTCCTCTGCAATGGCTAACCATGCCTTATTTAGGGAAATCGAAAAGATATCTACAAAAGAAACTTGTGGGTTTCTCATTACTGTCGAGTACGCAAGGAATAACGACTTTCGGTTGTTTATCTGACGGGGTACAAATCATCAACATCGCATACAAATTTTCATATGGCTAAATGCGATTCTTTGTACACCTACAAATTTTTCTCTAACCTTATACTTTTGCCATGATATGTTCAAAAACTCAAAAAGGGGCCAACAACTTTTAAAACGAGTTTAGGCATTGCAGATTTTTTGTTGAAATTGGTCACTTTACTTTGAACCTATTTTAACTTTTGACGACTTGCATGGCTATTGTTACTCAGAAATTCTGCGTTGTTTATGAAGTGTTTCACGATTCTTCTAAAAACACTTTGGCATGCTGGTACGGTTTTGCTACGAAACACAGGGTTGTAATTGGGTTTCAGAGTGAATATAACAACTCTAGGGTAAACGCTTGTCTACACCATACAAGCATAATGGGGATATCACCTATGGAAGCATTGTAAGCAAATTTATGGCCATTGAACATCGGTATAACTTCATCCCAAAAATTTCACATTTTGGGTTTTGATAGGGCTCTAAAGACATCAAGTACTTTTTTATTGGTTTTTTCACTAACCCTTTTGTTGGCAGATGATGGGGAACAATGGGGGGATTTAAGATCTTTACAAGGCACAAATTTTCAAAATCCATTACAGAATTCACCTCCATTACTGTTACTGGGGACTTAGGGGTGGTAACCGCAGAAAAACTTTTTTTTAAAAAGCTTTAGCTACTGCCCGTTTATCGCAAAGGGAACTAATCACAATTCGGTAAAAATGGTCTACCAAACCACAGAGTTTTTTGGCCTGGAGGGAACATTTAAATTTTTTAACAAATCTAGCGCAACCTTTCCCCCGGGTTCGCTATTTTTTTGGGAGACACCTGGTTTGGATTAGGACCTTTGACTTTCCTTATACTGCTACAAACCTACATTTTTTAACATCCTAAATGTCATTCCAACAGGCCAAAAGTACTTCATTCTGGCTTGTTTCACCGAACGATCCATCCCAGGGTGTGCAACCCCTGGTGCATCAGAACTACTGTAACTACATTCACTAGTGATGGGAATTACTAACTGGTAAACCTTTTCTGCTTGGAGTCCCCAAACTTGGCTTTAGATACAGTAATTCGACTCATACAAATCACAATGGGTGCTGGTGGTTTCCCAGAAAAGACTTCCGGGAGCAGGAATCAATCAAAACCAGCCCACATGGGATCTGTTCTTTGGGATTCTTTACATCCTGGGCAGTAAATGGGGGGTCGCAGTTATTTAACTAACATGTCGCATAAAGCCTGTGACAAACTTTGACTTGCCGGGTAAATTTTCAAAAGGGGGTTTAAAACTCTTGATAGTCAAAGGTCCATCTGGCTAACCTTCCTGGGTTTTTTGTTCTGTAAAAAAGGGTATCAGGGTGCAGGGCTGTCAAGACATGAACGGGTACGGTAAAAATTTTCCGGAAAGTCTTTAAGACCTACATTGCAAAGCTTTTTGCTCCTAATTTTAAAATTTATTTTCACCTTCGTGGACTCACGCAAATGCAACTGCGTTGTTTTCCTATCCCTTTTGAGCTAGTATGGGACCTATGCCAATTGAACTAGCATAATTGTCAAGGAAGGGCTAGAAAAATCTGGGGAAATTTCAAAAGGAGCGGACTTAGCTTTTCTTTTTGTAACTGGAATGCTTTTCTTACTGAAGGTCCAAACAAAGGAGCATCTTTCTTAAGCAATTCATTTAAGGACTGTTTTTAAGAAAAATTTCAATGAAAGATTTTATAAAACCTGCAGACCCACAAAGGATCTTTCAGCATCAGAGTTTTTTTTTGGGGGTGGAAATTTATACTGCCATTACTTTACTTTTATCAGCGAACCCCTCTAGGTGACTACGTACCCGAAATTAATTTCTGATCTGAAAAAATTTACATTTTGAATTTGATCTTTTAAAATTGGGTTCTTCAAGCTTACCAAATACATATAAGTCTTTTCGTGTATCCCCGCTTTGGACAGACGATTACGTCATCTAAGTACACCATAAGTGCTTTACCTAGAACCTCAAAGATATTGGGGCAAAAGTCTAGAGAATTGGGGAGAGAATTGTAATCCAAAAGCCCTTCGAAAGGGAAATGATAATGACCTGTGGGGGGGAAATGCGGTTAACTCCTTGGGTGTCCTCAGAAGAGGGACTTGCCAAAACCCCTTTTAACAATCCAGGGTCGAGAAACTTTGTTTTTTTTCTGACGTTTCATAAAAATCACCTTACAGGAAGTGGGAACCATCTGGATAGTTTTCGCATTTAACTTTCTAAAGTCAATCACCAGGCCCAAGTACCATCCTTTTAGGCACAGCATCAAGGCGCATCCGGGGGAATTAAGGGGCAATAACTCCTCATCGGCATTTGTTGATCAATTCTTCTTTTTTCCAGCAAATTGGGGAAAAGAGGCATTTTGTTACGCAGGTATAAGAAGGTCCCGAACAGGGTTTAAATGAAACGATGGACAATAAGTTCGTTTAAACCCCTCTTTTCACCTCAAGGCATGCTTTACGATGTTTTTTTCAACAAGTCATCAAAACCTGACTTTTGTCTGGAATCGTGGAGCTAATCCCTTTTTTTCCCAACTGGGGAAAGGATTGACCTGGGGGGAAAGGGGTCTCCCCTTTTTAAAAAAGCACCGACCCACTGGTCAGGGGGCACGTCATCCTTACTTGAACAGGGTAAGGGAAAAGAACCGTCAACGAGATTTGGGATTTTTTCTGAGACAACACTGTGACCCAAAATGTTGCAAGGAAAAATAAACTTATGTCTCTTACAACATGTAAGGAAGGGTTTAACAAAAAAACCCTTACCTTGCGGAATCACTGTCAACTAAACGTCTCACCATCTGGAACACTAGAACAACAACAACACCTAGTGAAGCACTAGCCACAACAGAGACGCTTTTTCAAAGCATGTACATAAAAAGAGATGGCATTACCATTTCAAGTAAATTTTTTTCCAACAATGCTCCCCTGGGAGAAACTACACTTGGCAGCAGACAATTTCAGGGATGGCTGAGCACTCAAGGGATCTGAGTGTCCTCGACCTTGAGGCAAACACTACTTGCATGTCTGAAAGGGGAGGGGGAACACAGATGGAGAACAGGTTTTCAGGGCCTGACCGCTTGGTACGCTACTGGAAATGCATTGGCTTGTAAGGACTTAATCCATACCGTACTCGCACTATGGGCAGATCTCTAATCCAAGCTGGTAACCCCAAAATGGAAGATCAAGTCGTCAACTTACATGCCACGGTAGGGCAAGCACAATTTAAGTCTCTCAAAAACAAATCCCGAGTAGGTCACCGGGGAAAATAATCGGTCGACAACAAGGAAAGCAGCAGTAAAGTCCTACCTTGGGTGAAAATAATGAAGTTGACCTCAACACGCAGAAGGGAACCAGCTACTCCATTTAAGGGGGGTTTCAGTAGTTGGTCAACAGGGGGACACTCGTAACTGCTTTCTTTAAACAAACTAACCGAGATAAAACTTGCCACCAGAGCCCCTGAACACATGAACGGGGACATTATGAAAGAAGCTTTTACATAGGACCTATCTTTCATTTGGGGCTATTTGGAAAAAGAAGGGGGGTTTCACGGAGAAGGCATTTCCACTTCTCCCAAAATTCCCTACGTCAGAGCCCTGTAAGCAACACATCAGCAGGGTTGTCATTCTCAAGACTGCTTAAGGTTTTCATAGGAGTTGTGAACAGGGATTTGAAATCATTATCACCACGTCACAAATGGACGAGTAGACTGGGGGGCTGGATTCCCCCAATTGGGAAAAGAGCGGTTCTGGTTATTCAGAACCCCGATTTTTTTTTCCTCTCCTGGCTCTGCGGTTGAATGGCCATGGAAGGGCTAGAGTACTGGATTAAAGAGCATTACACTCGGGGTGTCATGGGCCCGAAATTTTTTGAAAGTAAATAAGGCAAATTGGACTGGGACTTATCAGCAAACGATCCTCTTAGAGGACTATCAGGGGAATTTACCGCGATGTGGCCACGGTAACCACAATTATAGCAAGTTCTTTGGGTATGGGGATGTCTGCAAAGTGCTACTGATGATAACTCTTAACACTGATTTGACACGGTCCGATTGATTTAGATTGGGGGTTTTGGTTGTAGCCAAAAAAAGAGGGGGTACGGGGGTAGACAAATGGGTGACGTAGACCTTCGATAGGGAAGGGTTCCCCCGGGGCCAAATTTCGCCATGGATAAAGCTGCAAGGGGCCCATTTTGGGATTTAGAGGGCTGGAATTATACACATACATTTAGTTGGTGGAATTTGGTTTAATCTCTGAATGCTGCTAATTTGGAAAAACCCCCAAGACGGTTTATCATCACTTTAAAGGGACTTGGGAAATTTGCCTGCCTTAACGAAAGAGGGCATATTTTTTTTTAAAAAAAGAGCAAACCATCAATGATTCCTCGGCCTCGGAGCTGTACACCTAATTCCTTAAGAACAACAAAAAATCATTTCCGTACTGGGTTTAATATTTTTTGATTAATTGTTCATAAAACTTGCCCCTTCGTTAATCCTAAATCCTTCAACAGATCAAATTGAAGACATCAAGGCACGGGAATGGCTAAACTCTCCTTTCTGTTTTCAAATTAGGCAACTCCTGATGGGGGAACCACACGAGGCTTTGCTCTAGCACGAACAGCATAAAAAATCCTTCCAGGTTGTCTGGGTTTTTCCACTGAACAATGGGATAGCATCCTAAGGGGCCCCACTAAATTGCAAGGCCGAAGTCTGAGTGGCATTTTTTTGAAAAGAAATTTCTCAAATTTGGGGTCTGATGCTTTTAAAGGTTGTACTAGCAGAATGTGCTGAGGCACACTCGAAAGACTTAGCATGTTTCAAAATGAAAAAAAGAATTTAGAGAAAAAAAGAAAATAAAACTGAGGAACCACAAAAAAGTAAACTAAATGGGAAAAAATTACTTAACTATTTTGCATAAGTAAATAAAATTGACAATCACCTGAAGCAAGGAAAAAATCCACTCAAAAAAAAATCTCAAAAATAAGCAAAACCCTTGAAAATCAAGAGAAATTGTACTTTACTCAAATTTAAAATTTTTCTCAAATTTCTTTAAATTTAATAAAAGGCACAGTGATTGTCTTTTCTCCATGCAATAAGGAAATAACAATAAAAAAAAGAAAATGGACAAAACTTTTGCAAAATTAAAACAAACTAGGAAAAAAATTTTACTAAAAAGAAAATAAACTGGGAATAGAAATAAAATAATTTTTGCCAGAACAGACATAAAAACGCACTGAAATAAACTGTACAAATTTTCAAAAAAAAATTTTTAACAAAAGTACTACAAATACTACATAAAATTCTGAAAGAAAAATTTTAATGGCAACACAATGTTTACACAAAATTTTTTGCAAAAAAATCAATGATGCAATATAAAAAAAAATTTCACACACAAGAAAAACACACCAAGAAAAAAAAATATCAGAAGGGAAAGAAAGATTGAAAACTTTAACTCTTAAAGCAGCTTAAAACAAACATGAACAAACAAAAGAATGATTTACTTTAAAAAAAGAATTAAAAATTCACTAAGAGGAATTTTTTTCAATGAAATAAAAAAAAGATGCAAAAAAACAGAACAAAAAGGTTTGGAAAAACTTACAGTGATGCAGAACACAACACATAATATAAACCCAACAAAATTTTCTTGCTATAAACCTTTAGGTATGAAAAATTTTTGGGAAAAAATTGTCTTACTTTTAACAAAATAAATGGAAAATTTCTGTGAATGAGACAAATTTGACACAGTTAAATGAAAAAATTAACCAAAAAATGTTCAACACAGAAGAAAAATAAAATGAAATGGGCAAATAATGAAACAAAAACCAAGAATACACAAATCTGTAGAAAAAATAACAGCAACACGAGTTGTGATCAGAATATAAGTAATAAATTACTAAATTTCTTCACTGTGATACTGGAAAACAAAAGGGAAGTGAAGTGTAAACACAAAATTTTTACTTTTTTATATTGCACACAACAAGGAAAAACCAAAGTACTTACTTCAACATATATAAAAAAAAGGAAACACAACACAACAGACATAAAAAAAAGCACGAAAAGAAAATAAAGAAAGAAAAAAAAATAATATTGGCAACATATATAAAAAACACTAGTCAATAAAGAGTTTCTGAATTTAAAAAAGAAATCACTGGAAACAAAAAAAAAAAAAATGTCTCAGCACCGCAAAGTCTCTACAAAAAATTATTCATTAACATGTTGCGATGTGGGTAAAATAAGGGGGAGGGGAGGATGTGGTGGGTGGGGGTTGTCGCTCGTGGCTGGGTGCTTCGCTGCTCTCTCCACCATACAAAGAATTTGCGCTTAAAACGATGATGGACCCCCACAGGAGGGTTTTACAAGGGCTACTGACAAGGAAAACCCGGCCCCTTTACCCCCTATGCGCCCTTAAAAAAAGGGCTAGAAGCCCTAAAAAGGGGCAAAAACATGTTAGTGGGGGAGGTGGGGGGGACACCGCATGGTGCGGGCCCATGGGTAACGGGGTAAGCCACACTGGGGAACACCCGCACTAGGGACAAAGAATTCTAAGCCGGGGTGGGTAAAAACAAAAACCCCCGAAAACCACAAAACCACAGGGATGATAAAACACTCAAATAGCAAAAATTGAAGCACAAAGTGATGAAGAAACGTACCCATGTGGGCCCCTTGGGGACTGGGGTTTAAAACCTTTGGGTTGTTGCTGGCTGGGTTGGCTTAACCCTTTACACAGAAATGGGTTGACAACTTTTAACAATGACACAGGAGGGGGGGAAAGCTGGCTTGGCAGGCCAAAGGGGGATGGGGTAAGGCTTGGGCTAACTGGGCTTGTTCTGACTCCCCCACCACAGACTGGCTTGCTGGCTTGGCTTACTTTGCAAACTTGGGTCAACCCCTCGGCAGTGATGCAAATAAGCAGATAAACACTAATACACAGAGACTGACCAGTGAATAATGCAGAGGCTGGCAGACGCTTGGGATAGCTGGCTTGGGGTAGGTCGACCTACTGACCACACAAAATGTCGTTGTCGGCTGTGAGAATTTATCTTTGTGCATCGGCGTAATTATCAATTTTACGTCCACACCGCTGGCACCAATTTGTCGTGGGGGTTCGAAAGGAGATATGAAGGTTGAAGATATACACACTTGTTAGATGGTAACACTATATATTGTCAGACTGTGGTAAGGAAAGGGCCCAGCCTGCCTGTTACTGACTGGTGTAGGTCTCCGTGTGGACTGAGAGCAAGGTAGCGCATCCCACTCACTCATGCCGCATCCTGTGATGTCATACAGTCACTACGCCTAATAGGGATCGCCTATATAAAACACATGGATGGTACTATGATACTCAGCTAAGCTATACAACACATGTAAGGGGGGATCAGCAATTATGCTGACACATATATATATATATATATATATATATATATATATATATATATATATATATATATATATATATATATATATATATATATATATATATATATATATATATATTTAATTTTTCAACACACCGGCCATATCCCAACAAGGAGAGGTGGCCGCCGAGGCGAGGTGGCCCCCGAGGCGGGGTGGCCACCGAGGCGGATTGGCCACCGAGGCGGGCAGCCACCGAGGCGGGGTGGCCACTGAGGCGGCGTGGCCACCGAGGCGGGGTGGCCACCGAGGCAGGGTGGCCACCGAGGCGCGCTGGCCACCGAGGCGGGGTGGCCACCGAGGCGGGGTGGTCAAAAAGGAAAAGCGAAAGTTTCTCCTTCTACATTTATTCATATATACAGGAGAAGGGGGTTACTAGCCCCTTGCTCTCGGCATTTTAGTCACCTCTTACGATACGCATGGCTTAGGGAGGAAGAATTCTGTTCCACTTCCCCATGAAGATAAGTGGAAATAAACAATAACAAAAACTAGTATGATAAAGAGAAGAAACCCCCATAAAGTGTGTGTATATATGCTTATACATGCATGTGTAGTGTGACCTTAATGTAAGCAGAAGTAGCAAGAAGTACCTGAAATCTTGCATTTTTATGAGACAGAAAAAAGACACCAGCAATCCTACAATCATGTAAAACAATTACAAGCTTTCGTTTTACACTCACTTGGCAGGACGGTAGTACCTCCCTGGGTGGTTGCTGTCTACCAACCTACTACCTAGGAGATATATCCATTGTGTGCACGGATGTTGCCAGTTGTGGGATTGAGTGCACATTCCCTGTAGCACACCCGGCAAATGCCTCGTGAACGACGGCTTTGGCTCTGTCGTGAAGATTCCTGTGAACCCGCGAATACTTGTGACATTGCTGATATCGTGGGGGTGGGAGGGCGCCAGCTGTGGGGTGACAGGTGAAGGACAGCATGGATGCATAGGGGACGAGGGAGGGGGAGTAGCGAGCGGCAGAACTTGTAATTGGTGGGACACTAAACGGCAACACCCCTGGTCAGGAAGTCAATGGGCCTAGGCTGGGATGAGGGGAGGGGAAAAGGGATGGGGAGCAGAGGGAGTGGCCCTGTGTGTTCGCTCAAGATGCACATCACTGACTAACTTTTGCTAATTGTTATACACTTATTGTTCCATTTAGAAAAAACCCTCGCCATTTGGCACACTAATCACCATGCTCACACTATTAACCGAGATCACTATGACATGGCCTTGGATGCACTGGAAGAAAATCAGAATACAGATGTAATATACACAGACTTTGCAAAAGCATTTGACAAATGCGATCATGGCGTAATAGCCCATAAAATACGTGCTAAAGGAATAACTGGGAAAGTGGGGAGATGGATCTTCAACTTCCTAACAAATCGAACACAAAGAGTAGTGGTCAACAGAGTTAAATCGGAGGCTGCCATAGTGAAGAGCTCTGTTCCACAAGGCACAGTACTCGCCCCCATCTTATTCCTTATCCTCATATCAGACATAAACAGAGATATACACCACAGCACCGTATCATCCTTTGCGGATGATACTAGGATCTGCATGAGGCTGTCATCTGCTGAGGACGCGGTTAACCTCCAAGAAGATATAAACAAAGTTTTCCAGTGGGCAACGGTAAACAATATGATGTTCAATGAGGAGAAATTCCAACTACTCCGTTATCGAAAACTAGAGGAGATAATAACTAGAACAGAGTATACTACTGACTCCGGCCATACAATAGAGCGGAAAAATAATGTAAGGGACCTGGGAGTAGTAATGTCTGAGGATCTCACTTTCAAGGATCACAACAGTGCCACGATCGCACGTGCAAAGAAAATGATAGGATGGATAATGAGAACTTTCAAAATGAGAGATGCCAAGCCCATGATGATCCTTTTCAAATCACTTGTTCTCTCTAGGCTGGAATACTGCTGTACATTAACATCTCCATACAAAGCAGGTGAAATCGCAGATCTAGAGAGTGTACAGAGATCCTTTACTGCACGAATAAGTTCTGTCAAGCACCTTAACTAGTGGGAATGCTTGAAAGCACTTGACTTGTACTCGTTGGAACGCAGGAGGGAGAGATATATCATAATCTACACTTGGAAAATCTTGGAAGGAATGGTCCCAAATCTGCACACAGAAATCACTCCCTACGAAAGTAAAAGACTGGGCAGGCGATGCAAAATGCCGCCAATAAAAAGTAGGGGCGCCATTGGTACACTAAGAGAAAACACCATAAGTGTCCGGGGCCCAAAACTGTTCAACAGCCATTAGGGGAATTGCCAATAAACCCCTGGCTGCCTTCAAGAGAGAGCTGGACAGATACCTAAAGTCAGTGCCGGATCAGCCGGGCTGTGGCTCGTACGTCGGACTGTGTGCGGCCAGCAGTAACAGCCTAGTTGATCAGGCCCTGATCCATCGGGAGGCCTGGTCGTGGACCGGGCCGCGGGGGCGTTGATCCCCGGAATAACCTCCAGGTAACCAGGTATATAATATATATATATATATATATATATATATATATATATATGCAATAATCAAAGATCACAGTAAACAGGTGATTTCAGAATATGCAAAACAACCACTCTGAAAGAATAGAGAAATTCCAAGCGCTTTCGTGACTACTCACATTATCAAGGAACTATGAAAGTAAAGCATCCAAGGAAGCTATATAAGGGGTCTGGCCGGCACCTCACTATCAGATCCCACAACGGTTTAAACACCTGACGCGCGCCGACCCAACTTGGATAGGTCCTTGGCACAACTCACCCCACAAACTATTCTACCCAAGAAATAAGAAATTTTAAAGATTATTTGTCCAGTGTATTATTAAATTCTTCCCAAATTCTATTAATTATAAATGGATCTAATTTATATAAACCAAAGGAAATATTCACATTATTGTCAAAACTGCTTTTTATGAAACAAGATTCAATTATATTCCTGTCGACCATGGACTTGCTTGATACTACTTTCTCAACTTTTTGAAAATCAATTGGATGGTTAAAATCTCTTACATGAATATATAGAGCATTGGAATCTTGTCCAGTTCTAATGCTATATTTATGTTGTTTTAATCTTAGTTCGAGATTTTTACCAGTTTGACCGTAATAAACTTTATCGCAAATTTTACAAGGAATCTTATAGACACATCCATCAGCATTTTGGGGGGAATTCTTTATCAAAAGTTTTTTTACTGTATCAAGATTTTTGAATACAATTGATAAATCTTTTAAAGTTGCTAGAAATACTTTTTACAATCCAAAAAGGGACAACCAGCCTTATTCAACTAAAAATATGTTGGTTCTCCCTTACCATGAAAACTTGGTTGATATGCCTTCTCTTCTTAAGACTTTTAATATTAAAGTTGTATTCAAAAATCTTGATACAGTAAAAAAACTTTTGATAAAGAATTCCTCCCAAAATGCTGATGGATGTGTCTATAAGATTCCTTGTAAAATTTGCGATAAAGTTTATTACGGTCAAACTGGTAAAAATCTCGAACTAAGATTAAAACAACATAAATATAGCATTAGAACTGGACAAGATTCCAATGCTCTATTTATTCATGTAAGAGATTTTAACCATCCAATTGATTTTCAAAAAGTTGAGAAAGTAGTATCAAGCAAGTCCATGGTCGACAGGAAAATAATTGAATCTTGTTTCATAAAAAGCAGTTTTGACAATAATATGAATATTTCCTTTGGTTTATATAAATTAGATCCATTTATAATTAATAGAATTTGGGAAGAATTTAATAATACACTGGACAAATAAAAATTTTTAAATTTTCTTGGGTAGAATAGTTTGTGGGTGAGTTGTGCAAAGGACCTATCCAGTTGGGTCAGCGCGCGTCATGTGTTTAACCATTTTGGGATCTGATAGTGAGGTGTTGGCCAGACCCCTTATATAGCTTCCTTGGATGCTTTACTTTCATAGTTCCTTGATAATGTGAGTAGTCAAGAAACGCTTGGAATTTCTCTATTCTTTCAGAGTGGTTGTTTTGCATATATATATATATATATATATATATATATATATATATATATATATATATATATATAATATATATATATATATATATATATATATATTATATATAAAACATATCTGAACCATTTAGCTCTATAGAGTTACATGGTTCAGATATGTTGATGATATTTTGTGTCTTATGCCCAAGAATATAGATATACACCATGTCCTCGTTAAATTAAATAGCTTAGCCCATTCTATAAACTTTACTGTTGAGTTTGAGGAAAATAACTCATTGCCTTTTCTAGATGTTTTAATTATTAAGAGAAATAATGAATTCAAATTTAAATTTACAGAATGC
>NC_069399.1:111069711-111073074 GCF_026875155.1 Cherax quadricarinatus
GCGTGATGTCACCATGGTTGTTTAATATTTTATAGCTGGAGTTGTAGAAGTGAATGCTCGGGTGTTAGGGAGAGGTATGGTATTAAAAGATAAAGACTCTAACACAAAATGGGAGATATCGCAATTGCTTTTTTTTCTTGCTGATGACACTGGTCTTTTGGGAGATTCTGAAAAGAAATTGCAAAGGTTGATGGAAGAACCTGGGACGGTATTATAAAAGAAGGAAATTAATAGTGAATACTGGTAAGTGCGAGTTGATGAGGGTTACAGAAAAATTAGGTAATGGAAGACTGGATATCAGAATTTAAGGTGGGTGTATAGAGGTAGTGAATGTGTTAAAATATCTGGGAGTGGAATTTTCAGCAGATGGGGTCTATGGAAGACGAGGAAAACTATAGAATTAACGAACGGAAAAAGGTGAGTGGTGCACTGAAGAGTCAGTGGAAACAAAAAAAACAGATAAGTCGAGCACCACCACTTTGGACCATTATGACAGTATAATTATGGATATATGCAACCCACTTTGTCAAGACATAAAATAAATATATTTTTATAAAGTATTAGATTACCATTTAACCTACCTGGACCTAGTGAGATCTTGCTAATTGTTCATGTTCACAGTGGTATTAAATCCTTTTTGTTTACTCTACTGTTATGGCCGGTATACAGGCTCTTCATTGTGGTTATAATATTTACCTTAATGGTCTAAGATATTGCAAAGCACGCAATAACGTGTTTGTGCCTACCTATGCATCTCTCTCTCTCTCTCTCTCTCTCTCTCTCTCTCTCTCTCTCTCTCTCTCTCTCTCTCTCTCTCTCTCTCTCTCTCTCTCTCTCTCTCTCTCTCTCTCTCTCTCTCTCTCTCTCTCTCTCTCTCTCTCTCTCTCTCTCTCTCTCTCTCTCTCTCTCTCTCCTCTTACATACATAAGGCTTTTACAAGGTTGGGTTAAGAGGTCCTACCTTTACTTGCAAGCTAAAAGCTATTACCTACCTCAGGTCATTTTAAAGCCTTGTTATTGTAATGAGACACAAATAGGGGCACGGATGAAGTTAAAGCCATATATGTGAGCCAGTGATTTCATTTGGTCAACTGATTTTATTTAATTCATGTCATTATGCTGTACGAATATGTTAAAGATTCATGTCATCATAGGCATAAATGATCTCTCTCTCTCTCTCTCTCTCTCTCTCTCTCTCTCTCTCTCTCTCTCTCTCTCTCTCTCTCTCTCTCTCTCTCTCTCTCTCTCTCTATCTGTCTATCTCTATCTATCTATCTGTCTTCCTACCTGAGTACCAACCTTGGAGATCGCGGTTGTCGTAGTAAGCACCATAGATGAGGAAGGTCGTGGCTCCTACCGTTGCCTCCTGCCAGTACAGATTGTTGTGCCTGATGGAGAAGAGTCCAGGTGTGGTGTGGCACCGTGAGCCCCTTGTCTCCTGCTCCACCAGGAACTCCACTGCCAGTGATGGGTGCCAAGCTTCAGCTTCCTCCATCACACTCCTGTCACACAAAGTAAAGCATGAACAAGAACTTTTTAGATACACGGAACAAAGGCTCCTCAAAAATTTATTTGTTGACAAGTTTAAGTAATATTTAGATAGTATCGTCGGTCTCTTGATTAACTAACAGATTCAGCAGCTCTCTTGGTAGTGGTGGGGAGTGAAGAGGAGGGGGTAGTGGTGGTGGCTGTGATGGTGGTGGTGGTGGTGGTGGTGGTGTTGGTGGTAATGATGGTAGTGGTGGTGGTGGTGGTGGTGGTGGTGGTTTGGGGTTATGTTGGTGGTGGTGTTGGTGGTGTTGGTGGTGTTGGTGGTGGGGGGTGGTGGTGCTGGTGGTGGGGGTAGTGTTGGTGGTGGTGGTGGTTGGTGGTGGTGGTGGTGGTGGTGGTGGTGGTGGTGGTGGTGGTGGTGGTGATGGAGGTGGTGATGGTGGTGGTGGTGGTGGTGGTGGTGGTGGTGGTGGTGATGGTGGTGGTGGGGAGGGAAGAGGAGAGAGTAGTGGTGGTGGCTATGATGGTGGTGGTGGTGGTGGTGTTGGTGGTGGTGAGAGGGAAGAGGAGAGGGTAGTGGTAGTGGCTATGATGGTGGTGGTGGTGGTGGTGTTGGTGGTGGTGGTGATTGTGGTGGTGGGTGGTGGGTTGTTGGGGTAGTGGTGGGGAGGGGAAAAGGAGGGGGGTAGTGGTGGTGGCTATGATGGTGGTGGTTGGTGGTTGTGATTTGGGGGTGGTGGTGGTGGGTGGTGGTGGTGGTGGTGGTGGTAGTTTGTGATGGTGGGGTTTGGGGGTGGTGGTGTTGGTGGTGGTGGTGGTAGTGATGGGAGAGGAGGGGAAAAGGAGAGGGTAGTGGTGGTGGCTATGATGGTGGTGGTGGTGTTGGTGGTGGTGAGGAGGGAAGAGGGAGGGGAGTGGTGGTGGCTATGATGGTGATGGTGGTGGTGGTGGTGGGGAGGGAAGAGGAGAGGGTTTGTGGTGGTGGCTATGATGATGGGTTGGTGGTGGTGTTGGTGGTGGTGGTAAATGATGGTGGGTGGTGTTGGTGGTGGTGGGTGGTGGTGGTTTGGGGGTGGTGGTGGTGGTGGTGGTTTGGGGAAAGGGAAGAGAAGAGGGTAGTGGTGGTGGGGCCCTGATGATGGTGGTGGTGGTGGTGGTGTTTGGGGGTGGTGGTAATGATAGTGGTGGTGTTGGTGGTGGTGGTGGTGGTGGTGGTGGGAAGGGGAAAAGGAGAGGGTAGTGGTGGTGGCTTGGATGGTGGTGGTGGTGGTGGTGTTGGTGGTGGTGGGGAGGGAAGAGGAGAAGGTAGTGGTGGTGGCTATGTGGTGGTGGTGGTGGTGGTGGGGTGTTGGTGGTGGTGAGGAGGGAAGAGGAGAGGGTAGTGGTGGTGGCTATGATGGTGGTGGTGGTGGTGATGGTGTTGGTGGTGGTGGTTGTTGCAACCCCTGAATGGGTTACAATGATTATTATGTATATATAATGTATATTACCTTTTCATTTTTAAATTTTTTTATTGTTTATATTTGCGATAATAGCTAAATCGTAAATGTATGACTTTATATTATTATTTGACTGACTTTATTGTTATTTAGCTTATGTTGTTAGGATGTATATTTTAAAAAGTGCTCAGTTAGTCTTGATTGTCAAACTACTGTAATTATCGCTTGTCGCTCGTTATACTGCCGGCTTTGAGCTGCAGTTGTCCACGTAGCTATCACGTGATCGAGGGGGGTTGTCTTCCCTCTCGTGAAGTAGTCAGTTGCTAGAGACTCGCTTGTGGTTGGACATTGTCTGTTAGTGGCTGGAGGGACTCGCTTGGTGGTTGGACGTTGTCTGTTCATTTTTCTTGTTAGTTTGTAGAACTTTGTTCACA
>NC_069399.1:111073574-111093574 GCF_026875155.1 Cherax quadricarinatus
TAAATTTTCCCGATCTCAGTGCAAAATTTGCTATATATAGTTCCTTAGATAAAGTTTGATTTTTTCCTATTTGAGGAGATTGACCCTTAGGGTTTTGCCTTTTCCTCTTCATTATAATAATTTTTCTATATCATTCGTATGTTTTATTTTCTTGGTTTTAGCCGGAAAATTTAAGAGGCTTCCTTTCCTTTAGACTGTTTCTTTGTCGCAGGTTTAAAATTTCTGCTTTTTTTCACGGGTTTTTTAAAATTCTGTTTTTGTCACAGGTTTTTTAATTCTGCTTTTTTACAAAACTGTTCGATTTTTCTGGTGTGTATGATCATAATGAAATGAATTTTTCCACAATGCGTCATTTTTTTTTTCTACGTAACTGGTTTTCCTTTGTTCTTTTTTTTTTAAGTGGCTAGAACTGTCGGGAAAAAACAGCTACGTAAGCCAGTAATACGCCTTTGGGCCACGACACAAATGTTATATACTCTTGCAAATTATTTTTGATTGGAAAAAAAAAAAAAAAATAATCAACCGAATTTTGGGAAAGTTTAGACAAATGCGACAATAATTTTTAAAAAGAATCAAAATAAAATGGTAAAAATACCGACAGGTTTTTAGGTAAGACACATATCAACAGTTAGGTATCTTTTTTTCGATACCAACTTTTGAATGGCTTCCCTAAAAACCTGTCGGTTTTTTTATACCATTTTATATCCAATCTTCTGAACTGCAACACAAGGGTATCTTGGACAACCTACAATCAACTTCGACAACCTCTACAGGAGAACGGCTGGATTTGAGAGGGACCGTCCCCCAACATCTGATTCTTACCTCCCTAGGACCACTCTCACCCCGGGCGCTATAAAAGGCTCCATCCGTCCTTCATCCCCAATTTTTTTCATTCCATGGAACAATCTCTTCTCCAGACTGAGGGACTACCCCCAAACCTTTTAAAGGGGAGGGACTGATTACATCGTCTTCAAGATCTTCTGCTTCATCAACTTTTCTGTACTCGACGAAAAGCCACTGTTGGGCGAAACTTTTCGAAATAAAGAACCTAACTGTTGCATATGTGTCTTACCTAACAACACAAGAAGTCATAAAAAAAAAAACAGAAAAAGCGGGAAAGATAATATTTAAAATTTTAACAAACTGATCATAAAGAGTGATAGAAATCAAAAAAAAAACCAATCTCACAAATTTAAAAAGTCAGCCCCTCAAGAGACGTCCAAAACCATTATGCGCACTCACCTCAACATAATTCAGACACTGACCACGTTTGTTCATCTTTGGGGAGATACCAAAAAAGTAAAAAAGTAACCCTTTTAGAAATACTAAAGAGAAAAAAGCGATGCACAAAATCTCTACTGCGCAAATAGAAAAGCCTGATTTCGGTGGTTTACCATTTTCTACTGCTTACGTATGGTAAGCGATAAACTCATGGTAAAAACACCATACAGGGCAGTCCCCCTTCTGTGATAGATGAAAAAAACGGCGAGAGCCTTATCAACGTTTTTTAATTTTGATTTTGGGAGACAACAGAGTTTTAAATTCTCAAGGGAAGGCAAATAACAGAAAGAATTTTAAAAGAACATTAAAAAAAAAGAGAAACAAGCCAGTGTGGTATTTCCCCATCATTTTTGCTCCACTACAAAAATTGTTCTGTACCCACATGCCTTTCAAGAAGAAAGGGATGTCAGCATAGTTGCGATCCTCCTTACATTGTTGATGCAAGATTTGTTGATTATTATATACCACCATGTGCTTTAAAAATAGAAGCTCCCTAGGCCTTGACTGTAAAAAAGTCACGGGGTACAGCAATCATGAGAACGGCAGAACATGACAGGCCTGGGGTCCCTCCTCTCTCACAGTCTGACAATACAATAAACCATCCAACAAGTGTGTCACCCCTTCAACCCTCTTATCTCCTTACCGAACCCCACACGACAATTTGGGGGCACGGTGGGATTGTAATTCTGAAAAGATTTCAGGGATTTCTGGAGGGAAATTTCTACTGAAGCCGTCGCCATCTCCGACGCTTTGGCCGACCTACCACCCCGCACCCAAGCCAGCTACCCCAACAAACTTTATTTAACCTTTTACAGTATTCCCTGGTCATCTCCTGTATTAGTGTTTTTTCTGCTTATTTGCATCACTCCCGAGGGGGTTACCCAGTTTGCAAAAAAAACCACACCAGTTGTGGGAGAACAGCAGCCTACCCACTCCACCAACCTTTTCCGCCAAGCCACTTTCCACCCCTGCTGTTTCATCGTTAAAAATTCGAACCATTTTGTGTGAAGGTAAAACTAAGCAAGCCACAACAACCCGGTGACTAACCCAGTACACAAGCAAAAACCCCGTGGGTCAGTCTTCATCGCTTTGCTTTAAACCCAAACCATTCTAACTTTTTCATCCCTGTGGGTTTGGTATTCGTGGTTTTTTTTTAACCAGCCGCTTTGTATTTTTGCGCCAGGAGGGGTTCCCCTGGGCTTTTGCCGTTATCCCATAGGGCCCCGTTACCACCGGTCTCCCACCGCGGCCTCACCCCCCTCAGCCGCCTCACTCAGCCATTTACCCACTCACCCAAACCCCTACCACTGTGGTTTTGTACTCTTACGATTCTAGAAACCATATTTTAAGGACCACAAGGGGGTCAAACTAGATGTCTTCTCAGTGGTGCCCCCCCCTTGAAAACCACCTGTGTGATCAATCGTCGATGTAAGTTAAATTCAAAAACATACATACTGACGGCAGCCGGCAGCGGCATGAGCAGCGACTTCGCAAGCTCCATACGTTTACGGCTCCAAAACTACCAGAGCTAACCAATGCTCCTATTATGAACTAAACTAGTTACATGCAAAAACTGCACAACCCAACGTAGCACCCAATACCAAAGATTACCAACAGTGAAACCACAAATCGAAAATAAAGAGAGATCAAAGAATACTGCACAGCAAACCGATAGCATACACCGCTGCCAGCCGAACAACGGTAACCCTAAGCTTTGTATACTACAACTTCTCTTAACAACACAATCCTGGTAGTATTTATGAGCGCAGTCTAAGAGGAAACGAGCACCAGGCCAGCAAGAAAACAACACCGAAAAATCCAACTATTCAACAAGTGTAGTCAGGAGGACGGCCGCCCAGCAACCACCCCCACTCACCGCATCTACTTCAAGGCGACACCTACAACAATATCAACCGAACATTGGCTGCCACCAGCCCATCCTCACCCTCTCTTCCCCGATTCAACCTACCAATGTAGTTCTTCAGGTAGACCAACGAATCAGATACCCTAAAGTCATGCACTCCAACTTTAGTTATTGAAAATATGAATCTTCGAGAGACGCTAAACAAAACAAGACACCAAATGAACAACAACTCGAAAACAAAATCCTCAGATCCTTGAACAAAAGTTATCAACACCTGAATGACTATCTGTGACAAACCATCCAAACAGTCATAGAAGCCATACCCAAAAAATAATACTCTTAATACAAAGGTTGAAGAAGGCAGTAATAACAATGGAAGAAACAACTTAGATAACCAGTTCAGTGGACTACTTTGCTCTCCAAGAAGATAAAACTGAGCAAGATAAACTATCGGACGCAGTAATAGTTAACGTCCACTTTTTTCCCAAGTGATATTGAACCAAACAAGACAGTAAAGAAATACTCTGGCAATCATAAAGGACCAAACTAGGTGTTTTGGACCAGAGTCTGAATAAAAAGAACCAGTTACTAGGATCCCATGGTAGAAAAGTGTTATTCTAGATTTTCCACTCACAATGACAGGAAAAAAAGACTAATTATTGCATCTATTTAAAGTTAAAGAAAAGAGGTATACATAAAGGAGTGTCTACGCAAAAAACGTCAGAACCTCCTGTAGTAGAGTCAGAAAACTTAAGCGGGAGAATAATGACACAATACACCAATGCATCACACGGGATGGGGAAAAATTCCTAGTTAGAAAACAAATGTATGACCAACTGTACTCAAGTCACGAACGGAGAATGATCTATCCGATATCTCAGGGATACTAAAAATCTTAGCAGAGAATAACTATACAATTGTCCAACTTAAAAGCCTACGTAGTGAGTGGATGTTTTGCTCCATTATTGTTCAATTTCATTGGAACAATCTCTTATTAATTAAATAATCGAGACTACCCATTTTTGATTTTACTAGTAAGCATAAATCACCTTATGTGATTTTTCTTATTTACTATTGGTTTGGCTTGAACATTAAGCTAATTGATACTGTTCTCTGTCCATATTACTACCTCTTATTTTTTTAAATACTATCAATTGATATAACTTCCTAAAATTAAATATATTATCATTTTTACTAAAATTTCAATTTACTCTGTAACATTTTCGACATTTAATAACCATTACTGACTAATTACCTTTACCTGTTTTAATACCACAATTACTATCCTAGATTACACTTAATTACTTGTACTGCCGATATAACCTCAAGTATAACTACCAGTGGTCAATTATTGAATGAAATAAACATTACTTTTTT
Source organism: Cherax quadricarinatus (assembly GCF_026875155.1). NCBI lineage: Eukaryota > Metazoa > Arthropoda > Malacostraca > Decapoda > Parastacidae > Cherax > Cherax quadricarinatus. The sequence continues at coordinate 111,078,097 of NC_069399.1, forward strand.
TCCACTTTTTTGTGAATCCATTATTACTTACTAAAATTTTATTAAACACCATATTTTACTCCAGTCAATTTTACTTTTTGTACATTAAACATTATTTTATACTTCCCATAACAATTTGTTAAGCCAAATTTTCAAGTTTTTATATTCAACCCCAACCTTATATTATCCTTTGTACCTGTTACCTGGGTACCTGTCCACCATCTCACTATCATATTATAACCAAGACATACCATTGGTGATTTTTACTATTATTCTTTTGGTACTTTAATTGTGAATTTTAGTTTATTGTCAATTTAAAATCTATAGTTATAATCTTGATCTTGTACAACAAACCTATACCAGACTCTAGTGCAATTGCAAGTACCATTTCAAATTGTATTTTTATATTATAAGTTTATAATTATAATTCCTACCATCTGTCCATTTAACTTTGCTTACCATTATTAATTTTAGTCCCTTATATATATTTTCTCCTTTATTTTTAGCTTTATATAATATCCTAGTTTATATATCCACAATTGTTCAAATAATCTAGGTGCTATTCTCAGTGCTAAAGAGAATAGTTCACAATTTTGCCATTATCTGCCAAACTCATTTATTTGATTTACCACTTTATTGTTCACACACAACCTATATTAGTCCCTTTTTATTAAATTTTAACTATAATTCTAATTTTAAAAAAATTACCTTTATAGTACAACCCTACTAATCATATTCCCAAGCTCTATTATAGATCATCACTTTAATTTGTATTAGTCCTTAGCTCATATTTTAACATTTGTTAAATACTTCAGGTGCTCTTTTTAGCTTAAGGACTATTTACTTTGTTTATACTTAATTCTAACTATAGTATTCACTACAAATCCTTATGATTACAATCATTGATCCTGATAACCAACCTCTTAATTTAATGACTAAATGAACAAACAGTTTACTGTAATTGCTACACTGCATAACAATCAAAGGCATCTTCCAGTGCCAACAACAACTAACTTCTTTAACTACAATATCAATCTTTAAGCAAGCATTAGATGACCTCATAGCATTACTAAATTCCTTACAATGCCAATATGTCCATTCGATTAAACTAACTGAAAACCTGGCTAAAGCCTGATAGTATACAGATGTCCTATGCCATTCCTGTTACACAGCCTACCAATCTGTAGGCCAGACCAACAAGGGGGTGCACAGCCCATATACTACTCAGACCAACTAGAATGTATCACTAATACTTCACAGGGATGAACATGGGGAATTATAGTAGCTAAATTCAAATCCCAAAATACCTACAAAAAAGATAAACCTCTCACATTGATAAACATCTTACAGAGTTCCTCATCAAACATTAGCCAATTTTAGTCAAAATCTAGGAAGTATGATAACTGATGCAACGCATGAACAAAGGATCACTTACTAAACTCAGGTTACTTCATATAAAATCTCCTGCAAGACCAGGACCCACACGTTACTGGAATTCACAAACACAAAGAGTAACTGTATGTTATACCAACAGTAACAAAAACCTACAAGAGTTACAGAGACTAGTTTTTTCCCTCCCTAACATGACCACATCTGGACCAACACCATATCCCCTTTAAAATCAGCATAATTAACTGAAATAGCCACAGACCTCACTACCCTACTTTCCTCTTAACAACTCTTGTAAACTACCCCAAGACACTACTAAAAAAGTCACCTCAGACTTCATCAATGATGCAGCCATTAATGAACTTCATCAACAGCATAGCAAACATTGAATTGGCATACTGACTAGAAATCTAATACAGATATTGACGAATGTATTAATAATTTTCTAAACAAAGGACACCAATACCTGCTATAAACAAGCCCCCCAAAAAAAAAAAAAAAACTGCCCTAAAAAAACTAAACAGATTTGACAGCAAAAGAGGACTGAACATTCCCTGGCTAACACCCAGCATTCTCAAATCCCATAAATACAAAACAACGCAATATGAAAAACAGTACATAATGGTCACATAACCCAGAGACCAAACAAAACGGTTTACTCGTCCCAATCTAACCAGCCACGATAAGAAGGGCAAAAAAATTGTATTATGAGAACAATTATCCAACTTACGAGGTGATATAAATAAGACCTGGAAAACCCTATCAGAAATTCTGGGAACAAAAAAGATACACGAATAGCGAAATAAAATTAGCAAAATCAGATGAGACCCAACTCCACCAACAAAACAGCAAACAGACTCAAATGATTTCTTCTCCACTATAGGACAGAACCTTGCAATAAAATCCCACTCTCAGATACCCCACCAAAATGACTACCACCTCAAGCCGCACTACCCGAACACACTGTTCCTAGCTCGCACTAACCCATACGAAGTCTCCCTAATTATTCAAACACTAAAAAAACAAGGCAGGAGATTTAAGTACCTTACCGAACCTACCCTTATATACAAAAAAGTGTCTACAAGTGCTATCTCCAATCATTGCAACACTCTTTAAAACAAATCCATTGAATCCTCCACCTTCCCTACAGTACACAAAATAGCAAGGGTCACCCCGATCCACCAAAGGAGGAGACCAAACAGAGTTTGAATAACTTATAAGGCCAAATATCCAACTTACCACCCTCTCTCAAAAATCTTCGAAATTAATTCATAAACGAATCTACCTACTCCTACCTTATCTCCCAAACATACTCAACCCCTGCCAATTTGGATCAGGCCTAATAAAAGATACTAATGATGCTAATAACACATGCTAGAACATATATACAACTGCAATAGGAGAAAAAAGAAGTCCCACTGGGATCTTCATATAGACCTTACGTAAGCTTTTGATACAGTTGACCATAGACTTGCCTCCACATAAAATTGTCACACTATGGTATAAGAAGGGCACTCCCTCAACTACCTCAAGTCATAACCTCAGCAACAGAAGCCAATAGTGACGGGCAAATGGGGCAAACTCTTCTGCGCAAACCAATTTGCAGTATGGTGGTCCCACAGGGAAGTGTCCTTGGCCCTCTCTCTTTCTCCTCCTAACATAAATGATCCCTACCAAATTCTTTTTTGCGCAATTACCTCAAACCCACACTATTTGGCAGATGACACAACATACGTCATCTCTCACCCGAGCCAGTCACACTACAATACTGTAAATACCGAATTACAGAAAATATCACCTGGTGAGGACTAACAAACTTACACTAAACATTGAAACAAAACATACTTCATATTCAGTTTGGGTAACAGAGCTACAGATATCCCTCATAACATAAGGATTAACGGATCACCTATCACAAAGTAACAGAGGAAAATTCTTAGGAATCCACCTTGATAATAGACTCATATTTCATACACAATATACAACCAATTTCTAAGAAAATTCCAAGACTGTAGGCATACTAAATCGAAGATACGTACTATTGTCCACAGTCAGCCCTCTGGCCCTATATCACTCCTTCTTTATTTCCCTATCTCACCTATGGAATTTGTGCATGGGGCTCAACAAACAATTAACATCTACAGACACTAATTACCCAACAAAAGGCTGCAGTTTAAATGATATCAAATTCCACACTACAGGCAGCACACCCTCCAACCAAATATTCAATACACTAAACTACTCACCATACAAAACATCCATACTTATTACTGCACCTATTACATACATAGAACACTAAACTCTGATATTAACCCTCCCCTCAAACAATCTCCTGCCAACCTCAAACAGAACACATGACCATAACACAAGGCACAGATCACTCTTTTGATGTTCCTTCGTGTCCCTCTCACACATGCAAAAACTCAATTGCACATAAAAGGCCTAAAAATCAGAATTCATAACAGTAAATATAAAAAAAACACTAACCTGTTTATAAATCAAGTCTCTACTCAAGATCACTTACTCACGCCAAAACCAAATAAATACTGAATAATAACTGAAAACCTTATAAATAGTAAATCTTAAATTTTTCCTCACAATTATTTCACATAAAATGTTAAACCTAAAACCGAATCTAACTTTATTATTTTTTAAATACACTACCTAACAGAATCCTTCATTTGACTGAAATGCAACAATATGACCTGTCTTTGTAATACTGCACTTGTGCTTTAATAGTAATCCTGTTTACAATTAATGTTTTATCACTGATTTTCATCATTTTTATTTTTTTTTTTTTTTTTTTTTTTTTTTTTTTTTTTTTTTTTTTTTTTTTTTTTTTTGTTTTGGGTTTATGGCCTTAGTTTAATCTTAAGTTAATTTTAAGAAGCCAGCCCGTAATGCTATGCATAGTATAAGTGGCGTTGGCATGCTCTCTTATCTGTATTTTTTGGACCTCTGTATGTGTGCTCAAATGGATAGATAAATAAATAAATAAATAAAATAAATAAATAGGACAGTAACCCAGCCACGAGAAGCGATAGCCTGTCATCCTCCAACCTTCCACCTTCTAACTGAATTCTTCACCAAGCCGTTACAGTGATAAATTTTTTGCGTAGAGGGCATTTGCGAGTGTTTGAGACATTTTCTTTTTGTGTTTAATTTTTTTTTTTTGTGCATTGAACTCTTTTGCCAATAATCTTTTTGAAAATTTTTTTTTCCTTTTTTTTAAATTTTTTTGGAAAATTTTTTTGTTGTTTTTGGTTCTTTTTTTTTTAAATTAGAAATTTTTTTTTTTCTTGGGGCCCAAAAAATATGAAACCGGTTTATTCGTCATTTTTTCTCTTTTGTAAAAATTTATTTTATTCTTGTTTCCATAAATATTTTTTATTTTTTTCCCAGTTTTTTTATTTTGCCAGTTTATTTTTTCCTTTTTAACATTTTTGTTTATTTTTTTCATTTTAGGTGAATTTTTTTTTTTTGCTTTTAAAGGTAAAGAAAATTTTTTTTCCAAAATTTTAAATCAATTTAACGAAAATTTAGATTTGATTTGAGTGTTGGTTCCCCCCTGAATTTCAAATTTTTGTTTGTTTTTTGAAATTTTTTTTATTTTTCTTAAAAAATTACCTTTCAATTTTTAATTTTTTTTTAAAAAATTTTTTTTGTTTTTCTAATTTGTTAAACTGTTGTTGTGTTCCTCAGTTGCCTTTTTTTTTTTCTTTAAATTTTTTTTGGGTTTAAATTTTTTTTTATTTTTCCAAATTTTCCAAAACTGTCAGCATTTGTTGCATTAAATTTTTTTTCAGAAAATTTTTGGTATCTGTACAATTTTTTTAGCAATTGATTTCAAATTCGGTTTTATTTCAGTCAAATTTTTTTTCTTCATTTTTTTTTTTGGTTTCCCAATTTTTTTTAAAGGGGGGTTTTTTTCCCCCTTTTTCAAGCCATTTTAAATTTTACCTTTTTTTTTGTTTGTTCATCTTTTATTTTTGTTTTATTGTTTGGGAAAGAAATTTGCCTTTTAAAACGAAAAATTTTGGGAAAAATTAAATTTTTATAAAAAAATTTCGTTTTTAAAGGGTTTTTTGCAAATTTTTTTGGGGACCCTTGTTTCTTTCCCTTTTTTTTAAATTTTTTGCAGAAAGACTTTTCTTCCTTTAAGATTGTGTGCCCCAGTTTTTTTCAGCCAAATTTTTTTTTAAATTTTTCCTTTAAACTAAGCATCCTCAAAAGCGGAAACCCTTAAATTTTTCCTCAAAGACAAATTAACACCCGACTTTTTGTTTAATTTAGGGGATCCGGTTATTCCAGTTAATGGAACCCCCGACATCAAATTTGGTTTTGCTTTCAAGCCAAGCTACTTTGTGGTCCCCATGAGATTGTTTTTTTCAAAAGGGGAATTTCCCTTTCCACCCCCCTCCCGGCAACTTTTTGTTAAACTTTCGACTCCTCAAGTTTTAACGTTTCCGAAATCAACCCCTAAACCTCCGTTCCCTTAAAGTTAGTGTGTCACTCCGGGGCCGGGAGCTTTAATATTTTCCCTTGTCAAAAACTTGCCTATTTTAAAAGGGCAAAATTAAGTCCTGTGTTTTAACCCACCCTAAGGGTTGAAAATTGATTGATTAAAAACAGTAAGAAACCCTCTTATTTTAAATTTACCCCTTAAATTTACAGGGAACAGCCCACCATTTGAAGTCCCCGGGGGGCCCCCTTTTTACAAATCAGCCAACCTTTTTGTTCTTCTTTTTCCCCTTTTTTTAACCCAAAAAAAACAATCATCGGTTCCCCAAAAACAGGAAACATCATTCCCCTACCACCCGGAATAAGCCCCTTATCAAAGCTGCATAGTGGTTTGGTCCCATATTCAAAATTCCTATAGCCCCAAGAGCTTGAGAATGACACCTCGTTTTACTTTACATCTAAAATGGGGAATGAAAATTGGGGAAAAGCTCTCTACAACCCCCCTTCTTTTGTCCTTCCAAACAACCGGAAGGAAAGTCTTTTAAAACTAAAACCAAACACCCTTCCAAAGGGGGGGGAACCCGAGTCCCCCAGTTATTCCCCATCGGCGGGGTGTTTAAGAGAACCCCTCCCGTTCTTCCTATCCCTTCCACCCTGAAACCTCCTTTGATGCTGTTCCCTTTGCGTAGGAATTGGGGAAAAAAACCTTTTCTCCAGAAACCCCACCCTTCTTTTTTGCCAAAATTAAACCTTCCCCTTGGTACAAGTTTATCCCTTCACCCTTCCTAGTTCAGGATTTTTGCTTTTTCATTGGGGAAAAAAAACTTACGCTTTTATTGCTTCTGAACCTTTAGTATGGGGCCCTCTCGGTCCAAATTTTCCCCCCTTTTTCACCCAAATGAATTTATCTTTTTTCGTTGGACCAGTTATTTCCCCTGTGATCCTACGGGGTTTTGTTTAAGTTACGTTTTGGCCACCCTTCCGGGGCCCCCAAATTTGAATTGTCTTTCCTTTTTGGGACCAGCAAAGATTCCTCTGCCGCAGATACAGTCGGATTAATCTTTAAAACCCCAATGTTTTCCTCCCCAAATCAACTAGAACCCTTCGTCATCGGAAACCTACACCCAAATGCAAGATAGTGTATCGCCTCAAGTGTCCGGGGGATGCTCAGACTCCCTTGGTGCTACCTATCCCTGCAATTTGCTAGCAAGTAGTATTTCTCCACGGGGACGCCTTGTTGGAAAACGATTCTTAAACTGAAATGCCATTTTTGTTGATGGACATGCCGCTGCAAAAAAGACACTCTGTTGGGGTAGTGCTTACTGGGTGTCTTTTGTTTTTCTAATTTCCAGAGGGTGATAACGCCCAGTGACAGTGTTTCCCTGAAAAGGTCAGGGTTTTATTTGTTAAACCCTTTCCTTTCCATTGTAAGAGACAGTAAGATCCATGTATTCCTTGCAACACTTGGGTCACAGTGTTCGTTCGAGAAAATACCAATCTTGTTGCCCTGGTTCACTATTCTTACCCTGTTCAAGTACAGAATGACGTCCCCTGCCCAGGGGCGGGCTATTAAACGGGGACCCGTCCACCCATGGTTTCAACCGTTCCACCTTGAGGGGAAAGACTTAGCTCCCAGACTTCCCAGACGAAGCAAGCGTTTGCTTTTTAAACGAACGTCGTAAAGCCATTGCCTTACCGGTGGATGTGGGTATAACGAATTATTGCCCCATCGTATTCCACTTAAACCCTGGTACTGACCTACCCCATATACCTGCATACAGAATGCCTCATTCCCAAGTTGCTTCGAGAAGAATGACAATAAAATGTCGTTGAGGGAGTTTTGCCCCAGAAATTTCCCCCTGGAATCCCCCTTGACCCTAGTGCCTAAAAAAAGGACGGATTGGGCCCGGTGATTGATTTTGGGAATTTAAATGCGAAAAACTATTCCAATCGTTTCCCCCTTCCTGTATGGGGACTTTTATGAAACATTGGGGGATAACAAAGTTTCTCAACCCTGGACTTGTTACAAGGGTTTTGGCAAGTCCCTCTTCATGGGGACACCCAAAGAGTTAACTGCATTCTCTACCCCACGGTCATTATCCATTTTCTTCAAATGGCTTTTGGATTATGATCCTCTCCTATCACATTCTCTAGACTCATGCCCAATACCCTTAGGGTCTTATGGGTAAAGCACCGGGTTACTTAGATGACGAAAACGTCAGCCCAAAGAGGGATTACATCGAAAAGATTTGATATAGTTTTTTGGAAAACAAAGAAGCCAATTTAAAGATCAAACTGCCAAATGTCAATTTTTCAGATCAAAATTAAGTTTCTTGGCCTAGCACCCCTAGGGGGGGTTGGGACGATCAAAGTAAAGTAAGGGCGTTTTAAAATTTTCCACCCCCCCAAAAACTGCTGATGCTGAAATACCCTTGTGGGTCTAGAAGGTTTCTACAATCTTTCATTGCAAATTTTTTCTTCAATAGCAGCTCCTCTAACTGAATTGTTAAGAAAGTGTCCTTCCCTTTGGACCTTCCCTAAGAAAGCTAATCCAGACACTAAAAGAAAAGCTAACGTCCACTCCCATTTTGAAATTCCCCGAAATTTTCTAAGTTTCTATTGACAACTGATCTAGTTCAATTGGGATAGGTGCCCTACTATCGAAGACTGTTGGGAAGTACAAAAACAGTTCATTTTAGTAGAGTCCTTTCGAAGGGTAAGTAATTATCATAATGGACAAGAACTTTTGCAATAGTATGGTCTTTAAAGCCTTCCAAGAATTATTTACCAACTCTGTTTATGTTTTACAGACCATGCCCTGATACCCTTATTCCCGAATAAAAACTACCGGAAGGTTAGCCAGATGGCCTTGACTATCCAAGATTTTTCAACCCACTTTTGAAAAATTTTCCCGGGAAGCAAAGTAGTTGAGTGTTTATGCGCACGTTAGTGTCTAAATGCAGATCCTCCATTTTCTGTCGAGGATGTAAAGAATGCCCAAAGAACGATCCCTGTGGGCTGGTGTGATTCGATTCCTGCCAGGAAGATCTATTTGCTGTGAACCCCCGCACCCTCAGTGTTGGGGAAAGACCAAAAATTACGTATCGAACCTGGTTGGGTATCAAGTAGAAAGTTCCCCTTGTAATTCCACAGTCACTAGTGACGTGTCTAAGTGTTTATGTTTCACCAGGGGTTGCACACCCTGGTATGGATCGTTTTAAACAAGCCAGAATGAAACTTTTTTTGGCCCCGTATGGCAAAATACATTTTTAGAGTATGTTAAGAAATGTAGGGTTTTTTAAACCAAAAATAAAAGGAAAAGTCAATGTCCTTCCAATCCCAAAGGGACCCAACCCTGCGAACATTTTTAACCAATTTTAAATGTTCCCCCAAGGCAACAAAAAATCTGTGGTATGATAGACCATTTCACCAGATATTTTAGTTTTGTTCCTATTGCAGTAAGATCGAAACATAGCTAAAGCGTTTAAAAAAAGCATTATTGCAGGCCTACCCCCCTAAGTCCCAAAAAAGTAATGGAGGTGAACGTAATGGATTTTTGAAAATTTGTGTACTTTTTACAAGATCTCTAAACCCCATGTTCCCCATATCCTGCCAGAAAGGGTTAGTAACGAACCAAAAAAAAATACTTGATGTCTGGAGCCCCTAACCCCCTAGGGAAAATTGGGGGAAGTTATACCAGAGTTCAATGTGCCAGAAATTCTATTACAAAGCTTCCCTAGGTGATTCCCCCATTTTGCATTGTATGGTGTAGACAAACGTTTACCCTATGAGTTGTTTAAACCACTCCCCAAACCTAATTGCAACCCCGTTTATTTCTGAAATACCAGCTAGCCAAGTGTTTTTTTGAAGAATCCAAAAACTCCATAAAATTTTAAGGACCCTTTTCAGAGTAACAATAGCCGTGCTAACCGTCAAAAATTAAAAAGGTTCAAGGTAAAGCGACAAAATTTCAACAAAAACATCCGAAATGCCCAAGCTCGATCAAAAGTTTGTTGTCCCTTTCGAGTTGTAAAATACCTTGGTAAAAAGTAAAGGTTAGAGAAATTAGTACTGGGAAGTAAAAGAAACGCATTTAGCATATGAAATTAGTAGCGATGTTGATGATATTGCTACCCCGATAAGTGCAGTGCGACAAACTCTTGCTCTGTACCCTACCTCAAACCCGTCAGATAACCAACCCGAATGTCGTTACTCTTTGCGTACTCGACAAGTAATAGAAACCCAAGTATCTTTTGTAGTACTCGTTAGATCTCCCTCGTCAAGGGATGTTTGCCATTGCAAGGAATTTCGATCCCCCCCAGAATGATAACCATTCTGCTATGTAAACCCCACCCTCACGAATTTGGGGTTTTAAAAGACACAGTCTGTATAAATTTGATGTCCGAGAGAAGGAAATTGTCAAATGTTGTTTTGTTATTAACTGATCAGTTTTTCAGAATTTTTTTTTTTTTTGTTCACGTTCCCTCCCTTTCTGAGAATTTACAGGATGATCTGAGTGCAAGATTGCCTTTGCTGTTCATTTCAATTTATTTTATTATATATATATATAATATAAAATTTTTAATATTATATATATATATTATAATTATATATTTATATATTTTTTTTTTTTTTTTTTTTTTTTTTTTTTTAAAATAGGGAAGACCACCCCCTATAGTGGAAGGGGACCTCATCCCAGGAAACATAAAAGTACCCGGGGGAAAAAATCAAGGGTTCTCCCCCGGGCTGTTTGAAAAATTTTTTTTCCTACCCCCCTATTTATATTCTATGTGAACTTTATTAATAAACAAATACATTTACAGAAAAAAACATAAACAGAATACAAGGCACAATGATCAAAGTGATGAAATTTTCCCCCCTCCTCCCAGGTGGACGTGAACCCAAGTTGAGCAAGCTTTCCCCCCGGTGGCTAGCTGAGGGGCCCGGAACATGAAAGTGGTGCCCTTTGGGTCCCTGTGGTGTCGATGAGTCTGGAAACCCAAATTTTTTAAGGAAACGTGTGGCATTTTTTCCCCTGATCCCAAGGTCTCTGATCCCCCTGGGACAAAATTTATCTGTTGCTAAAGTCCCTTACTTGTATCTTTTACTCCTCCCTGTGGTAGCATCTCCCCTCGCCCCCCACTGTGATGGAATAGGTGTCAGCCCGTGTGGACCCACAGGTATAGCCCATGTAAGAGCTTGCTATTCTTCCCAAAGGGTAGATGGGGATCCCGTCGGGGGGGGGTTTGCGGGTTTTTGGGGGATTGTTTTGCAATGATCGTGGCCCCTTCGGCAGGGCTCCAGTGTAGCAAGGGTTTCTTAATGGTTCGTTGACCCCCGTGTTTGATGCCCCCCTTGGTTTTGGAACAGTTAGAACCCCTGTAGACCGATTGGTCTGCTTTCTCGCCCAAATTTAAAATATATTCTGTGTGAATTGGGGCGCAAGGGGCCCAATATGTAAAAAAGGTCAATTTGCAAGAACTATTTAAAAAAAAGTCCTTTTTTAAAAATTTTCTTTATACGTTTGAAAAATATATTTTTTTCATTAATGTTGATGAAAAATTTATAATTTTACCAAAAGAAACTTAAAACTTACCAAACCCTTTTTATAAAAAAGAGCAATTTATTTTAGCTAACCCCAAAAAATATTTTAGATTTGTTTACAAAAGTTTAATACTAAACACAGGCAAATTTTTTTTCTTGTTTCAGAAAGATTTTTGGGGAAAATTTTTGCATACAAAATTTTCGCTTGTCCTTATGTAAGTGATGTTGCATTTAAACACGATCGCAAATTCTGCCTATTCGGACGACATATATATTTATATATATATTTTATATATAATTATATATATTATTAAAATATATATATATATATTATTAATATATTTTTTTTTTTTTTATTTTCAACCCCCGTTCCCCCCAAGGCAGGGGGCCCGAAAAAAAAAAATTTCCCCATCATTCACTCCCTCACGTCTTGCCCGAAGGGTGCTTTTCAACGTTTTTTTAAAATGCAAAATTAACCCCCCTCCCTTTAGATGCAGGGACTGTACTTCCTCTCCAGGCTAATCGGCCTGCCCGGGTTTCCCGAATCCCTTCTAAATGTTACTTTGCTCACACTCCAACAGCAATTTATATATATTATATATAATATTATAATATATTTTTTATATTTTTTAATTACTAATAAAATAATTTATAGAGGCTTAAAAAAAAAGTAAAACTTTTGCAATTAGGTTCCCTAACACGAAGTTTACCCTTTTCATGTACCTCGGGGTGTGAATATGGGGTATACAATCCGACATGATAATAAAACACGTGCAACAGTTTGGTATCCATTCCGAAAGTTCCCTACACTCAGGCTTTTTTTTTAGTCGACTGAAAATGTTAAAGCCGAAAGATATGGGAAAAAACACTTATGTAAAATTTGAGGACTTTATTAAAGGAAACATTTCGTACTAGTGACTTCCCCAGCCCAATGGCTGAAAAAACACCGTGGCGAAACGTTTCCTCTAATAAATTTCCGAATTGGAATAAGTTTTTTTTCCCTTCTTAGTTTAAAAAAAGACAAAAGAAACAGTAAAAATGGAAAGCTATTTCATCAGGGTGAGGGATGACCCCTCAAACCTTCGTCTTCCACGGTGAAGGAGTGATTACATTGTCTTACCATCTCTAATGTTTCTGTTGCCCCTGTATTCGACTGAAGAACCCTGCTGTGTAGGTAAAACGTTTCAGAATAATGACACCTAACTGTACAAGTGTCCAAATTCTCACTTGGACATGGGTGAAATTCCACAGTCACTTAAAACAACGGATATAGCCCCACTCCATAAAGGTGGCAGCAAAGCATTAGCTAAGAACTATAGACCAATAGCTCTGACGTCCCACATCATAAATCTTTGAAAGAGTTCTAAAAAGTAGGATTTCAAATCACCTGGATTCCCAAAAAACTGCACAAACCAGGGGAACATGGGGGTTTGAGTAGGTCGCTCCCGCCTCTCACAACTACTGGTCACTAGCGGCCTTTGGGGCCGGAAGAAAATCAGAATGCGATTAATATACCAGACTTTGCAAAACATTGACAAATCGATAAGGCGTAAAAGGGGCCCATAAAATACGTGCTAAAGGAAAAACTTGGAAAATGGGGAGATGGATCTTCAACTTCTAAAAAATCGAACCAAAAATATGGTAACAGAGTTAAATCGGAGGTGCCATAGTGAAGAGCTCTGTTTCCACAAGGCACAGTACTCGCCCCCCCCTTTTTCCTTATCCCCATATCAGACATAGACAAAGATATACACCACAGCACCGTATCATCCTTTGCGGATGATACTAGGATCTGCATGAGGCTGTCATCTGCTGAGGACGCGGTTAACCTCCAAGAAGATATAAACAAAGTTTTCCAGTGGGCAAACGGTAAACAACATGATGTTCAATGAGGACAAATTCCAACTACTCCGTTATGGAAAACTGGAGGAGATAATAACTAGAACAGAGTATACTACTGACTCCGGCCATACAATAGAGCGGAAAAATAATGTAAGGGACCTGGGAGTAGTAATGTCTGAGGATCTCACTTTCAAGGATCACAACAGTGCCACGATCGCACGTGCAAAGAAAATGATAGGATGGATAATGAGAACTTTCAAAACGAGAGATGCCAAGCCAATGATGATCCTTTTCAAATCACTTGTTCTCTCTAGGCTGGAATACTGCTGTACATTAACATCTCCATTCAAAGCAGGTAAAATCGCAGATCTAGAGAGTGTGCAGAGATCCTTTACTGCACGTGTAAGTTCTGTCAAGCACCTTAACTACTGGGAACGCTTGGAAGCACTTGACTTGTACTCGTTGGAAAGCAGAAGGGAGAGATATATCATAATCTACACTTGGAAAATCTTGGAAGGAATGGTCCCAAATCTGCACACAGAAATCACTCCCTACGAAAGTAAAAGACTGGGCAGGCGATGCAAAATGCCCCCAATAAAAAGTAGGGGCGCCATTGGTACACTAAGGGAAAACACCATAAGTGTCCGGGGCCCAAGACTGTTCAACAGCCTCCCATCAAGCATTAGGGGAATTGCCAATAAACCCCTGGCTGCCTTCAAGAGAGCGCTGGACAGATACCTAAAGTCAGTGCCGGATCAGCAGGGCTGTGGCTCGTACGTTGGACTGCGTGCGGCCAGCAGTAACAGCCTAGTTGATCAGGTCCTGATCCATCGGGAGGCCTGGTCATGGCCCCGGGCCGCGGGGGGCTTGCCCCCGGGAAAAAAACTCCAGGTAACCCCCAGTAAACCAGTGATATGCTTGATGAAAATATCTACCCCAAATTTTTTCTCCTCTCTGTTTGAAACGTCTTCCCCTCGTATCCTGAGAAATGTTTCTTATTTTTCCAGTCAACTTTTTTCACAAAATATTCAGTTTGTATACATTTTCTAGAGGTAACTTTGTAAAAAGGACGATAACCCTGGTTCTACTGCCCCATTTTCAAATTTTTGGTCCGAGACAGACGTACGTTTCCGTGCTTCAATTAACTTTTTTTAGCCAAATAATATATTTTCATTTGTCTTTTAAAATGAAAAGTGAAAATTAAAATAAAAAATGACAATTACGTGGAACTACGGTCTATAAACATTCCTTCTCGGGGGGTTGTGTGTGTGTGTGTGTTTTTTTTTTTTCACTTCCTACTTATACTTCCCTATTTAGGGTTTTTTACGGGGGCGATTCATCTCAGGGCCCCCCCCTTTTCCGGGGTAGCTCTAGGACCACTCTCTCCTGCTCCTTGGCTTTATCGTTTCTTCAAAAGTTATGAATGGATCCTGCCCCACTACATCGTCTCCACATTTTTCCAACCCTGAAAAACTCTTGACTGAAGAAATACTTCCTAACTCCCTGTCGCTCATCAATCTCAATTTTCCAGTTGGGATCCCTTTTTTGTGTGTTCCATCCCCTGAAACTCCTGCCCTTATCACCTTGTCTTTTCTTCAGTTTTTTAGTCGTTATTGTCCCCTTTCCCCTCCTTTTTTCCCAGTGTTGTCATAAATTTTTCCTTCACCCTCTCCTCGTATACATCCCCCTTAGGCCCGGGGATATCTTGTTTCAAACCTGCATTTTCTCTATCTTTAAAGGGTTTTTAGCAGGTGGGGTTTCCATACTGGTACTGCATACTGCAGTATGGGCCTGACGTACACGGGGTACAGATTCTTGTAAGATTCATTACTAAGGTGTCGAAAAGTTATTCATAGGTTTGCCAGGTGCCCATATGCTGCATCAGTTATTTGGTTAATGTGCGCCTCAGATGTGCTCGGTATTATACTCACCACAAAATCCTTTTCTTTGAGGTGTGCAGTTTCTGGCCCCCTAGCCTGATGTCTGCGGTCTTCTTTGACTTTTCCCAGTTTTCATGACTTTGCACTTGGTGGGGTTAAACTCCAGGAGCTGTTGCTGCACCAGGCTTGCAGCCTGTCCAGATCCCTTTGTAGTCCTACCTGTTCCTCATCCGCTTGAATTCTCCTCATTAACTTTACATCATCTGCAAACAGGGACACTTCTGAGTCTATTCCTCCCGTCACATCATTCACATATACAAAAAACAGCACTAGACCTAGGACTGACCCCTGTGGCACCACGCTCGTCACATGCACCCACTCTG
>NC_069399.1:111098574-111116279 GCF_026875155.1 Cherax quadricarinatus
AACTAGCAGTTTCTTCATCTCTATCTTGGTTATGTGTACTGTGTCCCGCACCTGCTGGTGCACCTACCTCCACTGTTTGCTGGAAGCATCCTGTCTCTATTGTCATACTTCTCTTAATC
This sequence comes from Cherax quadricarinatus, assembly GCF_026875155.1. Taxonomy (NCBI): domain Eukaryota; kingdom Metazoa; phylum Arthropoda; class Malacostraca; order Decapoda; family Parastacidae; genus Cherax; species Cherax quadricarinatus. The sequence goes on from NC_069399.1 coordinate 111,098,694, forward strand.
TTGTGTTTAGTTCATCACATACTTCTTGGTCACTCTTTGTGAGCTTTCCTCCTTCTTTCCTCAGCCTGATTACCTGGTTCTTGACTTTTGTTTTTCTCCTAATGTGACTGTATAACAACTTTGGTTCAGATTTGGCTTTTGATGCTATGTCGTTCTCGTATTACCTCTGGGCCTCTCTCCTCATCCCTGCATATTCGTTTCTGGTTCTTCTGCTCAGCTCCTTGTTTTCTTGAAACCTTTGCCTTTTATATCTTTTCCATGCTCTAGTGCACTTGACTTTGACCTCTTTACATCTCCAGTTAAACCATGGACTCACTCTGGTCTTACCATTTTCTCTGATACTCTTTGGTATGAACTTCTCCTCTGCTTCCCTGCACTTAGTGGTCACTCGTTCCATCATTTCATTTACTGTCTTTCCTTCTAGTTCTCTTTCCCACTGCACTTCATGCTGGAAACTTCTCATTCCTATGTAGTCCCCTTTTTTGAAGTTCGGCTTCTCTCGCTGTTCTCGTGCTGCTGCATTCTCCACTGTTAACTCGACAAGATACTCAAAACTCAGGACATCATGATCACTAGCGCCAAGGGTCTTTCGTATTTGATAGCCCCTATGTCTGAACTATTCAGTTGAATGTGAGATCCAGCTTTGATGCAACATCCTCTCCTCTCTCTCTGGTTGTATCCCTAACATGTTGGTGCATGAAGTTCTCCAATACAGTCTCCAACATCTTAGTCCTCCATGTTTCTAGTCCCCCATGTGGCTCTAGGTTTTCCCAGTCAATCTCTTTATGATTGAAATCCCCCATTATAAGTAATTTTGTCCTACCAATATGAGCCCTCCTGGCCACTTCAGCTAGTGTATCCACCATTGCCCTATTGCACACATCATACTCTTGTCTTGTTCTCCTGCTGTTCAGTGGTGGGTTATACATCACTGTCATACATCACCTTTGGACCCCCAGTCTGAAGTGTTCCTACAATTAAGTCATCTGTTTCCCTTCTGTCCATTCCTCCCATTTCCTTAAAACTTCACTTGTTTTTGATGAGCACTGCTACTCCTCCTCCTCCTCTGTTCTCTCTGTCTTTCCTCATAATCTGATATCCAGGTGGAAAGATTGCATCTGTTATAATCCCTGAAAGTTTTGTCTCTGTTAGTGCTATGATGTCAGTTGATGCATCAGTGATTTGTTCTTGCCACTCTTCACTATTTGCTATTTCATCTGCATTGGTGTACCATAGCTTTAGCATCCTTTGCATTACTGTATTTTGCTAGATGAAAGAGGAAGGTGCAAGCTCAGAGGGTTGGAGGCAGGGTGGAATATCATGGGAGGCTGCTGTGATTGTGAAATTAGTGCTTAGGGGGGTGGGGGCTATGGAGTGTGGTTTGTTACTGGTTATTGTGTTTGGTTGATATGTGGTGACAGGGGTTGTCGGGTTTCTGTAAGCATTTGTGTTTGATGTTCCCCCAAAGGCTGAGCTTTCCTGTCAATCGTTGCCTATCCTGGCTCTCTTTCCTTCCACTGGTTTCGTCTTGCTCTCACTTTCAGTTGTTCCCTTTCCTTTCGTGTTCTGTCACGATTAAGGTACACTTATTGATAATCTGGAGAGCCCTTTAACAATGGTTTCTGTTGTAGTATCCTGTTCCGTACCACTTCTGTCTTGAATGTCAATTTGACTGGTCGATATTTTTTCCCTTCGAATACCCAAGTCTGTGAAAATGTTCTGCCTGAGACATGTCCTTCTCTCCTGTTATTGCAATGATGTTCTTAATCTCTCTTAGCTCTCAGTGGTTTCTTTCATCATAGGTCTTCCTATTTCTTTTCCCTCCATATCTCTGGATCTGATTTAAGTGTCTCCTTTGTTGTTTCCCTTATCATCTCCCAGACACTCTGATGGCCTGATATTACTGCTGCAAAAGATTTCATAGCTCCATCCCCTCTTTCAATCCCCTCACTGTCTGATGATGTTTCCATTTCAGTCACCTTGCTCCTTTCGAACCTCATCTGTATATCATGCTGCAGTACATCCATTTTCTTCCTCCAGTCTCTGTATCTTTGCCTCAGCTATTACAGCTCATGATACCCAGTTCTTGCTCTGTGCAGATATCTTCTCTAACATGTTATTGCCAAGCTCATTTAACCTTTTTACCAATTCTTGTTCCATTTTGTTCCTTTTCAGACCAGCCATCCTCGGTTCCCTTGCCTTTACATCCTCCCTTTTGAGATCCTATTTTCTTTTAACCTGTTAGGGTGCTCTAGCTCCATCATCTTTGTGTAAAAATGTGTGTGTACTCACCTAATTGCACTCCCCTAATTGTAGTTGCAGGGGTCGAGACACAGCTCCTGGGCCTGCCTCTTCACTGATCGCTACTAGGTCTTCTCTCTCTCCCTTCTTCCAGAGCTTTGTCATACCTCGTCTTAAAGCTATCTATGGTTCCTGCCTCCACTACATCACTTGTTAGGCTATTCCACTTCCTGACGACTCTATGACTGAAGAAATACTTCCTAACATCCCTCTGACTCGTCTGAGTCTTCATCTTCCAATTGGGACCCCTTGTTTCTGTGTGCCCTTTATGGAATAATATGTCTTTGTCTACCTTATCTATTCCATGCAGTATTTTGTATGTCGTTATCATGTCTTCCCTGACCTGCTTGTCCTCCAATGTCGTCAGTCCGATTTCCCTCAACCTTTCTTCATAGGACATACCCCTTAGCTCTGGAACTAGCCTTGTTGTAAACCTTTGTACTTTCTCTAATTTCTTGACGTGTTTGACCAGGTGTGGGTTCCAAACTGGAGCTGCATACTCCAGTATGGGCCTGATTTACACAGTGTACAGTGTCTTGAACGATTCCTTACTAAGGTATCGGAACGCTATTCTCAGGTTTGCCAGGCGCCCATATGCTGCAGCAGTTATCTGGTTGATGTGTGCCTCCGGAGACATGCTCGGTGTTATGGTCACCCCAAGATCTTTCTCCTTGAGCAAGGTTTGCAGTCGTTGGCCACCTGGTCTATACTCTGTCTGCAGTCTTCTTTGCCCTTCTCTGATCTTCATGAATTTGCACTTGGCAGGGTTGAACTCAAGAATCCAGTTGCTGGACGACGTGTCCAGCCTGTCCAGCCCGTCCAGGTCTCCTTGAAGTCCTGCCTGGTCCTCATCTGATTTAATTCTCATTAACTTCACATCATCTGCGAACAGGGACACCTCTGGGTCTATCCCTTCCATCATGTCATTCACATATTCCAGAAATAGCACTGGTCCTAGGACCGACCCCTGTGGGACCCAGCTCGTCACAGGTGCCCACTCTGATACCTCGTCCCGTACCACTCGTTGTTGCCTCCCTGCCAGGAATTCTCTGATCCATTGCAGTGCCTTTAGTGTTATACTCGCCTTATCCTCTAGTTTCTGCACTAGTCTCTTGTGAGGAACTGTGTCAAAGGCCTTCTTGCAGTTCAAGAAAATGCAATCAACCCACCCCTCCCTCTCGTGTCGTAGTTCTGTAACTTTGTCATAGAACTCCAGAAGGTTTGTGACACAGGATTTGCCTTTCATGAATCCGTGCTGGTTATCGTTTATAATCTTGTTCCGTTCCAGGTGCTCCACCACTCTCCTCCTGATAATCTTCTTCATGACTTTGCATACTATACAGGTCAATGACACTGGTCTGTAATTTAGTGCCTCTTTTCTGTCTCCTTTTTTAAAAATGGGAACTACATTTGCCGTCTTCCATACCTCAGGTAGTTGCCCAGTTTCAAGGGATGTGTTGAAGATTGTGGTTAATGGCACACACAGTATATCTGCTCCCTCCCTGAGGACCCACGGTGAGGTGTTGTCCTGTCCCATTGCCTTTGAGGTATCAAGGTCACTTAGCAGCTTCTTCATCTCCTCCTAAGTTGTGTGCATATCGTCCAGCACCTGTTGGTCTATTCCCTGTTGGTATCCCCCTCTGTCCTGTCTTCCCAGAGTCTTTCCTGTCTCCACTGTGAATACTTCCTTAAATCTCCTGTTGAGCTCCTCGCATACCTCTTGATCGTTTCTTGTGAGTTCCCCACCTTCTTACCTCAGCCTGATCACCTGGTCTTTGACTGTCGTCTTTCTCCCAATGTGGCTGAACAGCAGTTTCAGCTCAGACTTGGCTTTTGTTGCAATGTCATTTTCGCACTGTCGCTGGGCCTCCCTCCTTATCTGTGCATATTCGTTTCTGGCTCTTCGACTGATCTCCTTGTTTTCCCGGGTCCTTTGCCTTCTATACCTCTTCCATTCCCTAATGCACTTAATTTTTGCCTCCTTACACCTTTGGGTAAACCAAGGACTCGGTTTGGTCTTTCCATTGTTTCTGTTGCCCTTGGGAACAAACCTTTCCTCCTTGCATTTTATTGTTACATACTCCATCATTTCATTTACTATCTTTCTTACCATTTCTCTGTCCCACTGCACCTCCCGCAGGAAGTTCCTCATACCCGTGTAGTCCCTTCTTTTATAGTTTGGCTTTTCCCATTCGACTCCTGTTACCCTCTCCACCTGTAACTCTACTATGTACTCAAAACTCAGGATTACATAGTCATTAGCTCCGAGGGGCCTCTCATATGTGATGTCATCAATGTCTGAGCTACTCAGGGTGAACACAAGGTCCAGTCTTGCTGGTTCATCCTCCCCTCGCTCTCTGGTTGTGTCCCTGATGTGTTGATGCATGAGGTTTTCCAGTACCGCATCCATCATCTTGGCTCTCCATGTTTCGTGGCCCCCATGAGGCTCCAGATTTTCCCAATCGATCTCCCTGTGGTCGAAATCACCCATAAACAGTAACTTTGCTCTGCACGTTTGAGCTCTTCGTGCCACCTCAGCCAGTGTGTCCACCATCGCTCTGTTGTTCTCATCATATTCCTCTCTTGGCCTCCTGCAGTTCTGTGGTGGGTTATACATCACAGCAATGACTTCTTTATGTTCCCCAGATTGAATTGTGCTTGCTATGTAGTCCGTTTCTCCAATCTCGTCCATGCCCTCCATTCCCTCGAAACTCCATCGGTTTTTTATGAGCAGTGCAACCCCTCCTCCCCCTCTGCTCCTTCTATCTTTCCTCAGGATCTGATATCCCGATGGGAAGATTTCTCATTGAATCTTTCATGCCATTCCTCATATTTATTTGCTATTCCATCTGCGTTTGTGTACCACACCTTCAGCTTCTTGTCTATCACGGTGGATTTGGGAGAATATTGGGGTTGGGGGGTGCTGGGAGCCCTGGGGGGGTTATGGGGGTTTGCGGTTGTCGGTGGGATTTGTGGTAGGGGGTGAGGGCAGAGTGCCCATAAGGAGCTGCTGTGGAAGTGGGGTTTGTGATGTGGGGGGTGGGCAAAGAGGGAACAGTGTGTGGGTGTTGGTTGAGATAGTTCAGCTGCGTTGGGGTTTTCACAGTGTGGGTGGGGTTTGTGGTGGGGGTGGGGGCAGAGTGCCCAAAAGGGGCTGCTGTAGAGGTGGGGTTTGTTTTGGGGGGTTGGGGGCATAGGGGACAGTGTGCGGGTTTTGGTTGAGGTTGTTCGTTGCTTCAGGGCTGTTGTGGTGGGAGTCCTTCTGTGGGTGTCTCTGTAAGGTGTATTTGTCCTGAGCCTGGGTTCTGCTCGTCCTCATTGATGCCTCCTGTTCCTCCTTTCGTTTTTGTACCCTCTCTCTCAGTCTCGTCCTTTCCTCCTGTGTTCTGTTGCGATCGAGGTACACACTCCAGTACTCTGAATTGTCCCCCAGTAGTGCTTTCTCCTGCAGAACTCTGGTTCAAGCTGATTCTGCCTTGAAGACTACTTTGACAGGCCGTCTTCTTCTGTGTGCAAACCACCCAATTCTCCGAAAATTTGCCACCTGGGTCATATCTCCCTCTCCTTTTACTTTCAAGATACCTTCAATCACTTTTTTCTCCCCCTGGATTCTTTCATCATAAGTTTCCCCTTCATCTTCTTGGAGCCCCTAGAGAAAAATTGACCTCTCTCTCTACTCCTCCCACTGTGTCTTTCTTTGCCTCCTCTGAGGTGTTTTATCTCCTTCCATCGAGACGTTCCTGCCTGCAACCCCTGCCCTTGCTGCAGCCCCTATGCTCAGTGGACTGCCTTCCTTGCTCAGCTGTTCCCTGCAACTGTAGTTGACTGTTAGAGTCTCTGCATAAGCCTTGTCTCCTGCATTGACTGCAGGCTTCACGATTGGTCTTCCTGTACTCATCTTTTCCTGAATTCCTACAGCCCCCTCGTCTGTGACTGGCGTAGAAGTCCTTGGTGTCATTCATGTGCTGTCATTTGTCTCTCTATTCTGTTTCAGTTTTTTTAGCTCCTCTTCTAAGCACTTTATCTTATCTTCTGCTGCAAAGACTTGTAGTCCCCACTTCCTGCTCTCTTCAGCTATCCTCTCCTCCATTACCTTGCCGAGCTCGGCTAGTTTCCTTCCCCACTATTCCTCTATTTTTGTGTGTGTATGTGTGTGTGTGTGTGTGTGTGTGTGTGTGTGTGTGTGTGTGTGTGTGTGTGTGTGTGTGTGTGTGTGTGTGTGTGTGTGTTTGTATGTGCATGTATGAATATGTGTGTACTCACCTAGTTGTACTCACCTAGTTGAGGTTGCAGGGGTCGAGTCCAAGCTCCTGGCCCCGCCTCTTCACTGGTCGCTACTTGGCCACTCCCCCTGAACTGTGAGCTTTATCATACCTCTGCTTAAAGCTATGTATGGATCCTGCCTCCACTACATCTCTTCCCAAACTATTCCACTTCCTGACTACTCTGTGGCTGAAAAAATACTTCCTAACATCCCTGTGATTCATCTGTGTCCTCAACTTCCAACTGTGTCCCCTTGCTGCTGTGTCCCATCTCTGGAACATCCTGTCTTTGTTCACCTTGTCAATTCCTCTCAGTATTTTGTATGTTGTTATCATGTCCCCCCTATCTCTCCTGTCCTCCAGTGTCGTCAGGTTGACTTCCCTTAATCTCTCCTCATAGGACATACCTCTTAGCTCTGGAACTAGTCTTGTTGCAAACCTTTGCACTTTGTGTGTGTGTGTACTCACCTAGTTGTACTCACCTAGTTGAGGTTGCAGGGGTCGATTCCAAGCTCCTGGCCCCGCCTCTTCACTGGTCGCCACTAGGTCACTCTCCCTGAACCATGAGCTTTATCGTACCTCTGCTTAAAGCTATGTATGGATCCTGCCTCCACTACATCTATTCCCAAACTATTCCACTTCCTGACTACTCTGTGGCTGAAGAAATACTTCCTAACATCCCTGTGATTCATCTGTGTCTTCAGCTTCCAACTGTGTCCCCTTGTTGCTGTGTCCAGTCTCTGGAACATCCTGTCTTTGTCCACCTTGTCAATTCCTCTCAGTATTTTGTAAGTCGTTATCATGTCCCCCCTATCTCTCCTGTCCTCCAGTGTCGTCAGGTTGATTTCCCTTAACCTCTCCTCGTAGGACATACCTCTTAGCTCTGAAACTAGTCCTGTGGCAAACCTTTGCACTTTCTCTAGTTTCTTTACATGCTTGGCTAGGTGTGGGTTCCAAACTGGTGCCGCATACTCCAAAATGGGCCTAACGTACACGGTGCACAGGGTCCTGAACGACTGTGTGTGTGTGTGTGTGTGTGTGTGTGTGTGTGTGTGTGTGTGTGTGTGTGTGTGTGTGTGTGTGTGTGTGTGTGTGTGTGTGTGTGTGCGCCCGTGTGTGTGCGTGTGTGTGTGTGTGTGTGTGTGTGTGTGTGTGTGTGTGTGTATGCGTGTGTGTGTGTGTGTGTGTGTGTGTGTGTGTGTGTGTGTGTGTGTGTGTGTGTGTGTGTGTGTGTGTGTTTCTGTGTACTCACCTAATTGTACTAACCTAATTGTGATTGCAGGGGTCGAGACTCAGCTCCTGGCCCCGCCTCTTCCCTGAACGCTATGAGGTTCTCTCTCTCCCTGCTCCATGAGCTTCATCATACCTCGTCTTAAAGCTATGTATGGTTTCCTGCCTCCACTACCTCACTTGCTATGACTGAATAAATACTTCCTAACATCCCTTTGATTCATCTGAGTCTTCAACTTCCAAGAGTGACCCTTTGTTTCTGTGTCCCCTCTCTGGAACATCCTGTTTCTTTCCACCTTGTCTATGCCACGCAGTACTTTTTATGTCGTTATCATGTCTCCCCTAACCCTCCTGTTCTCCAGTGTCGTCAGGCCGATTTCCCTCAACCTTTCTTCACGGGACATTCCCCTTAGCTCTGGAACTAACTTTGTCGCTAACCTTTGCACATTCTCTAATTTCTTGATGAGCTTGATCAAGTGTGGATTCCAGATTGGTGCTGCATACTCCAGTATGGACCTGACGTACACGGTGTACCTTCTCTTGAACGATTCCTTACTAAGGTATCGGAACGCTATTCCCAGGTTTGCCAGGCGCCCATATGCTGCAGTAGTTATCTGGTTGATGTGTGCTTCCGGAGACATGCTCGGTGTTATACTCATCCCAAGATCTTTCTCCTTGAGAGAGGTTTGCAGTCTTTCGCCACATAGCCTATATTCTGTCTGCGGCCTTCTTTGCCTTTCCCCGATCTTCATGACTTTGCATTTGGCGGGGTAAAATTCGAGAAGCCAGTTGCTGGACCAGGTGTCCAGTCTGTCCTGGTCTCTTTGAAGTCCTACCTGATCCTCATCTGATTTAATTTTCCTCATTAGCTTCACATCATCTGCGAACAGGGACACTTCTGAGTCTATCCCTTCCATCATGTAATTCACATATACCAAAAACAGCACTGGTCCTAGGACCGACCCCTATGGGACCCCGCTCGTCACAGGTGCCGACTGTGATACCTCATCATGTACCATGACTCATTGTTGCCTCCCTGTCATGTATTCTCTGATCCATTGCAGTGCCCTTCCTGTTAAACTGTCTGCACTAATCTTTTGTGAGAAACTGTGTCGAAGGCCTTCTTGCTGTCCAAGAAGATGCAATCAACCCACCCCTCTCTCTCGTGTCTTTCTTCTGTTACTTTATCATAGAACTCCAGAAGTTTTGTGACACAAGATTTGCCTTCCATGAACCCGTGCTGATTGGCGTTTATTCTATTGTTTTGTTCCAGGTGCTCCACCACTCTCCTCCTGATAATCTTCTAAATAACTTTGCATGCTATACACGTCAGTGACACAAGTCTATAGTTTAGTGCATCTTTTCTGTCTCCCTTTTTAAAAGCGAGAACTACACATGCCGTCTTCCGTACCTCCGGTAGTTGCCCAGTGTGTACTCACCTAATTGTACTCACTAATTGTGGTTGCAGGGGTCGAGACTCAGCTCCTGTGTGTGTGTGTGTGTGTGTGTGTGTGTGTGTGTGTGTGTGTGTGCTTGTGTTTGTGTGTAATTACAGTGACAGTCATGTTGTTTATTATCACTATCATTTTGATTAAAGTCTTTTATTACTTAGAAAAACTAAATGCTACCTCTTGCGAGACGACCACATAATTCTTACACAGTTCCTGTCACTACTACAGTGACAACAACACTTCTCATTGTCTGCATTCACAAGTTTCATAATTTTTTTTAAGATAATGCAACACAAGCTGAATTCAATGCTAATTAACAAGGATCAGTTGGTGTACAATGGGCCTCATTACACGTGATTAGTGACGCTCACCTGAGAAACGGTCCATTTAGGCTCGTTTCGCTAAGCCAATGCGTAATTCTACGTTAAATTAGAAGCAGTGAATTTTTAAACACTGTACATTTTCATGAATTCCTGTCCGACCCATTACCATGACCGTCACTGGCACCATCCCATCATCCTCATCATACTGTGATCATCTATGGCCCTCTTCATCTCATCATCATCCTATGGCCCTCTTCATCTCATCATCATCCTATGGCCCTCTTCATCTCATCATCCGATAGCCCTCTTCATCTCATCATTATTTCATGGCACTCATTCTCTCGTCAGTATCCCATGTTTCTCTTAGTTTCCTCACTATCCAGCAGCTCTTCTTAATTTTGTTAGCATCATCTAGCGCTTTCCCGCCTGTCATATTTTCATCGCTTCTTCACGCCGTCACTCTTTCATGGCTCTTTTCATCACTTCACTATACATTGTTGTTGTATTAAGTTCACCATCACAGCCCAGATTCATTAAGTATACACTAAGTCAAATTTAGTTTTAGAATTTTTTAATTCAGTAGATATTTTTGTGAGAAACTTAATAAAAAACAGTTTATTAACACTTTTTCCTACTTATATTTTTCACAGAACAGAGAACCATAAACTAATATTGTATCTTAGACCTGATCGTGGCCTTTCCACAAGAGACAAAGTCTAACTGAGCCACCTGACAGGAAGGTGAAACTTACTCTGCCCTGCAGTTGGTAGACTGAAACATCCCAGTCACTAACTAATCTCGAAGGTCTTCCCAGAATCCATCGCTTATGGAAACGCTAGACATGTTTCCTTACACCTGTTACTCGTGTACACCTAGTAGTTAGTACATACCTAGTTATTAGTTGACTTGTGGATCGCATCCTGGGAAAGAGGATCAAAGGACCCCAAAACCAATAAGAGAGACCGATGGACTTCGTAGCGCAGCAAATTATCTTGTCTAACTCCTCCCCCCCTCCCTTTTTTTTATTAAATGCTTAGGGCATGAAGTGTGAGAGAACTGTGTGCTGAAAATTTCGTACTAAGTATGCACCTGTATTTGATATAATCATGTATATGACCTGTCTTTGATATAATAAATGGTTATTGTGTGAAGACTTGGTCAGTATTTCGGGGAAAAACATCTCTCAACACATAAAATTACCATAATGAATAATTCTCAGTCCACCCCATAGAGCATGAGGTATACATAAAGCAAGTAGTATACATAAAGCTTAGTATACATAAAACATGCAGTATACATAAATCAAGCAGTATATATAAAGCATGCAGTATACATAAAGCATGCAGTATACGTAAAGCATGCAGTATACATAAAGCATACAGTATACGTAAAGCAAGCAGTATACATAAAGCATGCAGTATACATAAAGCATGCAGTATACATAAAGCATGCAGTATACGTAAAGCATGCACTATACGTAAAGCAAGCAGTATACATAAAGCATGCAGTATACATAAAGCATACAGTATACGTAAAGCATGCAGTATACATAAAGCATACAGTATACGTAAAGCATGCAGTATACGTAAAGCATGCAGTATATATAAAGCATACAGTATACGTAAAGCATACAGTATACGTAAAGCATGCAGTATACATAAAGCATGCACTATACGTAAACCAAGCAGTATACATAAAGCATGCAGTATACATAAAGCATGCAGTATACATAAAACATGTTGTATACGCAAAGCATTTAGTATACATAAAGCATGGAGTATACATAAATCATGCAGTACACGTAAAGCATGCAGTATACATAAAGCAAGCAGTATACATGAAGCATGCAGTATACATAAAGCATGCAGTATACATAAAACATGTTGTATACGCAAAGCATTTAGTATACATAAAGCATGCAGTATACCTAAAGCATGCTGTACACGTAAAGCATGCAGTATACATAAAGCAAGCAGTATACATGAAGCATGCAGTATACATAAAGCATGCTGTACACGTAAAGCATGCAGTATACATAAAGCAAGCAGTATGCATAAAGCATGCAGTATACATAAAGCATGCAGTATGCATAAAGTATGCAGTATACATAAGGCATGCAGTATACATAATGCATGCTGTACATGTAAAGCATGCAGTATACATAAAGTATGCAGTATACATAAGGCATGCAGTATACATAATGCATGCTGTACATGTAAAGCATGCAGTATACATAAAGTATGCAGTATACATAAGGCATGCAGTATACATAATGCATGCAGTACACGCAAAGCATGCAGTACACGTAAGGCATGCAGTATACATAACGCATGCTGTATACATAAACCATGCAGTATACATAAACCATGCAGTATACATAACGCATGCAGTATACATAAACCATGCAGTATACATAACGCATGCAGTATACATAAACCATGCAGTATACATAAACCATGCAGTATACATAAAGCATGCTGTACACGTAAAGCATGCAGTATACATAAAGCAAGCAGTATACGTAAAGCATTTAGTATACATAAAGCATGTAGTATACCTAAATCAAGCAGTATACGTAAAGCATTTAGTATACATAAAGCAAGTAGTATACGTAAATAATGCACTACACGTAAAGCATGCAGTATACATATAACATGCAATATAAATAAAGAATGCAGTATACATAAAGCAAGGAGTATACTTAATGCATGCAGTACACATAAAGCATGCATTACATGTAAGGCATGCAGTATACATAAACCATGCAGTATACATAAACCATGCAGTATACATAACGCATGCAGTATACATAAACCATGCAGTATACATAAGGCATGCAGTATACATAAACCATGCAGTATACTTAAGGCATGCAGAATACATAGGCGCACGACACTCAATCTGCACGAACTTTATGCTATAGCAACAATGCCTGGAAACAGCTAATTTTTCTTAAGCAAATTAACATAATACAATTATACGTATTTCAAAACTACAAAGAGAAAACGCTGAACGTTAACACGCAAACCAAAGAACACACAGGTTATATATATATATATATATATATATATATATATATATATATAATATATATATATATATATATATATATATATATATATATATATATATATATTTATATATATATATATATATATATATATATAAAATATATATATATATATATATTATATATATATATATATATATATATATATATATATAATTATATATATATATATATATATATAGGATGGGGTCCACCTCTAGTGTAAATTGTGAGACCCATAGCCTCGGAGAAGTGGATAAAAAGGCTTCAAGGAAGAATATTTGGATTTCTTCCTGAAGCCATTTGAATATTCCACTTCCCCTACCACCCCATCTTTTAAACTATATATATATATATATATATATATATATATATATATATATATATATATATATATATATATATATATTATATATATATATATATATATATAAAATATATATATATATATATATATATATATATATATATTTTAATATATATATATATATATATATATTTTAATATATATTTTAATGAAAATAAGAAAAAATTTTGGAGTGAGTTAAACAAGTTAAGAAAGCCTAGGGAAAGTATGGATTTGTCCATTAAAAACAGAGTAGGGGAGTTAGTAGATGGGGAGAGGGAGGTATTAGGTAGATGGCGAGAATATTTTGAGGAACTTTTAAATGTTAAGGAAGAAAGGAGGCGGTAATTTCATGCACTGCCAGGGAGGTATACCATCTTTTAGGAGTGAAGAAGAGCGAAATGTAAGTGTGGTGGAGGTACGTGAGACATTACGTAGAATGAAAGGGGGTAAAGCAGCTGGAACTGATGGGATCATGACAGAAATGTTAAAAGCAGGGGGGGGGATATAGTGTTGGAGTGGTTGGTACTTTTGTTTAATAAATGTATGAAAGAGGGGAAGGTACCTAGGGATTGGCGGAAAGCATGTATAGTCCCTTTATAAAGGGAAGGGGACAAAAGAGATTGTAAAAATTATAGAGGAATAAGTTTACTGAGTATACCAGGAAAGTATACGGTAGAGTTATAATTGAAAGAATTAGAGGTAAGACAGAATTTAGAATTGCGGATGAGCAAGGAGGCTTCAGAGTAGGTAGGGGATGTGTAGATCAAGTGTTTACATTGAAGCATATATGTGGACAGTATTTAGATAAAGGTAGGGAAGTTTTTATTGCATTTATGGATTTAGAAAGGCATATGATAGAGTGGATAGAGGAGCAATGTGGCAGATGTTGCAAGTTTATGGAATAGGTGGTAAGTTATTAAATGCTGTAAAGAGCTTTTATGAGGATAGTGAGGCTCAGGTTAGGGTGTGTAGAAGAGAGGGAGAATACTTCCCGGTAAAAGTAGGTCTTAGACAGGATGTGTAATGTCACCATGGTTGTTTAATAATTTATAGATGGGGTTGTAAAAGAAGTAAATGCTAGGGTGTTCGGGAGAGGGGGGGGATTAAATTATGGGATTCAAATTCAAAATGGGAATTGACACATTTTACTTTTTGCAGATGATACTGTGCTTATGGGAGATTCTAAAGAAAAATTGCAAAGGTTAGTGGATGAGTTTGAGAATGTGTGTAAAGGTAGAAAGTTGAAAGTGAACATAGAAAAGAGTAAGGTGATGAGGGTATCAAATGATTTAGATAAAGAAAAATTGGATATCAAATTGGGGAGGAGGAGTATGGAAGAAGTGAATGTTTTCAGATACTTGGGAGTTGACGTGTCGGCGGATGGATTTATGATGGATGAGGTTAATCATAGAATTGATGAGGGAAAAAAGGTGAGTGGTGCGTTGAGTAATATGTGGAGTCAAAAAACGTTATCTATGGAGGCAAAGAAGGGAATGTATGAAAGTATAGTAGTACCAACACTCTTATATGGATGTGAAGCTTGGGTGGTAAATGCAGCAGCGAGGAGACGGTTGGAGGCAGTGGAGATGTCCTGTCTAAGGGCAATGTGTGGTGTAAATATTATGCAGAAAATTCGGAGTGTGGAAATTAGGAGAAGGTGTGGAGTTAATAAAAGCATTAGTCAGAGGGCAGAAGAGGGGTTTTTGAGGTGGTTTGGTCATTTAGAGAGAATGGATCAAAGTAGAATGACATGGAAAGCATATAAATCTATAGGGGAAGGAAAGAGGGGTACGGGTCGTCCTCGAAAAGGGTTGGAAAGAGGGGGTAAAGGATGTTTTGTGGGCGAGGGGCTTGGACTTCCAGCAAGCGTGCATGAGCGTGTTAGATAGGGAGTGAATGGAGACGAATGATACTTGGGACCTGACGATCTTTTTGGAGTGTGAGCAGGTAATATTAGTGAAGGGATTCAGGGATACTGGTTATTTTCATATAGTCGGACTTGAGTCCTGGAAATGGAAGTACAATGCCTGCACTTTAAAGGAGGGGTTTGGGTATTGGCAGTTTGGAGGGATATGTTGTGTATCTTTATACGTATATGCTTCTAAAACTGTTGTATTCTGAGCACCTCTGCAAAAGCAGTGATAATGTGTGAGTGTGGTGAAAGTGTTGAATGATGATGAAAGTATTTTCTTTTTGGGGGTTTTCTTTCTTTTTTTGGGTCACCCTGCCTCGGTGGGAGACGACCGACTTGTTGAAATATATATTATAATATATATATATTTTATATATATAATATATTATATATATATTATATATATATATATATATATATATTATATATATAATATATATATATATACATATATAATATATATATATATATAATATATATATATATATGCCCCGAGGGAGAATGTGGGTATTTATCTTAGAGTTATATTTCTGAGATTTTAATTTAATCTCTAGTTTTGGGCTTAAAATATTCTTTTCTGGTGGTGACACTCTTATGTGCAGCATTAATGACCCCTCATGTTGTCATGGGCTTTAAATCCCATTAACCATTTATACTAATAAAAAAGCATACATGTTATATATACTGAGGTTTGGCGTTTAGTTATGATTTTAATAATAATGGTATATACACTCAAAGGTGTATTTCTCTCAAAGTATATTGTGTACAGATTTTTACTTTAAACTTAATTTTAGGGATTAATGTATATTTCTCTGGTAGAGAAAAGTTTAAATACAGCCTTAATGACCCTTGTGTAGTCGACAGAATTTAAACTCAAACAACAGTAAATACCATCACAATATATGTCTCTCAGTGTACATAAAATGAAAGTTTACTTTAATCCACTTTTAAAGATTAAGGTGTTGACTGATGGTGAACAGGTTACATGAAACTTTTTATGACCCTCGTGTTGTCAGCAGATTTTAAACATGTCAACCAATCTATGAATCTGGAATATATACACAGAAGGATGTGTATCTCTCAGTGTATACGTGTTGAAAGTTTGTTTTTCCCTTTCACAACGATTAAAGTATTCTTGAGAAGTGGTGAATTGGTGAGACGCAGCCCTAATAATTCTCTAAGCAGTTGAAAGGCTTGAAGCCCAGTTAGGCAGCCAAAAAAGCAAGGATATAGACACAGAGCGATGTGTAACTCTCACTGTACATAAACAGAGAGAGCTTACTTTAATCCCGACTTTGGGGAATAAGATATTCTTGACAGGTGGTGAAAAGGTGACAGTACACTTGGCATAATCTTTCATGCTGTGTCACTACGACACTGTATGAAACTTGAACTTGATTCTGTCCTGTCGGTGGCGGATCTAACTGTTATACTGACTGATTTCCACAGACTGAAGGAGAGGATGCTTCCATGCATAAATTTTAATGTACCGATTTAAGGAGGGGTGTTAAGGCTGCAGTTTTATATTTGTAGTGTAAGTGCGCCTCTGGCAGGACAGTGATGGAGTAAATGATGATGAAAGTTTTTTTCTTTTCGGGCCACCTTGCCTTGGTGGGATACGGCCGATGTGTTAATAAAAAAATATTAACTCCTGCGGTTGAAGCAAGGGTCGCTAGCCTTTTTACGCCAGTGATGTTCACCGTCACTGCCTGAACGTCCACCACACAGGTTAATATATTCGATCGTGTTGCAGTTATCAGTCAAATAAAACTTACAGGATATAAGTGCTCAAGTGATAACACAAATTTTCACTGGTAAAGTTATTCTTCCTCCAAATAAGTATCTCTAATTAATTTAATTTTTCCTGAATCTTGGGAAATTTGACCGTCCCGTACGCTAATATTGGTATAATTTATCACATAGATTATACTGCCTTTTCGAATATTCATGACGTGACTGATTTCTGAATCATCCTGTGAGGAAAAAAAAGGGATATGAACGTTGTTTTGTGAGTGGAGAGAAAATCGTGTTTATTAAGTAATAACTATCTTACCCAGAGAGGCGAGTGTAAGTACTGTACTTATGGTATTCAGTAATTTGTAATAGCTTTCACTTTATATACGTCATGAAATTGTATCATAATACCGGTATGCAACCACCATAGGTAGTTACAGTATAATATTTGGGGAAAATACTCTACATGGAAATGTAGGCTTGTTTAAGTATAGTGAGAAACAGTTCTCCGGAATTTACGCGAGCAATTAATGTTGCTATTAAAATTCGCAGGATACTGTTAGATAAGAATTTTATATATTTTTATTTTTCTGTACTCTTGTTAATTTGTTTAGAGAACTGGGAAAAAAACAAGATTTTTTTTTTTTTAGTCAGGGAAATTAGAGCTAGGGTTAGAATTTAAAAGGGTTGGGAAACACCCTTAGGGCCAAAATACTTGATGAGAAGTCACGTTGTTATATATCTCGAAGACTATATCAGTTTGTTGTCTCTGAGGTGCTGATGAGTTATTAATGACTTCGCCTGAGTCCAGTCCTGTTCTGGACACTTTCCGTCTGGAAAGTTCATTTTAAGAACCCATTTAAGATCTGTATTGTTTTCGCTCTGTCTTTCATAAGAAGGGGGAGAGCAGACAGACAGGATTTAAATCTCCAAGCTTCATTTTTATTTTATCCCTGTTTAAGGTGATCTAAAGTA